>SJYX01007393.1:65777-113471 GCA_006410675.1 Oreotragus oreotragus
CCACTGCAATGGGAAGTCTACACACCACATGGAGGCGCAGCCCACTGCAATGGGAAGTCTGTACATCACATGGAGTTGCAGCCCACTGCCATGGGAAGTCTGTACATCACATGGAGGTGCAGCCCACTGCAATGGGAAGTCTACACACCACATGGAGGCGCAGCCCACTACAATGGAAAGTCTGCACACCACATAGTGGCACAGCCCACTGCAATGGGAAGTCTGCGCACCACATCGAGGAGCAGCCCACTGCAATGTGAAGTCTGCACACCACATCGAGGCGCAGCCCACTGCAATGGGAAGTCTTCACACCACATCGAGGCTCAGCCCACTGCCATGGGAAGTCTGCACACCACATGGAGGCGCTGCCATGGGAAGTCTTCACACCACATCGAGGAGCAGCCAACTGCAATGGGAAGTCTCCACACCACATCGAGGTGCAACCCACTGCAATGGGAAGTCTGCACACCACATCGAGGCACAGCCAACTGCAATGGGAAATCTGCATACCACATCGAGGTGCAGCCCTCATTCACCATGACTAGAGAAAACCTGTGTGGCAACAAAGACCAAGCACAACCAAAAATAAGTAAATAAAATTATTTTTTTTTATGCCAAAGGGACCCCTTTAGGTTGACATGAAAGCTCCAGACAGTAACTTAAAGAAGAAATAAAGATCTCCATTAAAGGTAAATACATGGATAATATAAACATTGGCTTTATTGAATATTTGACTTCTGTTTTTTATTTCCTACATGACTAAAAAATGCATTAAAATAATTACAAATTTATGTTACTGGGCATACAATGTATAAAGATGAAGTTTGTGATAATAAGATAAAGGGACAAAGCTATCTAGAAAAAATGTTGTGTATTACTGATGTTAAGTTTATATCAATTAAAAGTAGATCAATGTAAATTTAGGATATTAAATGTAATTCATGGCAATAAAGAAAATATTAAAGAAAATACATAAAAGGAAATGAGAAGGGAATCAAAATGGCTTCACTAGAAAAAATATCAACTAAATACAAAAGAAGGTAGTAATTGAGGAAATAGCGGGGCACACAAGCTCAGACAAAGAGAAAACAAAATAGAAACGGACAGAAATCTTTCTTTACTAGTAACCTTTTCCTTTAAACACAAATGGGTTTAACTCTGAGATAAAAATGCAGAGTGGAATAAGTGATTGAAAACAAAAGCATTAAACTGTCCATAGTTGAATATGTGGTTCATAAAAGGTTCACTTTAGATCTAAAGACACAAAAGTGAGAGGGTGGAAAAATATATTCCAGGCAAATGGCAACTAAAAGGCAGTGGGAATGGCTATACTTTTATCAGATAAAATAGANATATGTGGTTCATAAAAGGTTCACTTTAGATCTAAAGACACAAAAGTGGGAGGGTGGAAAAATATATTCCAGGCAAATGGCAACTAAAAGGCAGTGGGAATGGCTATACTTTTATCAGATAAAATAGACTTTAAGTTAAAAATTACAAACTATACTACAAAGCTACAGTCATCAAGACAGTATGGTACTGGCACAAAAATGGAAACATAGACCAATGGAACAAGATTGAAAACCCAGAGATAACCCATGTGCCTATGGATATCTTATCTTTGACAAAGGAGGCAAAATATACAATGCAGAAAAGACACTCTTCATTAAGTGGTGTCAGGAAAACTGGACAGCTGCATATAACAGAATGAAACTAGAACACTTTCTAACACCATAAACAAAAATAAACTCAAAAATGGATGAAAGACCTAAATGTAAGGTCAGAAAGTATAAAGCTCTTAGAAGAAAACAGGTGGTACACCCTGACATAAATCACAGAAATATCCTTTTTGAACCACCTCCTAGAGTAATGGAAATAAAAACAAAAATAGCCAAATGGGACCTAATTAAAAGTTTTTTCACAGCAAAGGAAGCAATAAACGAGATTAAAAGAAAACTCTCAGAAGGAAGAAAATAATTGCAAATGAAAAAACTGATGAAGGATTAATTTCCAAAATATATAAGCATCTCATACAACTCAGTATCGGAAAAACAAACAGCCCAATTAAAAAATAAGCAGAAGGCCTAAACAGATATTTCTCCAAAGAAGGTATACAGATGACCAAGAGACACATGAAAAGATGCTCAACATCACTAATTATGAAAGAAATGCAAATCAAAACTGTGATGAGGTATCACCTCACACAGAATGTCGTAATTAAAAAGCTACAAGAAATAAAAGCTGGAGAGGATGTGGAGAAAAGGGAGCCCTCTTGCACAGTTGGTAGGAATGTAAATATTGATACAACCACTAAGAAGAATAGTATGGAGATTTCTTAAAAAGCTAGAAATAAAACAATCATATGACCCAGCAATCCCACTACATATACATCCCACTCAGGGCATATACAGGGATTCTTCCCTGGTGGCTCAGCGGTTAAAGCGTCTGCCTCCAATGTGGGAGACCCGGGTTCGATCCCTGGGAGCTGGTAGCTTGATAGAGATTAAAGACTTTAAACTTGAACAAAGAGCTAAAGGAAATTAGAAAAATGATGCACAAACATAAGAATTTCAATAGACAGAAATTATAGAAAGAAACCAAATGTTTTGGAGCTAAAAAGTACTGTAACAAAAATGCAGAATTCACTAAAGTGGCTTAACAGCAAACTTGAGCAGGCAAAATAAATAATTATTAAACTTGAATATAGGCCCATCAAAACTACTGAATCTGAAGACAACAAAATAATGCAGAAAAGTGAACAGATCCTAAAGAACCTGTGGGATACATCAAGTGGACGAATATAGACATGATGGGAGTCTTGAGAGGAGAGAGGGAAATCTAGTGGTTAGGGCTCTCTGCTTCCACTGTAGGAGAGAGAGAGAAAGGTGTATAAAGACTATCTGAAAAAATAAGGACTAAAGACCAACAATTCCACAAATTTGATGAAACTACAAATTCAAGAAGCTCAACAAACTTTATCCCAAGACAGATAAAATCAGAAGAGACCCATGCTGAGATGCATCATAATCAAACTGTTGACAAAAATGGAGAATCTTGAAAGCAGTAAGACAGAAGTGGCTCATCAGGGGCAAAGGATCTTTGATAGTATTAACAGTTGATTTCTCATCAGAAACTGTGGAAGCCAGAAGGTAGTGGGATGACATTTAAAGTGCTGAAAGAAAAGGAAAAAACCTGTCAACAAAGAATCCTATAACTGATAAACTTGTCTCTAAAAAATTTAAGAGAAAGTAAGACAGTCTCAGATAACCAAAGGCTAAGGAATTGTATTATCACCAGACCTTCCCTATAAGAAATGCCAAAGAGGGCTTCCTTGGTGGCTCAGTGGTAAAGAACCCACCTGCCAATGCAGGATACACAGGTTCGATCCCTGATATGGGAAGATCCCACAAGCCCAAGAGCAACTAAGCCTGTGCACCACGACAACTGAGCCTGTGATCTAGAGCCTGGGAACTGCAACTTCTGAGCCCACATGCTGCAGCTACTGAATCCCACGTGCCCTGGAGCCTGTGCTCCACAACAGGAGAAGCCACTGCAATGGGAAGTCTACACACCACATGGAGGCGCAGCCCACTGCAATGGGAAGTCTGTACACCACATGGAGTTGCAGCCCACTGCCATGGGAAGTCTGTACACCACATGGAGTTGCAGCCCACTGCAATGGGAAGTCTACACACCACATGGAGGCACAGCCCACTGCAATGGGAAGTCTGCACACCACATGGAGGCGCAGCCCACTGCAATGGGAAGTCTGTNGAGCAGTGACTCTGTGTTCCCTCTGAGCACAGGCTATGGTGCCATCTCCCATGGAGTCCAGCAGCAGGGCCAAGCATCGAGCCCTGCCCAGTTGCTGAACACAGCTGGATGCCTCACCCAGGCAGGTAGCTCAGACCAAGGCTTCACCTAACCAAGAGCAGTACTGGAGCCCAGACTGCTACCTGCCAAATCACGGAGCCCAACCAGAGGCATTGCTCTGCAGGGAACACAAACAGAACCCCTCCTAACTATGGGAGACTGCTTAGCCCAAACCTATCAATACTTACCTTATTGGATTAAATTCTCCAGACCAACTACCCTTTCTCACCAGACTAGTATGAGTTAGAAACTAGCAATAGGAAGGAAGGTAGACTTTTATAAAACATGCAAATAAAACGACACACTTCTGAAAAAGCAATGAATCAGGAAAGAAATTAAAAGGGAGATAAAAAAATAACTTGAGATAAAAACAGAAGCACAACATACCAAAACTTATGGACGTTGCTAAGTCACTTCTAAGAGGAAAGTTTATAACTATAAATGCATACATTTAAGAAACTCTCAAATAAACTAGAAAAAGATCAAAACTCAAAATTAACAGAAAAAAGAAAATAATAAAGATTAGAACAGAAATAAAATTATATGCCAACACACTGGATAACCCAGAAAAAATAGATAAATTCCTAGAAACATACAATCTACCAAGACCAAATCATGACATAAATAATCTGAACAGTCCAATAATGAGTAAGGAGACTGACTCAGTAACCAAAATTCTCACAAGACAAAGCTCAGGATTGGATGGTTTCACTGGTGAAGCCTTCATTTAAAGACACCTGAGATGACTGGATGGCATCACTGACTCAATGGACGTGAGTCTGGGTGAACTCCAGAAGCTGGTGATGGACAGGGAGGCCTGGTGTGCTGCGATTCATGGGGTCACAAAGAGTCGGACACGACTGAGCAACTGAACTGATTCTTCGAAAGTCTAAAGGAAGAAACACTTCCAAACTAGTTTTATGAGGCCAGCATCACCCTGATACCGAAGCCAGATAAGTACAATGTCAGAAAACTACAGGCTAATATCACTGGTGAACATAGATGAAAAATCCTCAACAATATTAGCAAACTGAATTCATAAGCAAATATAAAAAATCAAACACAATGATCAAGTGAGATTATTCCTGGGATGCAAGGATGATTCAACATATGCAAATGAATAAATGTGATAGCACATTAAAATAATGAATAATAAAAATCATATAATCATCTCAAGAGATCTAGAAAAAATACTTGACAAAATCTAACATCCTTTCATGATACAAATTCTCAAAAACTAACAATGATCAAGTGAGATTATTCCTGGGATGCAAGGATGATTCAACATATGCAAATGAATAAATGTGATAGCACATTAAAATAATGAATAATAAAAATCATATAATCATCTCAAGAGATCTAGAAAAAATACTTGACAAAATCTAACATCCTTTCATGATACAAATTCTCAAAAACTATGGTAAGAAGAAACGTTCCTCAATATACTAAAGGCCATATATGATAAGTCCACAACTAACATCATATTCAATGGTGAAAGACAATGTTTTTCCCTTAAGATCAGAAACAAGACTAGGGTTCCCACTTTCATACACTTACTCAAATAGTACTGAAGGTCCTGGACAGAGCAATCAAACAATAAAGAGAAAAATGGCCATCCAAATAAAAAAGAAGTAAAACTGTCTATTTACAATGACATAATCTTATATACAGAAACTCCTAAAGCCCTCATAGTAAAATTTCAAGTATACAAAAATCAGTTGCATTTCTTTTTTACTAACAGTAAAATATCTGAAAAAAAAAAAAAAACAATCCCATGCACAATAGCATCAAAAATAACAAAATACTTTGGAATAAATTTAAATGAGGAAGTGAAAAATCTATACAATGAAAACCNCCCTCATAGTAAAATTTCAAGTATACAAAAATCAGTTGCATTTCTTTTTTACTAACAGTAAAATATCTGGAAAAAAAAAAACAATCCCATGCACAATAGCATCAAAAATAACAAAATACTTTGGAATAAATTTAAATGAGGAAGTGAAAAATCTATACAATGAAAACCATAAGACATTGAGGAAAGAAGTTGATGAAACACAAACAAATAAAAAGATAGCCTGTGTTCATGGACCAGAAGAAATAATATTGTTTAAAATGTCCATACTACCCAAAGATTCAATGTAATCCCTATAAAATTCCAATAGTATGTCTTACAGAATTAGAAAAAGCAAATCCTTAAATCTGTATGAAACCTCAAAAGACCTTGAAGAGCCAAAGCAATCTTAAGAAAGAATGAAACTGGAGGTATAACATTTCTTGATTTCAAACTGTATTACAAATTAACAGTAATCAAAATAGTGTAGTATTAGCATAAAAATAGACATAAGATCAATAGAATAAAACCAACATCCCAAAAATAAAACCATGCATACATGGTCAAATAATATTTGATGAGGAAGCTAAAATACTCTATCAGTAAAAGATAATCTCTTCAATAAATGATGTTGGGGAAACTGGTTATCCCTGTGCAAAAGAATGAAATTGGACCCTTATCTTACACCACTAACAATAATTTGAGTTAATTATAGGTGGATTAAAGACTTTTAACTAAGATTTGAAACTGTAAAAATCCTAGAAGAAAATACATGGAAAAACTCCTTGACATTAGTTTTCACAATGATTTTTTGGATTTAATATCAAGAATGCAAGCAACGAAAACAAAGAGAAAGAAGTGAAGTTACATCAAACTACATCAAATACTTCTATATAGGAAAGTAAGCTATCACAAAATAAAAAGGCAATCTATGGAATGGGAGAAAATATCTATAAACCATGTATCTGATAAGGAGCTAATAGTTAAAATATATAAGGAAATAATATAATTTCATAGCAAAAAAAAAAAAAAACACAGTTCAAAAGCATCAATTATTCAGTGCTCAGCTTTCTTTATAGTCCAACTCTCACATCCACACGACTACTGGAAAAACCATAGCTTTGACTAGGTGGACATTTGTTGTCAAGGTCCTGCTTTGGCTATTCAGGGTCTTTGTGTTTCCATATGAACTGTGAAATTTTTTGTTCTAGTGCTGTGAAAAATGCCATCAGTAACTTGATAGGGATCACATGAAATCTGTAGATTGCATTTGGTAGTATAGTCATTTTCATAATATTGATTCTTCCTATCTAGGAACATGGAATATCTCTCCATCTGTTTATGTCATTCTTGATTTCTTTCATTAGTGTCTTATAATTTTCTGTGTACAGTTCTTTTGTCTCTTTGCTGCTGCTGCTACTGCTACTGCTGCGAAGTAGCTTCAGTTGTGTCCGACTCTGTGCAACCCCATACACGGCAGCCCACCAGGCTCCCCCGTCCCTGGGATTCTCCAGGCAAGAACACTGGAGTGGGTTGCCATTTCCTTCTCCAATGCATGAAAGTGAAAAGTGAAAGTGAAGTTGCTCAGTCGTGTCTGACTAGTAGCAACCCCATGGACTACAGCCTACCAGGCTCCTCCATCCATGGGATTTTCCAGGCAAGAGTACTGGAGTGGGTTATCCATTGCCTTCGCAAGTTTATTCCTAGATATCTAACTCTTTTTGTTGCAATGGTGAATGGGATTGATTCCTTAATTTCTCTTTCTGATTTTTCATTGTTAGTATATAGAAATGCAAGTGATTTATGTGTATTGATTTTGTATCCTGCAACTTTGCTAAATTCAAGATTAGCTCTAGTAATTTTCTGATACAATCTTTAGGATTTTCTATGTACAGTATCATGGCATCTGCAAACAGTGAGAGCTTTACTTCTTCTTTTCTGATCTGGATTCCTTTTATTTTTTTTTCTTCTCTGATTGCTATAGCTAGCACTTCCAGAACTGTGTTGAATAATAGTGGTGAAAGTGGACACCCTTGTCTTGTTCCTGATCTAAGGGAGAATGCTTTCAGTTTTTCACCATTGAGAATAATGTCTGCTGTAGGCTTACCATATATGGCCTTTACTATGTTAAGGTAGATTCTTTCTACGCCCATTTTTTGAAGAGTTTTAATCATAAATGGGTGCTGAATTTTGTCAAAGGCTTTTTCTGCATCTATTGAGATTATCATATGGTTTTATTGTTCAATTTGTTAATATAGTTTATCACATTGATTGATTTGCATATATTGAAGAATCCTTGCATTCCTGGAATAAACCCAGCTTGATCATGATGTATGATCTTTTTGATGTGTTACTGAATTCTGTTTGCTAAAATTTTGTTAAGGATTTTTGCGTCTATGTTCGTCAGTGATATTGGCCTGTTGTTTTCTTTTTTTGTGTTGTCTTTGTCTGGTTTTGGTATCAAGATGATGGTGGCCTCATAGCATGAGCTTGGAAGTGTTCCTTCCTCTGCAATTTTTTGAAAGAGTTTTTAGAAGGATGGGCATTACCTCTTCTCTAAATGTTTGATAGAATTCTCCTGTGAGGCTATATGGTCCTGGGCTTTTGTTTTTTGGGAGATTTTTGATCACAGTTTCAATTTCAATGCTTGTAACTGGGTTGTTCATAGTTTCTATTTCTTCCTGATTCAGTCTTGGAAGATTGAACTTTTCTAAGAATCTGTCCATTTCTTCAAGGTTATCCGTTTTATTGCCATATAGTTGTTCATAATATTCTCTTATAATCCTTTGTATTTCTGCATTGTCTGTTGTAACCTCTCCTTTTTCATTCCTAATTTTGTTGATTGGATTTTTCTATCTTTTTTCTTGATGAGTCTGGTTAAAAGTTTGTCAATTTTGTTTATCTTCTCAAAGAACCAGGCTTTTAGTTTTATTAATCTTTTCTATTGTTTCTTTCATTTCTTTGTCATTTATTTCTGCTTGGATCTTTATGATTTCCTTCCTTCTATTAATTTTTTGGGGTTTTTGTTCTTCTTTTTTGAGTTGCTTTAGGTGTAAAGTTAAGTTGTCTATTTGAAGTTTTTCTTTTTTCTTGAGGTAGGATCGTGTTGCTATAAACGTCCCTCTTTGAACTGCTTTTGTTGCATCTCATAGGTTTTGAGTTGTCATGTTTTCATTGTCATTTATTTCTGGAAGTTTTTTTAATTTCCCTTTTGATTTCTTCAGTAACCTGTTGGTTATTTAGAAACGTGTTGTTTAATCTCCATGTGTTTGTGTTTCTTACAGGTTTTTTTCTTATAACTGATATCTAGTCTCCTAGCATTGTGCAGTGGGGAAGGCAATGGCACCCCACCCCAGTACTCTTGCCTGGAAAATCCAATGGACAGAGTAGCCTGGTGGGCTGCAGTCCATGGGGTCGCTAACAGTCAGACAGACTGAGCGACTTCACTTTCACTTTTCTCTTTCATGCAATGGAGAAGGAAATGGCAACCCTCCCCAGTGTTCTTGCCTGGAGAATCCCAGGGACGGGGGAGCCTGGTGGGCTGCCGTCTATGGGGTCACACAGAGTCGGACACGACTGAAGTGACTTAGCAGCAGCAGCAGCAGCATTGTGCAGAGTTTCTGCTGAAAGATCAGCTGTTAAGCATGTGGAGTTTCCCTTGTATGTTACTTATTGCTTCTCCCTTGCTTCTTTTAATATTCTTTCTTTGTGTTTAGTCTTTGTTCATTTGATTAATATGTGTCTTGGCATGTTTCTCCTTGGGTTTATCCTGTATGGGATTCTTCATGCCTCTTGGACTTCATTGACTATTTCCTTTTCCATGTTGGGGAAATTTTCAACTATAATCTCTTCAAAAATTTTCTCATAGCCTTTCTTTTTCTCTTCTTCTTCTGGGACCTCTGTAATTTGAATGTTGGTGCAATTGATTTTGTCCCAGAGGTCTGTGAGATTATCCTCAGTTCTTTTCATTCTTTTTACTTTATTCTGCTCTTCAGAAGTTATTTCCACCGTTTTATCTTCCAGCTCACTGATTCATTCTTCTGCTTCAGATATTCTGCTATTGATTCCTTCTAGAGTATTTTTAATTTCAGTACTTATATTGTTTGTATGTTTATTCTTTAATTATTCTAGGTCTTTGTTAATTGACTCTTGCATTTTCTTCATTTTGTTTTCAAGATTCTTGATCATCTTTACATTATTATTCTGAATTCTTTTTCAGGTAGTTTGCCTATTTCCTCTTCATTTATTTGGACTTCTGTGTTTCTAGTTTGTTCCTTCATTTGTGTAGTATTTCTCTGCCTTTTCATTATGTTTTTAAACTTATTGTATCTGAGGTCTCCTTTTCCCAGGCTTCAAGGTTGAGTTCTTTCTTCCTTTTGGTTTCTGCCCACTAAGGTTGGTCCAGTGGTTTGTGTAAGCTTCTTATAGGGTGAGATTTGTGCTGAGTTTTTGTTTGCTTGTTTGTTTTTCCTTTGATGGGCAAGGCTGAATGAGGTGGTAATCCAGCCTGCTGATGATTGGGTTTGTATTTTTGTTTTGTTTGCTGTTTAGATGAGGCGTCCGCCATAGGGTGCTATTGGTGGTTGGGAGATCCTGGGTCTTGTATCACAGTGGTTTCCTTTGTGTGAGTTCTCACTTTCCCCCTAGGGTTGGTTTTCTGGTAGTCTAGGGTCTTGGAGTCAGTGCTCCCACTCCAAAGGCTCAGGGCTTGATCTCTGGTCAGGAACGAAGATTCCACAAGTGGTTTGTTATGGCATTTAGTGAGATTAAAACAAATATCTGAAAACGAGAAAACAAAGATGAACCCCAGACAAATGGAAGTTACAAAATCAGGCAAATAATAATTAAAATAATAGAATATACACATATGTATATATACCCATGAAAAAGTCGAAACAGTCCAACAAAAATAAAGTACAATAGACTGACCCAGCGAACAAAGGAAATAAAAAGTTATATTTACCAGTTAAGAACAAAACTAACTAAAGCACAAACTAGAAAACAAAACTAAAGCAAGGTGCCAATTGGGGAATAAAACAATGAAAATAAAACTAACAAATATGTTGAGAGGAAAGGAAAGAAAGAAAAGAAAAAAANAAAGGGATGACAGAGGATGAGATGGCTGGATGGCATCACCGACTCGATGGACATGAGTTTGAGTGAACTCTTGGAATTGGTGATGGACAGGGAGGCCTGGCATGCTGCAGTTCATGAGATCGCAAAGAGTCAGACACGACTGAGTGATTGAACTGAACTGAACTGAAACTGATGAATTGGAACTTCAAAAAAATTAAAACTTTTCTGTATCAAAAAACATTATTGAGAAAGTGAATTCATACTGATGGCTCCTACTTAAATCCATCACACATGGATAACTGCCTCCTGCCTACAGAATGGGAAAAAATATTGCAAATCATATATCTGATAATGATTTAATATTCAGAATATATAAAGAACGGCTGCAACTCAACAAAAGATAACTCAGTTAAACAATGAGCAAAGTACTCTTATCCAAGAAGATATCAAAATGGCCAATAAGTACATGAAAAGATGTTTAATTTTATTAGATAGTTCAGTTCAGTCGCTCAGTCATGTCCGACTCTTTGTGACCCCCATGAATTGCAGCACGCCAGGCCTCCCTGTCCATCACCAACTCCCGGAGGTCACTCAGATTCACATCCATTGAGTCAGTGATGCCATCCAGTGATGCCATCCAGCCATCTCATCCTCTGTCGTCCCCTTCTCCTCCTGCCCCCAATCCCTCCCAGCATCAGAGTCTTTTCCAATGAGTCAACTCTTCGCATGAGGTGGCCAAAGTACTGGAGTTTCAGCTTCAGCATCATTCCTTCCAAAGAAATCCCAGGGTTGATCTCCTTCAAAATGGACTGGTTGGATCTCTTCACAATCCAAGGGACTCTCAAGAGTCTTCTCCAACACCACAGTTCAGAAGCATCAATTCTTCGGCGCTCAGCCTTCTTCACAGTCCAACTCTCACATCCATACATGACCACAGGAAAAACCATAGCCTTGACTAGACGGACCTTAGTTGGCAAAGTAATGTCTCTGCTTTTGAATATGCTGTCTAGGTTGGTCATAACTTTTCTTCCAAGGAGTATGCGTCTTCTAATTTCATGGCTGCAGTCACAAATGCAAATAAATGAAACCACAATGTCGAGATACCACTTCACACCTACTAAGAGCGCCATAATTTTAAAGACAGAAAATTAAGTATGTATT
This sequence comes from Oreotragus oreotragus, assembly GCA_006410675.1. Taxonomy (NCBI): domain Eukaryota; kingdom Metazoa; phylum Chordata; class Mammalia; order Artiodactyla; family Bovidae; genus Oreotragus; species Oreotragus oreotragus. Next base: position 77,719 of record SJYX01007393.1, read on the forward strand.
AATTAAGTAAATGGCTTGTGAATGGTGGAACCAGATGTCTCATTTATGAGTGGGAATTTGCAGATAAGCAAGAGGAAGCAGTTATCCATGTGTGATGGATTTAAGTAGGAGCCATGCTTAAGTATGAATTCATGCTTAACTAATATAGATACAGATGGTTCCATATAGAAATATTTACATGATAGTATACATGTTTCAATGCCATTCTCCCAAATCATCCCACCCTCGCCCTTGCCCTCTCCCTCAGAGTCCACATGTATACTTTCATGTAAGAAACGAAGCACCAGTCTATATTCGATACAGGATACAGGATGCTTGCGGCTGGTGCATGGGGATGATCCAGAGAGATGATATGGGGTGGGAGGTGAGAGAGGGGGTTCAGGATTGGGAGCTCGTATACACCTGTGGCAGATTCATGTCAATGTATGGCAAAACCAATACAGTATTGTAAAGTAAAATAAAATAAAAATAAAGTTAAAAAATAAAAAAAAGAAATATTTACAGATTTGTGTATATACTCGTTACTATAAGCACATCAGTTTTTGGCTCTATTAACTGAGAGGGCCTAAAAGAAATAATAAGCCAGTAGCAATGAGCACACCCAGCACTAAGATCTTGGTTTCTACTGCCATTCTCCAATAAGACAGGGCTGCTTGGAGTAACTGGTGATTCTAAGGCTGGGGAGGAAATATACAAGATGTATCTGGAGCATCTTACAGTTGCAGAAAGTAAAGACATGCTTAATACACACATAGAGAAACATCTTGATGGAGGTATTTCAAAATTTCACAGCAACCAACTGAAAGAGCTCCCAATGACCAAAAATGGAACAATTTGAGCAACAAAATAAAGTAGTATTGTGTTATAACCCAAAGTATAAAATAAATATCCACAGGATCACACTAATATAAATAAATGACAGAAAAAAATTAATAAATGAAGGAGAAGATACAAACCTCATGTGCAGAAGAATTCCAAATAGTTTACGTAGATGCTCTTCAGTCATGGCCAGATCTTTGCAATCCCAGCATTCAAGGCCCTCTGTCCTCCACTATCTCCTGGAGTTTGCTCCAACTCATGTGCATTGAGTTGGTAATACTCCACCTCCAAAGATGAAAGCACAGCTTCCGTCCTTAGGTGTGAGATGTACTAAATGGTTTCCTTCGAAAGAGCATGATACAGAAGGGGGGCGGAAAGAGTCACTTTACAGCAGAGACATGTGATAAATGATACCTCAGGCAGGTGGTCATAACATCAAGTCATGTAGGCAGTACACTTGATATGACGTGAGGAGAATGGCATTTTACCCCTGAAAGTTGGAAGTGTCCCAAGCTCTAAGGCTTAGGCTTAGATCAAACACCCTGTTGGCTCCACCTTGTTCTTTTGACCAAGGAAGTGGAGAGGCCAGGCCAGATTCACTAGATGGTGTGCTGACTCCACCTCTTGATGGAAGAAGCTGAGCTGTTCCACAGTGTATGCACAAGATGTATATACAGGAAGGCCTAAAGAATGCTTGTAATCATCCTAGTGCTAGAATTGGCAAGTCTGACCTAGTGCACATTTTTACAAATAGTTTCACAGGGGCACAGCCATACCCCTTTGTTTTCAGTTGCCTATGGCTGCTTTCATGCAACAAAAGCAGCATTGAGTAGTTGTGACAGAGACTATTTACTGAAACAAGGAGCAGGTCACCTCTGCGAAACACCTGTATGTACAAGTGGAGAAATCAAGGCCCGTCATGAGCAAGTCAGCTACCCAAATCCTTTCTCCTTGAGAGAAATCTTTCTCTCACCTACCCCATTGCTATGTAAATAGAGCCCCACCTGCTCATCCTTCGGTTGGAGTTCACCATCACCTCCTCCAGGAAGCCTTCCAAGGGTCCACTCAGAAGCTCTCACTTCTGTCCTCATGGCACTGTTACTGTGAGTGGCTCTTAACAGTAGTTTGCTAGCCTTACTCCAGCACAAGGAAAGAAGGATCTGAGGACACAGAGGCCTCTGGGATGCATCTAGAATGACTAAGGAGGCAGCTGACCCAGGCTAGGGTCAGTGCAGTGGTGACGAGAACAGAATGCTGATTTTGGTTAAGAGGCAGAAATCAGTGGCAACCTCTTCCTGGCTGTGTGTTTCTGTGTCTTGTTGGCCCACCTTGCCAACTGAGCTCAACATTGTGCCTGTAAAATGGTCAGAATGGCAGTGCCCTGGGGATCTGCATGCTTCTGAGAGAATGCCTGTACAGCGCCCTTCCCAGAGCCTGGTCAGGTGAGGGCTCAGCGGAGTGGGGTCTCCAGAGCAGCCCTAGGCTGTGACAGGGTCCTTTGGGCTGTAGGCCCCTCCTGCTGCCCTCCACTCTGCTGGGAGCATGCATTCCTGCAGCTCAGCATCTGTGGGGAGATCTCCTTCCCTATCTGTGTTCTGCTAATAAAGAGAAACACACTTGGCGAGGTTAGACAAACAGCGGTGAGTGATTGACACAGCCGCAGCCCTCGGCCAAGCAGCGCGGGCCATGCAGCAAACTGCTGAGAAAACACCGTGTGGGCTGTGCGTCCCTTGGTGTTTGCTTTCCATTAGCCTCACATTTTGCCCTTTAGTCACACTCCGTCTATCAAGGCTGGCCGAGGAGGAGCCTGCTCCCGTACGCCCTGGCTCACTTCAGGAGCAGCCCCTGAGGTCCCAAAGTGTTCCCTGGTGATCCCTGTTCATCCAACTACTGCAAGGGCAGCTCTGCCAGGGGAGAGCTTGGGGCTCTGAGCCCGGTTCCTCTGTCTGTAGCCACACCCAGGCCACCCTGGGAGCTGAGTTGAGCTATGTTGGGCCAGAGCCCGGGTTTAATAGCGTCCCGAATATGTCCCATGTGCCTCCGACCAGAGTTCTGCCTGGGGCTCAGGAGATGAAGAAACAGCAGGCCAAACTGGTGATGGGCAGGTAGGGCACCTGTCTGTGGGCAGAAGGTCCACGGTCCCCATTTGTTTTCTAAAATAGACCTACCCAGGATGAGAGACCAGCCTCCGCACTGGGAAGGAAATGGAGAGGTCTGGGCTCAGCCTAATCCTCCTGACCCCCACCCCTCTACCACCCCTCACCTCCTAACCCCTCTACCATCCCTCACCCTTCCACTCCAGACCCACCCCCACCAAATAGTCACTGCCAGGAATGAGAGGTTATGAGCTCCAAACCTGTGCTCCTTCCTGACTTTCCCATGGGGCCTCCCTCCACCTACTCCCATCTCAAAAGCTGTCTCTTCAATCCTAGACACTGGTCTTTACATCACACAATACTTAGCTGCACACAGGGCTACGTGGAAATGACCATTTCCTTTGTCTCTGGAGACAATCGTCACAAAGCTGCAAGTGGGATTCAGGGGCAGTGAGAGCGTGTGCAGGGATACATGCCCCAGAACTTAAAATCCTGGCATCCCAGAGTGACAGGAGCCTCATGGAGGTCTGATCCACTCAAGCAAGGCACAGATCTCCTCTGTGAAACACCCCATGTTCAGGTAGAGAAACAGTGGCTTGGCGTGGGCATGTCAGCTTCCCCAAGCCTCCTGAGGTGGACCAGGAATCCTTCCCAGGGTTCTCTAGTTTACACCGACAGAATGATTGTCAGCCTCCAGGCTGGTAGTTTGGGAATCTGATTGTTTTGTACCTGGGCTCTTGGTCCTGCTTTCCCACTCTCTCTTATTTTGTGGTATTGTTGACCACACAGAACTCAGAGGACTCTGGGTCCTGGCTACCCACTGAGGGTGCTTGGACAAACCAGCACCCACTCAGACCTCAGCTTTCACATCTGTTCATGGGGATCCTGGTGGGAGGAAGCCAAGAGGTGACCCAGCTCTTCCCACCCCATCAGAGAGGCTCCAGGCTGGAGGGCTGAGTACTGCCTGCCTCCCTGACAAGGCTCTCTCCTCCCTCCTCCTCTGAAGGGGAAATTACCCATTAATGAAAGAGAATTACTAACGCAGCGTCTGGCCCAGTGCCCAAGGTCCTTGGGAGAGCAAGGAGGGAGCAAGCGTGCTGGAAGGCGAATTGGAAACAAATGCACGGGGGTGTTTTCTTTGGTGGATCCGCCGACCTCTCCCCACCCCCTATTCCTACCACTGTCCCAAATTTGGACTTTTACGGAAACGGATTTCATGCCTGGGCTTCCCATGAACTCTCTTAATTCAATTGAGGGGCCATTATCGGTACCGGGTGTAATGGGCTGTTTCCGCAGCCTGGAGGAGGCCTGTGCAGGCGAGGGGTGGNCGCCGACCCCTCCCCACCCCCTATTCCTACCACTGTCCCAAATTTGGACTTTTACGGAAACGGATTTCATGCCTGGGCTTCCCATGAACTCTCTTAATTCAATTGAGGGGCCATTATCGGTACCGGGTGTAATGGGCTGTTTCCGCAGCCTGGAGGAGGCCTGTGCAGGCGAGGGGTGGGTGCTTCTCTCCTCTGCAGGTGGGGGCTGGGGTAGGGGCTGTCTCTTATACACATCTCCTGCTGCTTCCTAGAGGATGAGGGAAGGCAGCAGCCTGGCAGGAGTACAGGGAAGTGGCAGAAAGATCTCAATGTTCCACTCCAGCTCAGGCTTCCGCAATGCAATGGGATGAGGGCATTCCATAAAGCTTAGGAAAAAAAACAAATTCAGTCCAAACACAGATCCAAACAGGTTCCCCCAGCAAATTCAGAATATCCAGATATCCAAAAAGGTTTCACCTGCCCCTCCTTTATAAAGTGAAAGGGTTCAATACATGTTTATGGTTCTTATATGCAGTGTTCATCTCAGATACGGGGAAAACAAATGTTCGAATATAAATTTCACATGAAGAGGAAAATATCAAATTCACAAGAGTTTTTAAAGAAATATACCTCATTCCATTCACTTGTGATTCGTAATATAATGCAGTAATCGTGCCCTGTTTTCAAGGGTGCATTATAATATTTCCCATAGTACAGCCTGTCTCCAATAGATATCTCCATGGCATCATCAGGAATATCCTTGGCCAGCAGTTCTGCAGTCACGTATCCACTGGCCTCAGAAGCTTTGCTAAAGAATGAAGCAGCCTCTTCAGAATCACAAGCAAATGTGCTTTGGAGGGCCAAGGGAAGCACTAATACCTGATATGAACTGTAAGAGAAAAGAAAATTCTATCAGACCCTTGCTTGGGTATATGTTGGGGGGGGGGGTCATATATTCATTTATTCACACTTACTGAGCACCGGCTATGAGACCAACACTTTGCTAGATGCTGGAGATACAACACTGGATAAAAGTCCCTGCCCATGTGGGCTTCACGATCTGGCAGCTCCAACAGTCATGGAACTCCAGTGGGAACCAACCGTATTCATGCTTCATGACACTGGGGGGATGGTCTCTCTAAGTTCTGGCTGCAGATGGCTACCTGGGAAACTGCCTGGAGCATACGTGTCATAAAGTTGATCTAATCAGTGATTTTTCTCGTGGGCAAACAAAGTCCAGCTGGGGAAAGGGTTTAGCAGTCACATGGAGGCCTATTGCCGACAAGAGTTAGGGCACTAAGTCTGCCAAAAGGCTCCACATAATCACATGAGGAGCCTCAAACAGAACTCATGTGACGGACACTCCCTCCAGTTTATGGACTGATACCAAAGTTCCTATGGAATGAATGAGAAGCACGGAGTGCAAAGTCACCGTGAACTCATCTAGTCTGACAATATCCTTCAACAGCTGGAAAGGGAAAATCTTGCATGTTTCCTACATGTGGACAAAGAAACACACTAGCAGTCTGGTGTCATTTTATCATGTTTCCGTATTATTTATCCCACCAAACAGAAAATCTGTCAGCAAAAGAAAGTGCAAGAACAAAAACCCTCTGAGGATAAATCACATCTTCCTTTCTATTCCCATCTGCTTGGGCTCATCCCCTAGGAGGTTTGGGGACGTCTGCTTTCTCTATCAGGCTTGATAGTAAGGACTTGAATGATTTACTCTTGCATTCTTGCAAATCTTTGCACAGTTCTTTGGCTACAACTGACTCTCCACTGATGTTTCTTGAGTTGAAATTTCAGTAAAGAAGAAAAACGTGCATCAGCATCAAATATGATGAGGATAATTTCCCAAGCTCATTAGCATATGTAATTCTTTTTACCAATAAGTATACACTCCCTGCTCCACATTCCTAATGCCCCATCTCCTGCTTCCTAAGAGCCCATGAATCACTAGGTTAGTAGCAGGTGTTGGATTTAGAAAGTACCCATCCACCAGGCTCCCCAAATTCCTAGGTGTCCTCAGGCCCCTGATGTCCACAAAGTTTCTGGATTCAGTTTCAGCAGTGAACTCTCTACGAAAATGACAAAGTGAAGCCCGCAGGGCAATGTTTTGTCACTACTACCACCAGTAAACATTTACTAAGCCTCACTGCCAACAAAGGAACACTTATAACAACAAACTTTCCTGGGGACTTGAAGATGAAGACACNGTTTCAGCAGTGAGCTCTGTACGAAAATGACAAAGTGAAGCCCGCAGGGCAATGTTTTGTCACTACTACCACCAGTAAACATTTACTAAGCCTCACTGCCAACAAAGGAACACTTATAACAACAAACTTTCCTGGGGACTTGAAGATGAAGACACTCCTGTGAATCACAGACACAGGTTAAAAAGTAAATGGGCAGCAGGCTCCATGCTGTCTGCAAGACACCTTCAAGTCTCTCTCATCTTACCATGTAGGTAGTGATGTTCAAGTGCAAGTTCAAGGCTCACTTGAACTCATCTGGTTCTGAACATTTCCTAGTAGAGGTACCATTCAAGAAGCATAAAGCAGTCTCCCTAGTTAGTACGATCATAATCACCCGAGTCACTTGATAATTGTACAAATTTCCAGCCCCCATCCCAGACCTACTCAATCAAAATCTCCAGTAAAGTCTGAGAATTCATGTTTCTGATAAAGCATCCTAGGTGATTCCTGGAATCTGGCAAGTGTGGGAGACATGAGCATGAGGAGAGCCTGGCTGCAGGCTGCATCACCCCCCAAGATCACCCGGTCAGGGAGGGGAGGCGTGGGGCCAGAGGCCCTGCTCCACCAAGTGCCGCACGCCCCCATCCTGGATAATGCACACAGCAGACTCTGGCCTCCCCCCTCCCCCCGCCACTGGCAGTGCTGCTTCCTCCAGCTCAAACCAGGTATTCAGGCCAAGGAAACCACCCCAACATCCTGCTGGTAATCCGTGCCGATGACACTGGGGAAGCAGTCACGGCTGTTGAGAGCATGACTGTTCCAGAAGGACTTTTCCCCTCCTTCTCACCAACACCTTCCCCAGGGACTCACAGATCTCCACTTCCTGTTTTGGAAGCACTGGCCGGCACAGAGCCACAAGGGTAGACTGTTATTTGGCTTTTCTTTCTCCCTTACATAATTACCTGGCCTAAATAGCACGTACGTATTGCACATTCTCTCAGGCACTGAGGTTACGACTTCCAGTCTCCTTCCAGCAACAGAATTACAATGCCTTCCAGTAACTTGTCAGGAATTAAGACACAGAACAACTTAGGCCATACACATGCCTGGAAAGACTTTTGAGCATTTACTGGGCTCAGACAAACAGACACGAAGAGCCCAAGTTTCATTATAAACGGACACACAGATAACTTTGCTAGACTTTCTTTGGACAGTTTTGTGCTATCTCATGAATTTTACCCTGATTGTACTGTAGGGTCATTAGACTGAAGGGTCAGGAGAGACATAGGTAGTGTGGGTTAGGTTAAGGAAGCAGGATATTGCCATCTCCCCTTTTTTAAAGTTAATTTTTATTGTCGTATAATTGCAGTGTTGGAAGAGTTTCTATGGCACAGCAACGTGAATCACCTATACGTATACATACACCCTCTCATTTGTGGATTTCCTTCCCATTTAGCTCACCCAGGGCACTGAGTAGAGTTACCTACGCTATACAGTAGGTTCTCGTAAGTTACCAGTTTTATATATAGTACTGTATATGAATCAGCTGCAATCTCCCCATTCATCCCACCCTTCTCTTTCCCTCCTTGGTGTCCATACATTTTTTTTCTCTATGTCTGTGTCTCTATTTCTGTATTGCAGATAAGATCATCTATCCCATTTTTCTAGACTCCTGTCAGTAAGTTGCTCATCTCCCCAGGTGAACATCAATCTTCCTCTCTAAGAAGGGTATATTTCTGCTTTCTTGATCCTGCCATGACCTGTGTAAATAAAAAGCTTAACACAACACAGTCCACCACCTAATGTAAATCACTTCCACCCTAATACCATCTGGCGTCCAAGGAGCAGTTATTAGCAATGCAATGCCTCACCCACATCTCAGTACTTGAATGAATTAAAGGAATTATCCAAATGACTCTCCCAGAAACCACTACACACACCCCAAGGTCACCCTTAAATAAAGGAAAATACATTCTGTCTTTGGTAAATGAAATGATGCTCCTGATCCACCATCACTAATGGATATACCTGGAGGCATGAGTGCAAAGGATACTGCCCGACATGTCACAGGCACCCAACAATGCTTATTCAATGACCAAAGGAGCAGATTCAGTTTCTTGAGTTCAGCTGCCCAAATGCTCATCTCTGGTCCCTTAAAAATCTCTCTATTCACTAAGGAGGGTGCTGGTTGGAATTAAAGGCTCAGTCTGTGCCCAGTCAGTGAAAGTCACTTAGTCATGTCCAACTCTTTGCGACCTCATGGACTATATAGTCCATGGAATTCTCCAGGCCAGAACACTGGAGTGGGTGGCCTTTCTCTTCTCTAGCAGATCTTTCCTGCCCAGGGATTGAACTGAAGTCTCCCTCATTGCAGGCAGATTCTTTACAGCTGAGTCACAAGGGAAGCCCAAGAATACTGGAATGGGTAGCCTATCCCTTCTCTAGCAGATCTTCCCGACCCAGGGATTGAACCAGGGTCTCCTGCATTGCAGGTGGATTCTTTACCAACTGAGCTATCAGGGAAGCCCAATCTATGCCCAAGGAAACAAAAAAAGAGGGCCATTGCCTTAACTACCTCAGTGTAGCCACCTAGAGAGAAGTCTCATCCTCACTCAAATCAGTGTTTCCAAAACACTCCATGGGCAACCACTGGGCAGCCATGGGAAAGAGGCCTCTACTCACCTGATGGGTCCATTTTTCTCTGTGGCTTTCCTCAGTCGCAAGCGTGGCAGAGGCCCTCCATGCACAGTGAAAAAGTCTACTTCCGGAAGGGGAGGCTCTGAAAACATGTTGCAAAGAAGAAAACGGGTGTGATCAGAACAAGCAGAAACATGAAGAAAGTGGTCCTCATGGGACATCAAGAGGAAAGTTTTCATGAAAGAAGCGATGAGCAAATTCAGACACATGCTCCAACACGGGTGAATCCTGAACACGTGAGGCTAAGAGAAATATGCCAGACACAGAAGGACAAATATCGCATGATTCCACTTGCGTGAAGTCTCTGGAACAGGTGAATCCATAGAGACAGAAATACACTGGAAGTTGCCAGGGTCTGAGGGTGTGGGTAGGGAATGGGGAGTTATTGCTTAATGGTCAATAGAGTTTCTGTTTGAGGTGATGAAAACATTTTTGAAATAGATAATGGTAATGGTTTACAGCACTGTGAATGTACTTAATGCCAATAACTTGTGCTCTGAAAAATGATTAAAATAGTACATTTTATGTTGTACGTATTTTATTATAATTCTTTTAAAAAGCGATGCCCCAGCACTAACAGAGGGTGGAGGCTGTGGTCATTTCAATTATCTTGGAAGATAGGTTCCTGTTTGGTGAGGAGACCAGCATATCCGACTTCTAGATCCTTTGGGAAAAGTTTATTATTATTATTAATTATTATTATTTTAGCTGCTCTGTGCAGCTTGTGGGATTTTAGTTCCCTGACCAGGGACTTGTGTGTGTGTGTGCATGCATGATTATCCTTTTATTTTTTTAACTTTATTTTTAATTAATTAATTTAATTGGAGGATAATTACTTTACAATATTGTGATGGTTTTTGCCACACATCAGCATGAATCAGCCACCTGACCAACGATTGAACCTGCAACTCAGCAGTGAAAGCGTGGAGTCCTAACCTCTGGACTGTGAGGGAATTCCCTAGACTTCTAGAGCCTTTATAATCACACAGCTGTCTGCCCTTATCTTGCTTTCCCCAGCAACTAGATTTCCCAAATAGTTACTTCATGGGGAGGAGAATGCACTGGCTGGTTGACACCAGGGTTGCATCGTCTAACTGGGAGTTACATTCACAGTATGAACATACCAGCCACCACTCTGCTTTGGGGGTCACACAGTTAACATGTGTTGGCTGCACAACACATCTGTAGATATGTCCTATATATGCCTCATCTCACTTAATCTTCTCAACAGTGCTATCAAGTGGATGAGAGTTACAGAGAGAGACAGAAAGAGAAAAAGTAAAATATGAAGTCCCCCTGAAATTCCCCTGAATGCTGCCACAGTAAAATGAACTAGAAGGCCAAAACAGATACTCAAGACTCTTTTACCCATTAGAAAATAGATTTGGAGTAGAAATTTTCAATTCGAAAAAAAAAAAAAAAAGTTTAAACCTTCCAGGATAGGTCTTAAAGCTTTACTGAATATGCTGTTTACACACTGCCTTTCAGCAGATATTTACCAGCCACCTCTATGTGAGGCTGGGAGAAACAGCCATGGAAGACATGTTTCTGCTTTCCAGGAGCTCAGAGTCTGGGAGCAGCGTCCACTGTAAACACATGGTGCTTGGAACTATGATAATGAGAGTGGTAGGAATGCAAGGGAAGAGTGCCTGACCCAGGGCAGTGGGGTGAGCCTAACAAATACAGAAACAGATACACTCAGAGCAGGAGGTGAGAGGGAGTGCAGGCAGAGAGAGAACAGCAGGAGCTCAGTGTAGCCAAAAGGTTGAGTTCCAGCTCAGCAGAGGCAGAAAATAAAGTGAGAAATGTAGGACTTCCCTGGTGGCACAGTGGATAAGAATCCGCCTGCCAGTGCAGGGGACACGGGTTCAATCCCTGGTCCAGGAAGATCCCACATGCCGAGGAGCAACTAAGCCCACGTGCCACAACTCCTGAGCCCACAAGCTACAACTACTGAAGGTGCGTGTGCCTAAAGCCCGTGCTCCACAACAGGAGAAGCCGCCGCATTGAGAGGCCCAAGCAACACAAAAAAGGGGAGTCTCCACTCTCTGCAACTAAGGAAAGCCCGCAGGCAGTAAGGAAGACCTAGTGCAGCCAAAATCAAATAAATAAGTAAATAAAAAGTAAGCGGTGTGTGTCTAGGTCACATCTGAGGTCCTGTAAATAAGCAGAAGTCATCCAAAGGTTCTTAGCAGATGTATATCTTAGAAAGAGAGTTTAGACCGCCAGCTGGAGGATGAATTGGAAAAGAGCAAAAGCATAGACTGTCCAAATCTGGGTAAGAAGTGTCCGAGGCTCGAAGCAAGTGATGGTGCTCCCAATGGAAAGGAGGGGGCAGATGGAGGAGATACGTGGGGCAGAGACAGGATGGAGAGTGGGGGAAGATAAGGAAGGGGAAGGAACCTGGGCGTTGGTTTTGGTCACTGAGTCAATGGTGACGTCATTCATCAAGGTCTGGGGGACGGTTCAGCAGCAGCTTACTTCTAGACCTGTTAAGTTTGAAGTCCTTGTGAAACCATCCAGTAGGCAGTTAGAAATGTGGTCCAGAGCTTACGAGCAAACTGTGATGGTGACATGGAGTCAGTCATCAACAGAAGGGGCTTCCCAGGTGGCATCAGTGGTAAACGACCCACCTGCCAATGCCGGAGACATAAAGAGACATGGCTTCAATCCCTGGGTCTGGAAAATCTCCTGGAGGAGGGCATGGCAACCCACTCCAGGATTCCTGCCTGGAAAACCCCTTGGACAGAGAAGCCTGGTGGGCTACAGCCCATAGGGTTGCAAAGAGTCAGACAGAACTGAAGCGACTTCGCACACACGGCGGCCCAGAGAGATGGTATAAAGGCATCTGAGAAAAGATGAGGGCCCAGAGTGGACCACTGGGGCACCCAGGAATCTAAGACCAGGTGGGCGAGTGAGAATTTCCTATAGTGTTTATTAAACACTAAGTCTAGAATTTCTTCCAACACCACGCAGAGACAGTGGCCAATACAAATCATGTTTTCTGTAAATCGGTGGCACTGTTAAAGGCCCTTGGGGTGACTTGGAACAGCCTCTACTTTCAGTTGAGACCACACCCTACAGTACTGAAAGGCCCACCTCCTTTCCAAGAGGCAGCGGAAAGAAATTCCATAACACCCTTGAGGCAGACAGTGGCTAGTCTCCTGCAGCCAGCTAGTACTGGGGGGAGGGGAATGCAGAGTGAAAAGCCCCACCAGGTTCCCCAGCAGGGCACAGGAGCATTCCAAGCATCTCTACACTCAGCCCTCAGGCTATCACTGAAAGGCCCTTTCACTGGTGACAATTCGTCCTCACAGGAAAGTAAGCGGTTTTCATCACATGTTTCCTGTTTTCAGCCCAGAGGGAGATTAACTGTTTACTCTTTGCTGTGTGAGAACTCTCCTCGGGCTCTTTTAAGTTATCCCTCTGTTTGCTCTTGTCTGAGATGAATAATTCTAGGTCCTCTAATCTCTTGGCGAACCTTTTAAAACCACCCAGTTTCTCACCCACCCCAGGAACAGCAGAACAAAGCGCTTGCCCAGTTTAGGGAAGGCGGGCCCACAGTAGGGCAGGGAGGCCCACCCTGGTTGTTCTGTGCCACGTTGCCCCTTTCAGCCCCAGCATCGTCCGTCCTTCCAGTTCTAAGGACACAACCACCCAGTTGATTCAATCAACACATGACTTCTAGACTGCTTTCTGTTCTGCCTGGTCACCGCCTTCTCCACCTTATAAATAGTCTGTTTTTTCTCTCGAATGCAAAAGCCTGAACTTGAGTAGACTGTTTCTTTGCTGCATTTTTGAGGTTAAATAACCTTAGTGACGGAAAGCAGGGAAGGCAGTGGCACCCCACCCCAGTACTCTTGCCTGGAAAATCCAATGGACGGAGTAGCCTGGTGGGCTGCAGTCCATGGGGTCGCTAACAGTCGGACAGACTGAGCGACTTCACTTTCACTTTTCTCTTTCATGCATTGGAGAAGGAAATGGCAACCCACTCCAGTATTCTTGCCTGAAGAATCCCAGGGATGGGCGAGCCTGGTGGGCTGCCGTCTATGGGGTCACACAGAGTCGGACACGACTGAAGTGACTTAGCAGCAGCAGCAGCAGCAGCAGCAGTGACGGAAAGGTCATGGCACCCCACTCCAGTACTCTTGCCTGGAAAATCCCATGGATGGAGGAGCCTGGTGGGCTGCAGTCCATGGGGTCGTGAAGAGTCGGACATGACTCAGTGACTTTACTTTCACTTTTCACTTTCATGCATTGGAGAAGGAAATGGCAACCCACTCCAGTGTTCTTGCCTGGAGAATCCCAGGGACGGGGGAGCCTGGTGGGCTGCTGTCTATGGGGTGGCACAGACTTGGACACGACTGAAGCGACTTAGCAGCAGCAGCAGCAACCTTAGTGAAAATCTCTCAGTCGTGTCCAACTCTTTGCTACCCCGAGGACTATACAATCCATGGAATTCTCCAGGCCAGAACATTGGAGTGGGTAGCCTTTCCCTTCTCCAGGGGATCTTCCCAACCCAGGGACTGAACCCAGGTCTCCCGCATTGCAGGCAGATAACTTTACTTCTAGCCATATTTTCCAAGGTGCTGTTTCCCTTCCCCAAACTGCTGTCTTTGGCTGATCTGCTCTCCTTTCCATCGGCCTATTACTGATTTAAACCAAATCAGACCCAAGGCAAGAAATGGGTCGTGTCTGGGCTGGAGTTCTTCACCTGAGTGTGTGAGCTGAGGGCAGACCCAGAAGGAAGACATTCACTGCCCCTCCTAGATGCCAACCATGTCCATTCCCTCCTAGAAGTAAGTGACAAAGGAATTATGGAGGCTGAGAAAACTTTGAAGATTCAGGAGAAAAGCAATGAGGCAGAACTTGTCCCCCCAAATATTAAATATACTGTAAATTTACAATAACTAAAATAAGAAGGTAAAAGCACAGGGTAGGCAAAGCAATGGAAGAAGCTAGATAATCAAGAAAGAGACCCAAATAAACAAATGAGAATATAGTGTGTGGCATAAACAGTCTTTCAAAGGTGATGGGGAAACTGGCTGATCATTTGGGGGGGGAAAGTTACCATGTAAATTTAGCCTTATACCACACATCTAAACAAATTCCAGATTGTTGCAAGCTAAAATGTGAAAAGAAAAATTGTTAAGAACCATTAGAAAATAGTAGAGAATAAGAACTGATCCAATTGCAGAGTGGGAAAGGCTTTTCTTGGCATGACCCGAGGCAGAAACTATAAAAGAATCAATAGAATTGATTACATGAAAACTTACAATGTCTGAAAGTCAAAAGGAATACTGAAAAGAAAATTCAAGAGTACATAACCAGGGGTGCAATATTAACAAAAGATTAATATCCTTAATGTAGGCAAACTATTAAAATCAATGGGAGAAAGGAAGTCACAGTAGTGCAAATGTGTTATTCCTCTAAGTCCCACTAAAATGAACAAAAAGCAAAGGAAAATTCTGTCTGCACCAAACTTAAGCAAAGGTCCCAACCTTATGCTATAAGCGTCAAGTAATTGCAAGGAACTAACACACATGAATATATAAAAGTAAAGATATCCTAGGGGTTCTTTTCTAATCCTCAGCATCTCCTAATTGGTCCATGACCCCCACCCAGTGTGAATGTGTTAGTTACACAGTCGTGTCTGACTCTCTGACCCCATGGACGGTAGCCCACCAGGCTGGCATGATAAATTGAAATTGACAACAATGGAGAAAATAGAGCTGATGCCATAAGTCATCAGGTATCATACGGTGAGCTGCAACTCCCTTGCCAGTAAGGTTATCAGACTTGGCTTCCCAAGGAGAAGGAGCCATCTTCTTTTTATTTTTATCCCCTTCAGCACCTAGCACTGGTCTTTGTACATAACCAATTAATAGGTATTTGCTGAATTAATTGGTATGTTTCAGTACACCTTTCAACCACCCCAACACTCAGAAACCCTGCCTTTTAGGCTTTTAATATAAAGAAACTTTCTCATTCATATTTTATAAGCAGCTAATATTAATATAGGATGGGCTTCCCAGGTGGCACCAGTAGCAAAGAATCCACCCGCCAATGCAGGAGATGTAAGAGATGTGGGTTCGATCCCTGGGTTGGGAAGATCCCCTGGAGAACGGAATGGCAACCCACTCCAGTGTTCTTCCCTGGAGAATCCCATGAACAGAGGAGGCTGGCAGGCTCTGGTCCACAGGGTCACAAAGCGTCGGACATGACTGAAGCGACTTAGTACTCACACAACGTTAACATAACGTTGTGAAAGTAACACATCCAGTCTGCTTTCCTCGGCGGTGTACCATCTTGTCTCTGTGGGGCCTCAGAGGGGGTGCAGATGCTTTCAGTGAGAAGAGTGGGGAGACATCCATCCCCAAACAGTCATTTCCTTAAGGGGCTGGGGGTTGATCTGAAGCTAGAAAGTAGCTGGGAGATTTCTGGGGACTAGAGGACAGCTGACCCTTGGAGGTATGGAAGACATGTGAGCCTTCATCCTGGGCTGACCTAACATAAGGACCTCAGACATCAAGGAATCTGTGTCCATGAAAGACTCTGAGAGATCCAATACTTTGGCTACCTGATGTGAAGAGCCAACTCATTGGAAAAGACCCTGATGCTGGGAAAGATTGGAGGCAGAAGCGGGTGGCAGAGGATGAAATGGTTAAATAGCATCACTGACTCAATGGACATGAATCTGAACAAATGTCAGGAGCAGAGGACACAGGAGCCTGGCATGCGACCTCTGTGAGGTCATGAAGAGTTGAACATGACTGAGCAACTGAACAGCAACAAGAGAAAACAGCATGACCTGTGTATGACAGCTCTTCTGACCTTTTGGGTCTCCATCAAGGATAAACGTTCATTCTTCCCCTTGACCTAAAGGGTGTATGAATGAATGGTGGGGCTCTTCTGAGGAATTGCCATCAACAGACTGCCTGCGGAAGCATGTGGGCCATGAGTCAGCAGCACTGTGATCTCTCTCCATCTCATCACCCTTCTCACCAGCACCCTCTTTTGTTTCACTGCAACACTTGCCTCTGTCCTTCAACATTCCATAAACTTTCATTCTCCCCTGAGGTCAGCAATATATTTAAAGCACATGCTTTCATCTTGTTCCCATCAGTAAGATTTAACTTAACATAAGACACTCAGAATGGAAATGCCATGCACTTTTCTTCTGGGAAACCAGCTGCTGCATATTCCAAGTCCAAACCCTTACATTTCTGGTAAAATTCAAAAGTTTACAATTTTACTAAAACAGAGTCACATCTTAGGCAACGAAGCACATCTCTTCTTCATTAAAGGGAGGGCTTGGGGTCTGTTCTTCTCTTGTTTGTTTGCTTAGAACTTTCACACTTTAAAAAAATTGCAAATTCTTTAAAGTGGGATAGATAGGGAAAACAGACAGGCAGGGTCTCAATGAATTCAAATAGCTCAACAGTGTCCCCTGGTGGCCATGAACACAGATACAGAGTGTGTGAGCTACCAGGCTGTTTCATGTTCAAAACAAGGTATAAATGAGGCTCATCAAGATGAAACTCTCTCTCTCAAATCAAAACATATGAAATGCTAATGTGAATCAGCAGTGCAAAATATCCAAACAGGAGAAGGACCAAAGAGTAAGGAGACTGAATAGCTATTCATCTTGATAAATCACCATGGGAAGAAATGCCCAAACTGAACATTTCCTTCCAACTCACCAGCTGATGAATTCTTTTTTGGTCTAAAGCTTTCATTAACTAACCAGGCATTTTCTCAATGCCAGCACCACCCGCTGGCCATTTTGAGATCAGTCTTCAGATGCGTTCATTACAAAAATATTTCTTTGCTGTGCTATCATTGTCCTTACGTGGGCTAGCATAGCACGATCCTTACGTGTTGGGGATTCAAGGCAGAACACACAAAAATCTCTGCCATCAGAGGCCTCCTATTTTAGTAGGGGAAAAGACAACAAACAAGTAAAATTCAAAATACAAGTTCTGAAATGAGTTCTGTGAAGAAATTCAAACAGAGGAATTGGATAGAGAGTGATGGAGTGGTGATGGGGAGGTGATTTTTGAAAGGATGAATTTGAGCAGAAACCCGAGTGAGAGGGCTTCCCTGGTGGCTCAGGTGTAAAGAAACTGCCTGCAATGCAGGAGATGCAGGTTCGATCCCTGGGCCAGGAAGATGCCCTGGAGAAGGAAATGACCACCAGCTCCAGTATTTTCTAGCTTGGGACATCCCATGTCAGGGGGCCTGGCAGGCTGCAGTCGGTCGCAAGAATCAAACATGACTTAGCGACTACACAACAATGACAGGTGGAGAGAGTATCTAAGGATGAGTAAGCACCAGATGGAAAGATCTGGAGGCAAAAACAAGTCTGACCCGTTTGAGAAATAGCAAGGAAGGTAGGGAGGCAGCTGGTGCTTAGTGAGAAAGAGAGAGGGCAGAGGAAGATGAGGTCAGTGAGGTAGGCAAGGGCCAGACTGCATGTTCCATGGTCAGGCACGTGGATTCTACTCCAACACTAACGCAAACTCATCCGACAGTTTTGAACTGGGGATGACGTTCTTATGTGAATGTTTTTCTTTTTTTTAATTAATTTTTTATTGGAATATAGTCGATTTACAATGTTTTGTTAGTTTCAGGTGTACAGCAAAGTGAATAAGTTTTACATATACATATATCCACTCTTTTTTTAGACTCTTTTTCCATACAGGTCATTCCAGAGTATTGAGTAGAGTTCTTTGAGCTATACAATAGGTCCTTATTTGTTATCTATTTTATATACTGTTGTGAAAGTGAAAGTCGCTCAGTCGTGTCTAACTCTTTGCCACCCCAAGGACTATAGAGTCCGTGGAATTCTTCAGGCCAGAATACTGGAGTGGGTAGCTTTTCCCTTCTCCAGGGGATCTTCCCAACCCAGGGATCAAACCCAGGTCTCCTGCATTGCAGGCAGATTCTTTACCAGCTGAGCCACAAGGGAAGCCCAAGAATACTGGAGTGGGTAGCCTATCCCTTCTCCAGCAGATCTTTCCAACCCAGAGATCAAGCTGGGGTCTCCTGGATTGCAGGCAGATTCTTTACCAATTGAGTTATCAGGGAAGCCTTATATATGGTTGTGTGTATATGTCAATACCAATTTCCCAATTTATCCTGCCCGTCCTTTCCCCCCAGTAACTATAAGTTTGTTTTTTATACCTGTGACTCCATTTCTGTTTTGTAAATAAGTTCATTTGTACCATTTTTTAGATTCCACACATAAGCAACATTACATATTTGTTTTTCTCTGTCTGATTTACTTCACTCAGTATGACACTTTGAGTGAGCTTCTTAAATATTTCTTTCTTTTCTTTTTTTTTTTTTTTTAATTCTTTACCAGCTGAGCCACAAGGGAAGCCCAAGAATACTGGAGTGGGTAGCCTATCCCTTCTCCAGCAGATCTTTCCAACCCAGAGATCAAGCTGGGGTCTCCTGGATTGCAGGCAGATTCTTTACCAGCTGAGTTATCAGGGAAGCCCTATATATGGTTGTGTGTATATGTCAATCCCAATTTCCCAATTTATCCTGCCCGTCCTTTCCCCCCAGTAACTATAAGTTTGTTTTTTATATTTGTGACTCCATTTCTGTCTTGTAAATAAGTTCATTTGTACCATTTTTTAGATTCCACACATAAGCAACATTACATATTTGTTTTTCTCTGTCTGATTTACTTCACTCAGTATGACACTTTGAGTGAGCTTCTTAAATATTTATTTATTTCTTTTTTTTTTTAAATTTTTTTAGTCTTTTGGCTGTGCTGTGCAATGCATGGGATTTTAGCTCCCAGGGATCAAACCCATGCCCACTACATTGGAAGCATGAAGTCTTAACCACTGGGCTGCCCAGGAAATCCCTTGAGTGATCTTTTTAAAGCTCTGGTGAAGATGAAGACAGCAGCAGGTGACAGGCAACAGTGAAAGCAGGGAGAAGATTTAGAAGCTATTGCAGGAGTCCAGGCAAGAAGTTGCTAGCTTGGATTAAGTTGCTAGTTGTAAAGGAAAAGGGGATAGAAGTGGTTGGATTCGTAATGTTTATTTCAGGAACAAGCCAGCTTGTTAAGGACTAGAAACTGGTGGGAGAAGCAGAACGATTTACTTCACTCAATATGACACTTTGAGTGAGCTTCTTAAATATTTCTTTCTTTTCTTTTTTTTTTTTTTTTTAATCTTTTGGCTGTGCTGTGCATTGCATGGGATTTTAGCTCCCAGGGATCAAATCCATGCCCCCTACATTGGAAGCATGAAGTCTTAACCACTGGGCTGCCCGGGAAATCCCTTGAGTGATCTTTTTAAAGCTCTGGTGAAGATGAAGACAGCAGCAGGTGACAGGCAACTGTGAAAGCAGGGAGAAGATTTAGAAGCTATTGCAGGAGTCCAGGCAAGAAGTTGCTAGCTTGGATTAAGTTGCTAATTGTAAAGGAAACGGGGGTAGAAGTGGTTGGGTTCGTAATGTTTATTTCAGGAACAAGCCAGCTTGTTAAGGACTAGAAACTGATGGGAGAAGCAGAATCAACTACAATTACTTTATGGCTTGAGCAGTCAGTGAATAGGAATGCCAACAGCTGAGAAAGAGAAGCCTGGGTGGGAAATGGATTTGTAGGGTAAAGACAAAGGTCAGAAATCAAAAGTTCTATTGGTCTTGCTCATTAAATGTTCAAATAGGATATTGGCGACAGGTAGATACATGGAGCTCAGAGGAGAGAATGTGACTAGGACACATATCTGGGGATTGTCGAAATACAGGTATTGTTTGTAGCCATGAGACTGGTAGAGATCACAGAGGCAGAAAGGGCAGATAATGAAGTAAAAGGATGAGAAGGCAGAGGGCAGGGCAACATTAAGCTGGTGGAACAGACTGGGAAAGAGCAGCCAGCAAGGATCCAAAAGCCAAGAGAAAAGGTGTTTGAAGGAGGGGACGCCAAATGCTGTAGAGAAAATCAGATAAGAATAAAATTTTGGATTTTGCAAGATAGAGACACTCCCAGTAAAGCACTGAGAACAAATGCCTCTGGACTAGAAACAGTTAAAAACAGAAGAGGAGGCAACATTCTTGCAGGAGTTTCTCTGTAAAGAGGGGGAGAAAAGATAGAGCAGCTGCAGGGAATGTGGCATACAAAGAAGTATGTCTATCTTTGTTTTCATTTATAAAGGAGACGTGACAACCTGCAGTGCAGTGGTGGGACTCATTCTTTACCGGGGGAACAGACGAGGCAAGAAGGGATGGCAGGATTAAGGGAAGGTGGGGGCAAGAGAGTTGGGACCAAGAGAGAAGGTAAAATATAGGTTCTGCCTGCAGGCAGCCTTGGGAGCCTTTGGGAGTAGAAAGTCCTTGCCTGATTACTTCTAATTTATCAGGGAAATAAGACACAAGAAACTAATACTCTGATAATTAGCTCAGAGTGTGTGTGTTGGGGGGCTGGAAGATACCATCACAGGTTTGAGGCGAGATGAGAAAATGAGTGGAAAAAGTGGGACTGTCAGTCATTCTCCCCTGGAGGGTAACCCACTCTTAAGGTACCTGTAACAGAATGACAAATATGTTACTGAGAAAGAAACAGTCGAAGGACAAATTCTTCTTAAGGATGAAATAATTCAAATATCCAGAAGGAATGTAACCAACACCCATGGACACACTCCCCAGATTTATTCAGTGCTGCTATTTTGTTTCAGGTATCTTTTTAAGAAATAAAACATTACGGTTTCAGGAAGTCCCTTGAGAACCTTTCTCCAATCTCATATCCTTCTTCCTCTTTCTCTTAAAGTTCACCATATAATGATTAAAAGTAATAGTGTGCCTCTTTGTTTGAGCCTATACAGCTCTGCGGCAATTTCATTCGGCCAAATGCTGTTATTCAAGATTTACCTGTTATCTGCGTTGTCAGGGAGATGACCACAGGAAGTTCAGAGGACAAAGCCTGGATGCTGACACTGTAGTTTGTACCTGGACTCAGGTCCAAACACGTCTCAGGAGTCTGACTGCTGGCAGTGATATTAAAGATCATTTCCTGGGCAAATCCTTTTTGATACCATCTCTGGCCCCAAATGTGGACCTGAAACATAGAAAAGTTCACCAGGTAAACTACTAGCTTGAAAGGTTGAATGCCTGGATACTTACTCTTTCTCATGAGCACTCTTGCTCTCCATTCTAAAGTTCCTCTAAAAAGTGAAATACATTATGTGGTATCCTGGATGGGAGGAGGGTTTGGAAGAGGATGGATATATGTATATGAATGGCTGAGTCCCTTCGCTGTTCACCTGAAACTATCAGAACATTGTCAATAGGCTATACCCCAATACAAAATAAAAAGTTTAAAGTCTGAGAAAACAAGTATGAAATACAAATAGAGCTGTAATACTATAAATATTTGGGAAGTCCATAATTACAATATCATCAGTAAAATAAATATATTTTTAAATCAAAATGCACAACAGTCGCTGAAACTGACAAGTTTCTCCTTTTTTGTTCCCACACACATAATGGCACATGCCCAGTGAGAAAGCCTGTTGGCAAAACTGAAGAAGGCCAGAGATCAATTTCCTAGGGAAAAAAAAATTAAGAATCTTAACTAAGGCTTTTCCAGAGCAGGGTGTGCGTTAGGATACTCCTAGCCGGTTTCTGGTAAGACCTGGGAAGGGTTTTTCTCCTCTCTTACCACCTTCTGACAGTCCCAGCATCTGGACCAATAGATCCACTTCTCTTCCTACTTAATTTCTTCTAGCAGCAGCTCATCCCATGGTCTGTACCTTTGTTACAAACATATTTAGCTTTAAAAGTTCCCCCTTGACTCGCTAGGCAGCACATTCAGACTCTTATCAGAGGCACTGGTGCAGAGAGACACACACCCATGAGAAGTCACTGGCTTCCTTCCATGGATACTGCCAGAACCTCGGCTCTGTATCAGACTATGTTACACAGAAAAACCCTCATGTCTTTCTCATCAATCCCCAAAGTCTCTGACTTCAACTATGCAGCAGAAATGCCCACTTTCTTGCTGCTGCTTTTTTTTTTTTTTTTAAGAATTGCATTCAGTTTTTATTCTACGTTTTTAATTTTTACTGGAGTATAGTTAATTTACAATGTTGTGGTGTTAGTTTCAGATGCACAGCAAAGTGAATCAGCTATGCATATACATATATCCGCTTTTTTAAGATTCTTTTTCATATAGCTCATTAGAGAGTCGAGTAGAGTTCCCTGTGCTATACCCCAAGCTCTTACCAGTTATCTGTTTCATATATGGTAGTATGTATATGCCAGTCCCTGGGCCTCCCAGGTGGCTCTAGAGGTAAAGAACCCGCCTGCCAATGCAGGAGACAGAAGAGATGTGGGTTCAGTCCCTGGGTTGGGAAGACTCCCTGGAGGAGGGCATGACAACCCAGTCCAGTATTCTTGCTTGGAGAATACTGGAATGAATGACTAGCTTCTCTGTTACAAGTACCTCCCATGGACAGATGAGCCTGGTGGGCTACGGTCCATAGGGTCCCACAGAGTCAGACCCGACTGCAGTGACTCAGCATGCACACACGCGTGTCAGTCCTGGTCTCCCAATTTATCCCTCCCTCTCTTATCCCCTACCTCTAGTTCACTTGTATCCTTTTTTCAAACTGGAAGATAATTGCTTTACGATGTGTTGGTTTCTGCCACACAACAACATGAATCAGCCGAAGTATACACATGTCCCCTCCCTCTTGAAGCTCTCTCCCACCACTCCACGCCATCTACCCATCTAGGTTGTCACAGAGCACTGGGTTGAGCCTTCTTTATTATACAGCAACTTCCCACTAGCTATCTATTTTATATATGCTAATGCATATATTTCAATGCTGCTGTCTCAGTTCAGTTCACCTTCCCCTTCCCCTGCTAAATCCACAAATCTGTTCTCCATGTCTGACAGGCACTGGCACCTGCAAATAGGCATTAGTACCTGCAAATAGGCATTAGTACCTACAAATAGGCACTAGTACCTGCAAATAGGCATTGATACCTGCAAATAGGCATTGGCACCTGCAAATAGGCACTGGTACCTGCAAATAAGCATTAGTACATTTTGTTTTTTAGATTCCCCATATAAATGATATCATATGATATTTGTCTCTCTGACTTATTCAATCAGTATGACAATCTTTGGATCCATCCCTGTTGCCGCAAATAGCATTAGTATGCTTTTTTAATGGCTGAGTAATAGTCCTTTGTATATATGCACCACAGCTTTATCTATTCCTCTGCTGATGGACATTTAGGTTGCTTCCATGCCCTGGATACTGTAGATAGTGCTACAATGAACATTGGGGTGCATGTATCTTTTTGAATTATGGTTTTCTCCGGGTATTTGCTCAGTGGTGGGATTCCTGGCTCTCATGGTTCTTGCTTCTTATTGCAATTGTAACTATAAATCTTTCATTGATTATGGAAGCTATCTAAGTGGTTTTTTGGTTTGTTTGTTTGTTTGTTGATATTTTTTTAACCTCCCACACAAGACAAACACCTAAAAAAAGAAGTTTCAGTAACTTACTAAATACATCTCCTCTATATCAGCTGTCTTCATACTTCTCCATCTCAAGCAGGTTTCATTAAATATTGAAATGTTACTGATGGTTTGTTTTACTGCAAGAGGAAAAGAATGAGAAATCAACTTACACCTTATACCAAAATATTACTTTCTAATTGAACAATCTTCCAAAGATTAGCATTTACAAGAGGATGCTTTCTGCACTATTTCAATGTAGAAACTAGTGGCAGCAGTCCAAGAAACTCCACTTTTATATTCCTGTAAACTCAGTCCTGATGAAAGATTCATGACAAAAAGATACCCAATCAGAGGATCCTTCTTAAAAATTATTTAAGTCTATTCAATGCAAATTCCCTTGGTTTCCTAAGCTAAAACTCATTGTCCTTGCCTTGGACAAACCTCATTTAGACAAAAAAGCACCAGTTTGAAATTCAGAGCTGAGAGCAACATTTCAGCAGAGAACTGAGAATTGCTCCCTGAGGAAATAAAAAAGGCCACCTCAAACAGTAAGGCTTTTCATGATGGAAAGTGGGGAATGGTCCCTCTTGGATTGGGCCTCCTCATCTCTTATTACCAAAGAACCATTTGTTGGTCTCTGCTCAATGTCATGGTAATCAGTCCAAAAGATAGTTCAGATCTGGTGTAATACAGAGGCACATTCTTCAAGTTTTTAAAATAAAGACTATGGAAGTGTTAATTGATCAGTCGTGTCTGTCCAATTCTCTGTGATTCCGTGGACTGTAGTCCACCAAGCTCCTCTGTTCATGGGATTCTCCCGGCAAGAATACCGGAGTGGGTAGCCATTCCCTTCTCCAGGGGATCTTCCTGACCCAGGGATCAGACCTGGGTCTCCTGCATTGCAGGCAGACTCTACTGCCTGAGCCACCAGGGAAGCCCCAAATAAAGACTAGTTACTAAAAACTCTGGTATCAGAGGTTACTTCCTTCAAAGATGATCCCTGTCCCTAAACTGAAAATAATATACCAGACTTGCTAAGAAGTTTCATAGGAACACTGTGATGATTAATACGTGATAAAGACAACTCCCAAAGCACCTGAAAGAAAGAAAATCTCATGAGAGCCAACCCTATTGTGTAAGCCCCTCAACCAACAGGTTCCTTTGGAAGAAGCCAAGCTGATGGACGTGACCCTTTTTATGGATTGGGCAGCTTTGCCCGAAGAAAACCTGTTCCACAAGTCACAAGCTTTACTTCAAATGTTGTAAGACAAAGTAGGGAGGAAAGTATAGGTGATTCAGGATAAGGCAATCTCGCTACTAGTATAGAAGATGGTTTTAGAGATAAACACTATTGGTTCTGTTCATACTGTTCATGGGGTTCTCAAGGCAAGAATACTGAACAACAGACAGGTTCCAAATAGGAAAAGGAGTCTGTCAAGGCTGTGTATTGTCACCCTGCTTATTTAACTTATATGCAGAGTACATCATGAGAAATGCTGGGCTAGATGAAACACAAGCTGGAATCAAGATTTCCGGGAGAAATATCAATAACCTCAGATATGCAGATGACACCACCCTTACGGCAGAAAGTGAAGAGGAGCTAAAGAGCCTCTTGATGAAAGTGAAAGAGGAGAGTGAAAAAGTTGGCTTAAAGCTCAACATTCAGAAAACAAAGATCATGGCATCCGGTCTCATCACTTCATGGGAAATAGATGGGGAAACAGTGGAAACAGTGTCAGACTTTATTTTTTTGGGCTCCAAAATCACTGCAGATGGTGATTGCAGCCATGAAATTAAAAGACGCTTACTCCTTGGAAGAAAAGTTATGACCAACCTAGATAGCATATTCAAAAGCAGAGACATTACTTTGCCAACAAAGGTCCGTCTAGTCAAGGCTATGGTTTTTCCAGTGGTCATGTATGAATGTGAGAGTTGGACTGTGAAGAAGGCTGAGCACCAAAGAACTGATGCTTTTGAACTGTGGTGTTGGAAAAGACTCTTGAGAGTCCCTTGGACTGCAAGGAGATCCAACCAGTCCATTATAAAGGAGATCAAATCCTGGGTGTTCTTTGGAAGGAATGATGCTGAGGCTGAAACTCCAATACTTTGGCAACCTCATGCAAAGAGCTGACTCATTGGAAAAGACTCTGATGCTGGGAGGGATTGAGGGTGGGAGGAGAAGGGGACAACAGAGGATGAGATGGCTGCATGGCATCATCGACTTGATGGACGTGAGTTTGAGTGAACTCTGGGAGTTGGTGATGGACAGGGAGGCCTGGCGTGCTGCAATTCATGGGGTCGCAAAGAGTTGGACACGACTAAGCAACTGAACTAAACTGAACTGAACTGAGTAGTGGTTCAAGGAAATTAACACTTCTTAAATTTTCAAAACATATATAATTTTAATAGTATTTAAACAGTTTCAGATCATACAAAAAGGTACCAAGTTTCCAATTCATTCAGTATGACTGGATAACCAACAATGCCCAAGCTGTACAAAATGGTACAACCAATAACTAAACATGCTATGCCAAACTCACTTATAAATGTAAATTCAAAAATACAAAATAAAATAATAGCAAATAGAAGTCAGCAATACATTCAAAGAACAGTATACTACAAACAAGGGAGATTTACTCCAGGAATACAGAGATGATCATTATTGGGAAAGATATTAATAGATCAAAAGAGAAAACCATATGGTCACTTTTATAATCATAATGGTTAATACATTTAATGGACATTCCTTTATAGAAATCTCCATAAACTAGGATTTAAGTTGATAGAAACTCACTGATTTAAAAGAGTGTTTATTAGAAACCACCATACTTAGTGGTAAAACACTGAAGCAATTTCTAGTAAAGTTAAGCACAATCCAAGGATGTATGGCCTGACAGCTGCTATTTAGCCCCGTTGTTGCTGTTTAGCCCCTGAGTCATGTCCAACTCTTTTGCAACCTTGCCAGGCTCCTCTATACTCAGGAGATTCTAGACAATGCAGACCTAGGCAATGAAAAGATGAGCTATAAATGCCAGAAAGACGTATGCAACTGCTAGTGAATCAAAAAGAATCAACTAAAAAACGAATATACAACAGAAAAACAAATAATAGGAATTTGGCAAAGCGCCCGCAAAGGTAAGAACAGAGAAAAACTAACAGTTTTCTACATATCTGCAAGAACAAGTATGGTGGGCTGAATAACGATCCCCCCAAAGATGTCCACATCCTAGTTCCTAGAATCTGTATCATGTTACCTTAATGGCATAAAGACTTTGCAAATGTAATTACAGTGTGGAAGACTATCCCAGATTATTCAGATGGGCTCAGTGCAGTGACAAGGGTTCTTAAAAGAAGGAGACAAGATCAGGGCCAGAGAGAAATTTAAAGTTAAACCGAGGAGCTTTCAAGACTGAGGATGGGGCCACAAGCCAAGGAATATAGGCAGGTTCTAAAAACCAGAAAGGGCAAGGAAATAGATTCTCCCTTTAAGCCCCCAGGATGAACATAGGCCTGCTCACACAAGTAAACTGAAACCACAAATAAAACAGAAAAATTCAAAGGTCTCTATTCACAAGCGAAGAAGCCATGAGCAAACTTGAAATATCTAGAAAAAAATCTAACTAGAATGGCAACCCATGCCAGTGTTTTTGCCTGGAGAATCCCAGGGACAGAGGAGCCTGGTGGGCGGCCATCTATGGGGTCACACAGAGTTGGACACGACTGAAGCGACTTAGCAGCAGCAGCAGCAGCAGAAATGTCCAAGACTTACATTGTGGCAGGAAAATCGAAATAAAACTTTTCTTAAACAGACATGAGACTTTTCTTTTCTGATAAACAAGGAAAATAAGGAAACAATGAACAAGCTGGGGAAACAGCATAAATAAGCCTAAAAGAGGTAAGCAATCTTGATTATCCTTTAGCTGTTACTACAAACACTTGTAGCTAGATTTGTCCTTCACAAAACTAAGTACTCTCTGATTCCATGTAAACTCTACTCTGCACCTGGCATTCTTCTCTTGTAGCATTCTACATTTCAAAAAGGTCACAGGTTGATAATTTCAGAGACACCAGACCTGGTTGCTGTAGCCATTTCGAAATTTTGCCCCCCCAAAAGCAAAATATTCATTAGGATATAAAAAAATTTTTCCCTATCTCCCAGAGAGCAGGGCACAGCTCTTGAAGCATTAGCCTACTGTGTTTCCCCTTTGCCTGGCAAAGAATAAATCTACTTTTTTATTTTCTCCAAACTCTGTCTCCATATTTCTATTTGGCATCAGTTGGACAGGGAGTCAAGATTTTAGCAAAAGTATGAAGATTTTTTTTCTCTGAAGGACGTGAAAGAAATCAATAAAGAGAAAAATGCCACA
Organism: Oreotragus oreotragus; assembly: GCA_006410675.1. Taxonomy (NCBI): domain Eukaryota; kingdom Metazoa; phylum Chordata; class Mammalia; order Artiodactyla; family Bovidae; genus Oreotragus; species Oreotragus oreotragus. Next base: position 105,694 of record SJYX01007393.1, read on the forward strand.
TCCTTGAATGAAAAGATAGGAAAATGCAGATACCAGTTCTCCACCAAGTAATCTACAAGTGGAATGTACTTCCAAAGGTGATTCCAATGGTCCTTCTTGGAATAAGTTTACTCATTCATTCAGTGAATATTTAGAAAGTTCTCACCATGTGCCAGGCATGCTTTGGAGCAGGAGAAAGTGGTGAGAAAACGAAATCCCTGCACTGAATGGAATTCATTCTAGTGAGAAAGGCAGAAAATAAACAAGTGAAAAAAATAAATCTTAAAATATAACCTTGGGACTTCCATGGTGGTCCAGTGGCTAAGACTCTGTGTTCCCAAGGCAGGGGGCCTGGGTTCAATCCCTGGGAAGGGAACTAGATCCTGCATGCCACAAATAACTGTAATGTTACAGTAATGGTGGGTCCGCAATTCCTTCTGTTCACAGGAAACGTCTCACTGGTTAAATTTCAGTCCATGTTGGTCAGAGAGTGACTCTGTCGAGATTCCCTTCCTTCCATCCAAGGGGCTCATGGTTTGAACTAAAGGTAGGTTGAATCCCTGCTGAGCTCACTTGGAGTGGAAAAGGATCCCCAGTAGAAGGCAGCTCATGCTGAATCCTGTCCTGCCCCACTCTCTGATCCTTTGCTCTATTAAGTATTATACATGCCCGGTCTCTCATTCAAATGACCATCCTCTGCTGCACTTTCAGTGGTCACTCTGCCTTCTCTCTCTCCTTTCCCCACCCACAGGAAGCCTAAAGCTGAAAAACCAGACCTGCAAGAATGACTCAGAGAAGAAAAATTTTGGCTCTTAGTTTCATCAGATTCTTAGAAATTATGTTTCAGCTTTGTTAATGCAGGCAAGCAACTCTGGGCAAAATCAGTCATTACTTTCTCAAGGCTCCCAGAGTCCCTTGCAACTTGAAACTACACTTTATGCATTATATTACTATGTATGCATAATTATGCATGTGTGTATTATGAAACACTATGTCTCATTCACCTTTGTACACCTAGTGTCCAGGACAGTGGCAAGCATGGCATTCCTTACTGTTAAAATGTAAGCAGTCAGCAATATGAGGAAGTCTAAGCACCTGATATACTGGGAGTGTGAAAGTTGCTCAATCACTCTTTGCAATCTCATGCACTATAGCCTGCCAGGCTCCTCTATCCATGGGCTTCTCCTGACAAATACTGGAGTGGGTTGCCATGCCCTTCTCCAGGGAATCTTCCCAATTCAGAGATGGAACCCAGGTCTCCTGCATTGCAAGTGGATTCTTTACCAGCTGAGCTACCAGGGAGGCCCCTACCTGATATATTAACCAAGTGGAATACAAGTACTCTGAATAAGACATGGCTCCTGCCCTTCATATGCATGTAATCGAGAAGAGAAGTTACACACTACATCAATGTAACAAAAATATAAAGGAGTATATAATAAATGTCATAAGATAAATTTAAGTCACCGTTAACACTTGATAGATGCTTACTGTGTATCACATATGCTGGTTTTCCAAGTGCATTAGCCCATTTAGTCTCACAACAAATCCATAACCTTATTCCCATTTTTATAGTTAAGGCAGTTTAGCCACATGAGGTTAAATAACTTGCTTCAAGGCACAGAGATTGTAAACAGCAGATCTGAGATTTGAGTTTAGATAACCTGACTCCAGAGTGACTGTGCCAAACTCCTCCCAGTATTTCCTCCTGGAAAAGATTCAGAAAGAAGACCATGTACTTTCAGTTGAGGGAATCATGAAAGAAGGGAATATAGGAACTGAAGAAGAGGGGTGAGGTTTCCAGGTAGAAGAAAGGGCAGGAGAGCAGAGATATGGAGGCGGAAAGTTAGCACTTGAAGAGTTTATTACAGCGCTTCCCTGGTGGCTCAGTGGGGAAGAATCTGCCGGGCAATGCAGGAGACACTGGTAGGATCCCTGACCCGGGAAGATCCCACTTGCCACAGAGCAACTGAGCCCGCGCACCAGAACTACTGATCCTGTGCTCCGAGGCCCACAAACGCTAGAGCCCATGGGCCCCAACAAGAGAAAGTGAGAGAAAGTGAAGGTGAAGTCGCTCAGTCGTGTCCGACTCTTTGTGACCCCGTGGACTGTAGCCCACCAGGCTTCTCCGTCCATGGGATTCTCCAGGCAAGAATACTGGAGTGGGTTACCATTTCCTTCTCCAGGGGATCTTCCCGACCAGGGATCGAACCTGGGTCTCCTGCATTGGAGGCAGACGCTTTAGCCTCTGAGCCACCAGGGAAGCCCTAGAGAAGCCTCCGCAACGAGAGGCCCGCGCCCTGCAAGGAAGAGAAGCCCCCACTCGCCACAACTAGAGAAAAGCCTGTGCAGCAGCAAAGACCCAGCACAACCAGAAATAAATGTTCAGAAAAGAGGTCATTAAGATTAGCGTTCCAATTACTTCATTGATAATGCTGCTGCTAAGTCACTTCAGTCGTGTCCGACTCTGTGTGACCCCATAGACGGCAGCCCACCAGGCTCCCCCGTCCTTGGGATTCTCCAGGCAAGAACACTGGAGTGGGTTGCCATTTCCTTCTCCAATGCATGAAAGAGAAAAGTGAAAGTGAAGTCGCTCAGTCTGTCCGACTGTTAGCGACCCCATGGACTGCAATCAGTCGTGTCCGACTCTGTGTGACCCCATAGACGGCAGCCCACCAGGCTCCCCCGTCCTTGGGATTCTCCAGGCAAGAACACTGGAGTGGGTTGCCATTTCCTTCTCCAATGCATGAAAGAGAAAAGTGAAAGTGAAGTCGCTCAGTCTGTCCGACTGTTAGCGACCCCATGGACTGCAGCCCACCAGGCTACTCCGTCCATTGGATTTTCCAGGCAAGAGTACTGGGGTGGTGGCCCCTTAAATTCAAATCTCTCCATGCATTCTCCAAAATATACTTCAGATCAACTGCAAAAGCAAACACAACAACATAAAACCAATGCTGTCGTCACCACTGGAAGACAAGAGAACACTGCAAACTTTAATCACCTTTTATGAAAAAGCGAATAGCAAGTCCCAGCAAAGCTATCTCTCAGTTGCCCACACATCATTCTAGACAGTGAGGGGGTGCTAGAAGAGGCCTGTGAAAGAGAAGAGGGAAGCACAGGGCCCAATCATGAGTCAGAGTCACTCCCAAAAAGAGGAATTTCACCTTAAGGGTGAAAATACTGAAAAAGAGGCCTGGCATATCAGAGTACTAACTACAAGCAAAAAAAGAAAAATCTATGGGACTTCAGGTCAAATCAGTCAATCCTAAAGGAAATCAACCCTGAGTATTCACTGGAAGGACTGATGCTGAAGCTGAAGCTCCAATAATTTGGCCCCCTGATACAGAGAGCCGACTCACTGGGAAAGACCCTGATGATGGGAAAGATTGAGGGCAGGAGGAGAAGGGAGCAACAGAGGATGGGNGTCAATCCTAAAGGAAATCAACCCTGAGTATTCACTGGAAGGACTGATGCTGAAGCTGAAGCTCCAATAATTTGGCCCCCTGATACAGAGAGCCGACTCACTGGGAAAGACCCTGATGATGGGAAAGATTGAGGGCAGGAGGAGAAGGGAGCAACAGAGGATGGGATGGTTGGATGGCATCGGTGACTCAGTGGAGATGAATCTGAGCAAACTCTGGGAGATAGTGAAGGACAGGGAAACTTGGTGTGCTGCAGTTCATGGGGTCGCAAGGAGTCAGACACAACCTGGCAACTGAACAATGAGAAAGGTATTGCTTCTGGGAAAGCAGAGAATAAAAAGGAAGGAATAGGTATCCTTTGAAAACTATGTGGTGACAGGAAAAGAAGTGCAGGGAGTAAGTAAGATCCAATCAAGTCAAAGTGAAAGTCGCTCAGGCAACTCTTCGCAACGCCACGGACTCTACAGTCCATGGAATTCTCCAGGCCAGTACACTAGAGTGGGTAGCTGTTCCCTTCTCCAGGGGATCTTCCCAACCCAGGGATCGAACCCAGGTCTCCCACATTGCAGGCGGATTCTTTATCAGCTGAGCCATAAGGGAAGTCCCTATAAGTCAAAAGAGAACCCAAAATAGAAGAATACAGATAAACTACAACCACTTTTATAAAGCAAAAGGAAGCATAAGAAAGGATACNCCTTCTCCAGGGGATCTTCCCAACCCAGGGATCGAACCCAGGTCTCCCACATTGCAGGCGGATTCTTTATCAGCTGAGCCATAAGGGAAGTCCCTATAAGTCAAAAGAGAACCCAAAATAGAAGAATACAGATAAACTACAACCACTTTTATAAAGCAAAAGGAAGCATAAGAAAGGATACAGGAAATATGAGAGCAGAAATTAATGATGTAGAGCAAGAGTCAGGAAATGTTTCTATAGAGGGCCAATAGTAAACATTTTAGGTTTTCTGGACCAGACGCTTCTGTTACAACTACTCAATCCTGGCTTTGTAGCACAAAAGCAACCAGACAATATGTAAATAAATGACTTGACTGTGTTCCAATAAAACTTTATTATGAAATCAGATGACAGGCCAGATTTGGCCCACGGTCCATACTTTGCTAATCCCTGATGTGGAGTAGATCTAATTGTGGAAACAAATAGTAGCTCTAATTAATAAAAAAAAAAAACTTCACTTTTTGAAGCTAGTTATCAAAATGGACAAACTACTAACTAATCAGCTAGAAAATAAAAAGGAAAAAATCAAGTAAAAGGAGAAATAATCTTTGAAATAAAAGAAAATTCAAAAAGTTACTTTTGCAGACCACCATGCAAATAAATTTTGAAAACAGATAAACGGGTAATTCCTAACACAGTTTACCAAAATGGACTCCATTAGACATTAAAAGCTGAAACATACCAATGTCCATTAAAAAAAAATTGAGACCATCATCAAGGAACTAACACAGAAAATCCCTAGGCCAAGACTGTTACCCAGAGGAATTCTACCAAACCATCCGAGAACAGGTAGTTCAAATGGTTCATAAATTGTGATGATGAAGGAAACTTTCCAAATTCTTTTTATGAAACAAAGAAAATACTAATGTCTAAACCTGATAAGGATAGTGCAGAAGGAGAAAGAAAGCTATAAATTCACATCACTTATGCATATTGGTACAAAAATACTCACAGAAACAGAATCTAATGCCATATAAAAAAAAATGTACTATGACCAAGTGGGACTTATTTCAGGAAAAATGGAGAGAAAGAGAGAACAAGAAAGAGAAATTTGAAATTATAGCAAATTAAAAAGTCACAAGGAAATGAAAAGAAAAAAGAACATCAAGCAGTCAATTGTATTACAATACAGTTCCTTTGCTTTGTAATAATGGCTAGGGTAAACTAAGAAGTAAGTGGTCTTTTGTCTGATTTCAGCCAAGGAGAGAGCTTTGGAGCCTCTTTGTCTGTACACATGATTAGAATATGGTGGCCCTGAAACGGAAGAAGGAAATGAACCTATTGTATCTAGAGCCATTTAAAATCCATTTAGTGATGAGCTCCAGTTCCAAAAAACTTATTCATCTTTATTTATCCTCTGAGTATGGTTCTACCTAGCTGGATCCACAATGTCATTATCTTAAAAAGAACAGCCATTTTCTCTCTCCATTTTTGGTATATTACAGACGACTGGCTATTCCATGCAAAATATATGTTGATTTTTGGCTTGGCCAATGGCAAGTATGAGTTTCTCAGGCTGATGGCTTATAAGAGAAGCAGGCTGACTTCAGACATACCTTTTCCATCCAGAAATGTTATTACAGTATTTATCATTTTGTGGAAAAATATCAGAAACCATGTTAAATTATTTGTGGTCTTTACTATCTTTTATTTGGACTTCAATTCTGTGAACAGCAATCAGTTACAAGGGAAGTTTTATAAGATCCCAAGAGATCTCAAATTATGCATGCTGTTAGAAAACCTGCTATCGTAAGCCACTTCATCAGTCAGGCATTCCACCAGGGAATAGAGGAAAAGTGGCCTGTTCCTCTTTTTTAGATACTTTTTAAAATTTACCCACACTATTTTAGAAGTAACTAAATGCAAGCAATTCTCTTCTAAAGAGAACAGAAAAACCAGCATTCTCTTAGTCACAAATGATTTGGTCTTAAACCTCTAATTAGGAGCAGCCTAAACAGACAGTTCGTTTTTCAAGGTAAATATTGTCAAGAAAAAATGGCTACAAATCAACTATCTGGAAAGCACAGTTACTATTTTTATAGCCCTTCTATAGCTCTATAAATAGGGTATCATTTTAGCTGTCCTTGATGTACGTTTTAGTTTGTCTTAGAAGGATATAAGCATTGTTCCAAGTTGAGAGTTCATTATTTTGTTGAAATTTTTCTTAAGACAAATTTGGTATCTAGTGGCACCCCACCCCAGTACTCTTGCCTGGAAAATCCAATGGACGGAGGAGCCTGGTGGGCTGCAGTCCATGGGGTTGCTAACAGTCGGACAGACTGAGCGACTTCACTTTCACTTTTCTCTTTCATGTATTGGAGAAGGAAATGGCAACCCACTCCAGTATTCTTGCCTGGAGAATCCCAGGGATTGGGGAACCTGGTGAGCTGCCATCTGTGGGGTCACACAGAGTCGGATACGACTGAAGTGACTTAGCAGCAGCAGCAGCAGCAGCAGCAGTTACAACTACCATGAGATTTTCAGGCTAAAAGTATGTGACCACATTGTAAGGATAGGAATTGAAATTCAACCATGGAGGGCAGATTTGTACATTTCCCTTAGCTTAGCTCCCTAGACTTGGCTTAGCCCTATAATGGAGGCAGGCAGCCTTCTTTTTGGGCACAGATCCTTGTGATTCAACTGGCAACAGAGATCAACTGTTTCCTAGGGATGGATGAGACAGAATCATCTGAACACATGGGCCCCATCATTTATCAAGCAGCAATATTTAGGAAACATTTCCTGAAAAACATGGACTCCAGTTCATTCCTCCAAATAATCTAAACTAACCTAATCATACCCCTGAATCAAGTGAGATCAGCAGAGCACAGGCATTTCTAAGGCACTTTTCCTTGCCCACTCCACAATGAATTGTGCTTTTCTAAAATACAATGATAAAATGGAAGCTCTAAAAAATAATAATAATAACATAAACTATAATGAGCCATGTTGAGGGGCAATATAAGAAACAGCATCATAAAATCCTCATAAAATGCTGCTCAAACACTGAATTACTTATGAAACCCCCCCTCCCTGAATCAGAAATTTCTATATATTGAAAATAACTTTACTTCTTTCCAAAAACACCATTTGTTGTAGGAATGAAGTTTGTGAAAAAAAAAAAGAAGAAGAAGTTTGTGACATTGTACAGGAGACAGGGATCAAGACCATCCCCATGGAAAAGAAATACAAAAAAGCAAAATGGCTGTCTGGGGAAGCCTTACAGATAGCTGTGAAAAGAAGAGAAGTGAAAAGCCAAGGAGAAAAGGAAAGATATAAGCACCTGAATGCAGAGTTCCAGAGAACAGCAAGAAGAGATAAGAAAGCCTTCTTCAGCGATCAATGCAAAGAAACAGAATGGGAAAGACTAGAGATCTCTTCAAGAAAATTAGAGATACCAAGGGAAAATCTCATGCAAAGATGGGCTCGATAAAGGACAGAAATGGTAGGGACCTAACAGAAGCACAAGATATTAAGAAGAGGTGGCAAGAATACACAGAAGAATTGTACAAAAAGGATCTTCACAACTCGGATAATCACGATGGTGTGATCACTTATCTAGAGCCAGACATCTTGGAATGTGAAGTCAAGTGGGCTTTAGAAAGCATCACTAAGAACAAAGCTAGTGGAGGTGATGGAATTCC
>SJYX01007393.1:118847-131612 GCA_006410675.1 Oreotragus oreotragus
CATGGTGATGCTTCCTAAAGCCCACTTGACTTCACATTTCAGGATGTTTGGCTCTAGTCCAGTGATCACACCATCACAGTTATCTGGGTCATGAAGATCTTTTTTGTATAGTTCTTCTGTGTATTTTTACCACCTCCTCTTAATATCTTCTGCTTCTGTTAGGTCCATACCATTTCTGTCCTTTATTGAGCCCATCTTTGCATGAGATTTTCCCTTGGTATCTCTAATTTTCTTGAAGAGATCTCTAGTCTTTCCCATTCTGTTGTTTTCCTCTATTTCTGTCCATTGATCACCAAGGAAGGCTTTCTTATCTCTTCTTGCTATTCTTTGGAACTCTGCATTCAGATGCTTATATCTTTCCTTTTCTCCTTTGTTTTTTGCTTCTCTTCTATTCTCAGCTATTTGTAAGGCCTCCCCAGACAGCCATTTTGCCTTTTCGAATTTCTTCTTCTTGGGAATGGCTTTGATCACTGCCTCTTGTACAATGTTATTAGCCCAGCTAGAAAACTACGATAATGATAAGGAAATATATCCAAATGTAACTGCTCTAAAGAGACTAGAAAAGGTAGAAATACTCACTAGGTCAGGGAAATGGCTGAAAATCATCAAAGAGAAGAATAAATGGGTTATTCTGGGGAAAAAACAAAATGATCCCCCAAAAGGTGGGATCAGAGTTAAGTATTATTTTATCAAGAAGGGTCCTCTGACAGGTGTAAATAGGTAACCCAGTGTAAGCACTAATAGAGAACTTTTCAATAACTGGAGTTGTGGTACTATGTAGCTACAGAAAATGTGACATATTTAATAAGAGAGAGACTAGAAAGATCAGTGTAGAATTCTTCAGGCATCATTCAGTGAGTGTCAAGGTGACATTGTTCTTACAGCTGAAACACCAGGTATGGCACAGACTATAAGGAAGTCTGCCCAGGAAATACACGGATTTAAAACTTGAAAAGAAGGAGCAGAAAAGCAGAGATGTAAGGAGGATTCAGGGTGCCTGACCCTTGATCAGGCCCAGGCTGAGGTCACAGACTGAACTGAACAGAAATAAATACCTTCTAACAAAAGGGAAGGTGGGAAGAATTTATCTGAACACTGACTGAAGCAAGGCATCATTCTTGCTCTATGAAGACCTCACAGGCAGAATCCAAAGTTATATGATATGGGCACAAAAATCGAAGTATGAAAACAAAAAGCAAATAGAGAAGGTAAGTACTAATCTGGGCTTCCCTGGTGGCTCAGACGATAAAGCATCTGCCTACGATGCAGGAGACCTGGGTTCGATTCCTGCGTGGGGAAGATCCCTGGAGAAGGAAATGGCAACCCACTCCAGTACTCTTGCCCGGAAAATCCCATAGACGGAGGAGCCTGGTGGGCTACAGTCCATGGGGTCGCAAAGAGTTGGAGCAAAAGGTATTAGCCAGGCCTGGGGAAGAAGAAGGAATAGAAACAGCTGGCATGAAGGTTGAAAGCTTAACACTTGGGAGGCCCTGGAACACTGGAGGATTATCCCTCGCAATGCAGTAAAGGAAAGGGTGGTAGGTTCCCATCAAAGAAACATGGGCAGTTCAAGTCTTAGAAATTCAGTTCTAGGGAAAGGTGGGGTTTGGGTGAAAAACCACTAACCTAGGGGACTTCCTGGACCACATCAGACCAATGAAAGCACAAGTTCCAGAAACTCAACAGCAGTTCAAGGATCAGAGGAGGGTAATTTTCCAGGAAAGACAAAGGAAACCTCTTAACCAGGAAGCAGGACTCAGAAGCAAGGCATTCAATAATAGGAAGTCATTTGGATTAGGACAATTCTTGGGAGCTTTCTGGGGACAGAGAAATTCAGAGAAAAGAGCAGGAAGTTGGGACTGTGTTGCAAGACAATATATTTCTTTCTCTCTTTTTAATGAACTATGAGTTTATTGCAGTACTTTTCTCCCCATTTGTCATGTACCCTCCCTTCTGTATACAGAAGTATAGTTAATTTACAATTTTGTGTTAGTTTCAAGTGTACAGCAAAGTGAGTCAAATATACAATTTATATACATATATACACACACACACATATGTACTTTTCAGATTCTTTTCCGTTAAACGTTCTTACAAGATATTGCATATAGTTCTCTGCGTTCTACAGAAGGTCCTTGTTGTGTCCTTACCTTATATATGTTGTTGCTGCGGTTGTTTAGTGGCTAAGTTTTGTCTGACTTTAGCGACCCCGTGTCCATTGTCCATACTGCAGGGCCATTTCCTTCTCTAGGGGATCTTCCCAACCCAGAGACTGAATCCTAGACTCCTGCATCTCCTGACTGGCAGGCAGATTCTTTACCTAGAATCAGGTGAAGATTCTAGGTGAAGGTTCTAGATTTACCTGAGCCAACAGGGAAGCCCTACCTTATATATAGCAGCATGTATGTTAATCCCAAATTCTTCATTTATCTCTGCCCCTTGCCCCCACTGGAGCTTCCTAGATGGCTCAGTGGTAAAGAATCCACCTGCCAACACAAGAAACGTGGGTTCAATCCCTGGGTTGGGAAGATCCCCTGGGGAAGGAAATGGCAACCCCTTCCAGAATCCAATGGACAGAGAGGCCTGGCAGGCGACGGTCACTATGGTTGCAAAAGTCATTATTGCTGCAAAAGAGTCAGGTGTGACTTAGCCATTAAACACCACCACCTGCCGCCTGCCGTCCCTCTCTGGCAACCATCAGTTTGTTTTCCATGTCAGAGAGTCCATTTCTTTTTAAGACAGTGCATTTCACTTGAAGAGTTTCCTACTATAGATATGGATGCCCTGCTTACAGAGAAAGGAGGCTCTTTCACTACACAGATCAAGATCTTTAGCAACAGTGGAGGGTGGGAGAAACAGGGCCTGAAGGAGAAATGAAAATACAAGGTTCTAAATACATGGGATAGACAATAAGAAAGACCTGGAGCCACCATGGGCAAAGCTCCAAAATGTTCAGAGAGAGCAAGTCTCCTCCCCTACAACAGATGAGCAGCCTAAGGTCAGACGGAATCCAAGTAACTTTATGAAAAGAGATTTCCCAAATTAAGTTGAAATTCACGGCAGGTGGACTTCCGGTTGCTTAGTGACCTATAGAGGTGGACACATCATACGGTAGATTATACTCACTGTGGATAATCTGAGGTCCACCTTGCAAAGGAGGAGCTAACCACAGTCTCACTTTTTCACCCTGGCAGCACGGCCCCCTCATTATACTCAAGCTAGAGACTGCCTCTCCTACCCCTTTCTCCAACTCACTCTGCTGCAGCCATGCTGGCTGCCCCGATGTTCCCGGAACATGCCAAGGACAAGCCTGTCACATGGTGTTTCCCTCACCTCCTTCACACCTGTACTTAAATGTCTCTTTACAATAGAGGCCCTCCCTGACCATCAACTGCCACTCCCTTTGCCAAACTTTATTCTTCATCTTACCACTCAGCCCCACCTAACACGTGATATATTTCCTTGCTCGTGTGTCTGTCTCCTCTCCAACCCCGTGACAGCTGAGACGGTTTTACCGCTGCTGCATTGTCAGCTATAAGAACCTGCCTGACACACAACAGATAAGAAACGAACGCCTATTCAATGAATGCATTTACACACCCCCGGCACTCGAAGTTTCTGCTCATGGTCCAAGGCCGACAAAAGCAAAGGAGGTCTGGACTAACACAACCCCTACAACAGATGAGCAGCCTAAGGTCAGACAGAATCCAAGTAACTTTATGAAAAGAGATTTCCCAAATTAAGTTGAAATTCACGGCAGGTGGACTTCCGGTTGCTTAGTGACCTATAGAGGTGGACACATCATACGGTAGATTATACTCACTGTGGATAATCTGAGGTCCACCTTGCAAAGGAGGAGCTAACCACAGTCTCACTTTTTCACCCTGGCAGCACGGCCCCCTCATTATACTCAAGCTAGAGACTGCCTCTCCTACCCCTTTCTCCAACTCACTCTGCTGCAGCCATGCTGGCTGCCCCGATGTTCCCGGAACATGCCAAGGACAAGCCTGTCACATGGTGTTTCCCTCACCTCCTTCACACCTGTACTTAAATGTCTCTTTACAATAGAGGCCCTCCCTGACCATCAACTGCCACTCCCTTTGCCAAACTTTATTCTTCATCTTACCACTCAGCCCCACCTAACACGTGATATATTTCCTTGCTCGTGTGTCTGTCTCCTCTCCAACCCCGTGACAGCTGAGACGGTTTTACCGCTGCTGCATTGTCAGCTATAAGAACCTGCCTGACACACAACAGATAAGAAACGAACGCCTATTCAATGAATGCATTTACACACCCCCGGCACTCGAAGTTTCTGCTCATGGTCCAAGGCCGACAAAAGCAAAGGAGGTCTGGACTAACACATGCTAGGTTCTAGGAACAAAATTATTCTGTTGTTTTTTTTTTTTTTTTTTTGAGCACTAATATTTAGTTAAAAGCAGCAGATGCACTGATTAAAAATGAGGGCCCTGGAGCCAGACTGGGTTCAAATCCCACTTGTATCTCTCACGAGTTTTGTGATCTTGGGCAAGCTGCTTAACCTTCTTTGCGCCTCATGGCCCTTATCTGTAAAAGGGGAATAGTAGCAACGCCTTCCTCAGGTGGGTGGGTTCGGGTTGACTCAAGGATAGCACTTTGGACAATGGCTGAACATCTTCAGTGCTCAAAAAGCAAAGTTAGAGCTGATACTGTGTATAAAATAGACAACTGATGCGAACATATTGTGCAGCTCAGAGGACTCTGCTCAGCACTCTGTGGTGACCCAAACGGGAAGGAAATCCAAGAAAGAGGGGATCTATGAATATGTATAGCTGATTCTCTTCACTATACAGTAAAAACTAGCACAACATTGTAAAGCAACTATATTCCAATAAAAACTAACGTAAATGAGTAAATAAAGCTAGTACTGTTATCATCATTATTATGTACTAGGAACTGTGTTAAACATTTTACTTGCATTATGTCACATAAGGAATCACGCAGAAGGAACTGAGGCCCAGGAGCAAGACAAACATATCTAATCCACCGAGTTTTTCTCACTGACATTCACACAACATAAAATTAACCACTTTAATGTATACAAATCAATGATATTTAGTACACTCACAGTGCTGTACAGCTGTCACTTAAATTTTCTTTTCAAAGTTCTGTACCTCTGGGACTCATGTTGAGACATTGAAAGATGAAACTTGGGATAATTCAAGATTACTTCAACTTTGGAGGTACCTTAGTAATACAGGCTTTCCAGGTGGCTCAGTGATAAGGAATCTGCCTGCCAAGGCAGGAGATCAACAGATGCAGTTTCAGTCCCTGGGTCGGGAAGATCCTTGGAGGAGGAAATGGCAACCCGCTCTAGTATTCTTGCCTGGAGAATCCCACGGACAGAGAAGCCTGGCAGGGTACTGTTCATGGGGTCGCAAAGAGTTGGGCCCGAGTGAGTGAGTGAGCACCGCCTCCACCAAGAAGTCACGTCTATTACAAAAAACACGATTCCTAGGATGGAACAGCGAGAACACACTCTCCATCACAAGCAGGCCACTCTGACAGAGACTCTGCAGAGAAAACACTGGGAGGAAAGAACCTGGGACTCGAGTGCCTTTACACGTTAATTTACAAGGAGAAGTAGGTGTTAATTTCAGACTTTTATTCCTCTGAGGACTGAACAGTTGGAGGAAATGTATATGCAAATTCTAGAAATGGATGTGGGGGCTAGGTGTATGCTGTGAGGAGGTATTCACTGTGCAGTGTCTGTTGATACCAAGCATAATCTGAGATGGAAAATAAAATAGTGAATTTTCATTCTCCTGTACTGCATGGCCCTCACTTGTGTCTATTATATTTCAGAGCCTTCCAAGTACAAAGACCAAAGTGTTCACTCTCGACCCGCAAAGATAAGTGGGTGAACAGGAAAAAGGCCTCAGGAAGGTGGGAGCAAGACCTATCTTATCCTACTGTTTTCCTTCAGAGGGGGCAGTGTCTCTGCCTGGCTGTCCACAGATTTGTCCCTTAAACCCTACTGATAAAAGAACAAAAGAAATTAATTGCAGAAGGACTTCCCTGGCAGTCCAGTGGTTAAGACTCAGGATTTCCAGTGCAGTAGGAGCGGGTTTGAATCCCAGGGACAGAGGAGCCTGGCGGGCTGCCGTCTATGGGGTCGCACAGAGTCAGACACGACTGAAGCGACTTAGCAGCAGCAGCAGGGAACTAAAGATGCTGAATGCCCTACAGCACGGCCGGGGGAAAAAAAAAAAAAGGAAATTAATTGTAGCTACATCAGCATCTCTTGCCACTAGGGGGAGCTGTGGAGTTGACACAGCGCTTCTACTGGGAAAGGAAATCAACCCTGACTATTCATTGGAAGGACAGATCCTGAAGCTGAAGCTCCAATACTTTGGCCACGTGATGTGAAGAGTCGACTCACTAGAAAAGATTCTGATTCTGGGAAAGACTGAAGGCAGGAGGAGAAGGGGACAACAGAGGATGAGATGGTTGAATAGCATCACCGACTCAATGGACACAAGTTTGAGCAAGCTCCAGGAGGGAGTGAAGGACCCGGAAGCCTGGTGTGCTGCAGTCTATGGAGTCGCAAAGAGCGACACAATTGAGCAGCTAAACAGCAACGACACAAGCCGCAGGGGAAGGAGCCTAATCTGCTTTAGGCCACTGTTCTCCGTGTTGGGTTAATGTGCTTGTATGAGACCCAGTCCGGTGGCCTCCTTGTCCCTCCAGTGCCCGACACAGTGGAGCTCACATTTCCGAACTCCTGGAAGTTGGTTCTAGTTGCCCATAATGTCTACCTTTAGGTTTCAGCTGTCTTAAATTTGAGGCAAAAGACAGAAAACCTTACACAAGGCTCGATCCATTACTCCTAGAGATGCCTGAGTAAATCATTTAGTTCCTGGCCTGTACCCTCTCTGAGCCAGCACCCCTGTGGGGGAGGGAAGATTCAGAGACCTTGCACCCCAGACCAAACTGGCAGTTTGTTAGACCGAGAGCCCAGGTCTCTTGCCTCCAAGACTAGCATTCGTTACGCTCCCCCATGTCGTGTGGTTCAATACACATATTTAACTTGTTGCCTTAAGACCCCAATCAGAAGGACATCCCCACCAACCTGCTGGCGCGGTGGTTACTGTTGTTTGCACTGATGGCCGCTCCGGAGGTCCCAGAAGGGTGACATTCACCGTGTAGTCAGTTGCTGGGTACAGATCTAAACACACCACTGCCGTCTGTTCCCTCGCAGTAAAGTTAAACGATGTTGCGTGATAAAAAGTATTCAGATACCGCCTTCGACCTAGAACTTTAAACTATCATGAGATTAAAAGAAAGGGATGCATTAAATTTGCTTGGCTTGCAGATACCTATACTGCAAGCAAAATGGAAAGAAAGCAAGGAGCTTCCTTCTACTTATCCTCACCCACACAGAATTATTTTTAATACAATAGCAAGCTAAACGGGGTGACAACTTTACAAAGTTACCCTACCTAGCCTATGCAACCTCCCCGTCAACCAGCTATAAGACTAAGCTTAAAACGCATAACTACATCTCAGATGAACNCAAAATGGAAAGAAAGCAAGGAGCTTCCTTCTACTTATCCTCACCCACACAGAATTATTTTTAATACAATAGCAAGCTAAACGGGGTGACAACTTTACAAAGTTACCCTACCTAGCCTATGCAACCTCCCCGTCAACCAGCTATAAGACTAAGCTTAAAACGCATAACTACATCTCAGATGAACCAAATATCAAGCTGCTGCTGCTGCTGCTACTGCTAAGTCGCTTCAGTTGTGTCCGACTCTGTGCGACCCCATAGACGGCAGCCCACCAGGCTCCTCCGTCCCCAGGATTCTCCAGGCAAGAACACTGGAGTGGGTTGCCATTTCCTTCTCCAATGCATGAAAGTGAAAAGTGAAAGTGAAATCGCTCAGTCATGTCCGACTCTTAGCAACTCCATGGACTACAGCCCACCAGGCTCCTCCGTCCCCAGGATTCTCCAGGCAAGAACACTGGAGTGGGGTGCCATTTCCTTCTCCAATGCGTGAAAGTGAAATCGCTCAGTCATGTCCGACTCTTAGCGACTCCGTGGACTACAGCCTACCAGGTTCCTCCGTCCATGGGATTTTCCAGGCAAGAGTACTGGAGTGGGATGCCACTGCTTCTCCAAATGTCAAGCTAGTCTACAGTAATCCCTTGAGCCTACCCAGGTGAAGGAGATTGCACTAGAGTTACTGGGCAAAATCCTTTTCTTTTCATTCATAAGGAATCCATAGACAAGTCTCTAGAACAGACATTTTAAACTTTTATGAGGACCACCCCAAATTATCTGCCTTTGGAATGCATAACTGAGCAACTGACCCATGGTATTTCACTTGAGCCTGCCTATTAGAGCTCTGGAAAAGAGTTTTCAGTATAAGGAGGCATCACACACAGTGTTAACCCAACAATACTCTAGCCACCACCAACTCAAAATGTACATATAATATAGGGGCTTATAAAGGAAACAAATCATGTAAAAGTCCCAGATCATATCATCATCTGGTGCTTTAGCTGGACATACATATTTTTAGAGTTCCCTTTGATGCTGGTGTCACTGACTCTTCCATCCTCTACGATCCTTCATCACAGTCATTCTTCCACCAGACTCTGACACCTGGCTCACTGAGAGATTCCTCTCTCCCCCATAGAGGCAGGCATTCCTAGCATTCTCTTGGGTAACATGAAAGTCCTTATATAGATAAGCCATCCAAACTTGGTCCCAGGGTGCCTTGCGTTCACTGCTGTGAAGTTCCTCCACTCCACCTGAGCTACCCACATCCACAGCCACATCCTAGACTGTGTCCTCCTCTGAGCTGGTCCACCTGGATCTCCCAATCCCCTATTCTTCTGGACCACTTGCTCCCACTCTGATTGCTCTCAGGAAATCCCTCAAGACTTGATCACTCAAAACTGTCTGCTAATATTCTAACACCCTCACTCTCAGCTTCCCCACCTGTCTCAAAAAAACCATTGTTATATCACTTCTACCGCTCTCCTTGCCTGGAGCAAAGAGTTGGGCCCGAGTGAGTGAGTGAGCACCGCCTCCACCAAGAAGTCACGTCTATTACAAAAAACACGATTCCTAGGATGGAACAGCGAGAACACACTCTCCATCACAAGCAGGCCACTCTGACAGAGACTCTGCAGAGAAAACACTGGGAGGAAAGAACCTGGGACTCGAGTGCCTTTACACGTTAATTTACAAGGAGAAGTAGGTGTTAATTTCAGACTTTTATTCCTCTGAGGACTGAACAGTTGGAGGAAATGTATATGCAAATTCTAGAAATGGATGTGGGGGCTAGGTGTATGCTGTGAGGAGGTATTCACTGTGCAGTGTCTGTTGATACCAAGCATAATCTGAGATGGAAAATAAAATAGTGAATTTTCATTCTCCTGTACTGCATGGCCCTCACTTGTGTCTATTATATTTCAGAGCCTTCCAAGTACAAAGACCAAAGTGTTCACTCTCGACCCGCAAAGATAAGTGGGTGAACAGGAAAAAGGCCTCAGGAAGGTGGGAGGAAGACCTATCTTATCCTACTGTTTTCCTTCAGAGGGGGCAGTGTCTCTGCCTGGCTGTCCACAGATTTGTCCCTTAAACCGTACTGATAAAAGAACAAAAGAAATTAATTGCAGAAGGACTTCCCTGGCAGTCCAGTGGTTAAGACTCAGGATTTCCAGTGCAGTAGGAGCGGGTTTGAATCCCAGGGACAGAGGAGCCTGGCGGGCTGCCGTCTATGGGGTCGCACAGAGTCAGACACGACTGAAGCGACTTAGCAGCAGCAGCAGGGAACTAAAGATGCTGAATGCCCTACAGCACGGCCGGGGGAAAAAAAAAAAAAGGAAATTAATTGTAGCTACATCAGCATCTCTTGCCACTAGGGGGAGCTGTGGAGTTGACACAGCGCTTCTACTGGGAAAGGAAATCAACCCTGACTATTCATTGGAAGGACAGATCCTGAAGCTGAAGCTCCAATACTTTGGCCACGTGATGTGAAGAGTCGACTCACTAGAAAAGATTCTGATTCTGGGAAAGACTGAAGGCAGGAGGAGAAGGGGACAACAGAGGATGAGATGGTTGAATAGCATCACCGACTCAATGGACACAAGTTTGAGCAAGCTCCAGGAGGGAGTGAAGGACCCGGAAGCCTGGTGTGCTGCAGTCTATGGAGTCGCAAAGAGCGACACAATTGAGCAGCTAAACAGCAACGACACAAGCCGCAGGGGAAGGAGCCTAATCTGCTTTAGGCCACTGTTCTCCGTGTTGGGTTAATGTGCTTGTATGAGACCCAGTCCGGTGGCCTCCTTGTCCCTCCAGTGCCCGACACAGTGGAGCTCACATTTCCGAACTCCTGGAAGTTGGTTCTAGTTGCCCATAATGTCTACCTTTAGGTTTCAGCTGTCTTAAATTTGAGGCAAAAGACAGAAAACCTTACACAAGGCTCGATCCATTACTCCTAGAGATGCCTGAGTAAATCATTTAGTTCCTGGCCTGTACCCTCTCTGAGCCAGCACCCCATGGNCTAGTTGCCCATAATGTCTACCTTTAGGTTTCAGCTGTCTTAAATTTGAGGCAAAAGACAGAAAACCTTACACAAGGCTCGATCCATTACTCCTAGAGATGCCTGAGTAAATCATTTAGTTCCTGGCCTGTACCCTCTCTGAGCCAGCACCCCATGGAGGAGGGAAGATTCAGAGACCTTCCACCCCAGACCAAACTGGCAGTTTGTTAGACCGAGACCCCAGGTCTCTTGCCTCCAAGACTAGCATTCGTTATGCTCCCCCATGTCATGTGGTTCAATACACATATTTAACTTGTTGCCTTAAGACCCCAATCAGAAAGACATCCCCACCTACCTGCTGGCGCGGTGGTTACTGTTGTTTCCACTGACGGCCACTCTGGAGGTCCCAGAAGGGTGACATTCACCGTGTAGTCAGTTGCTGGATACAGATCTAAACACACCACTGCCGTCTGTTCCCTCGTAGTAAAGTTAAACGATGTTGCGTGATAAAAAGTATTCAGATACCGCCTTCGACCTAGAACTTTAAACTATCATGAGATTAAAAGAAAGGGATGCATTAAATTTGCTTGGCTTGCAGATACCTATACTGCAAGAAAAATGGAAAGAAAGCAAGGAGCTTCCTTCTACTTATCCTCACCCACATAGAATTGTTTTTAATACAATAGCAAGCTAAACGGGGTGACAACTTTACAAAGTTAACCTACCTAGCCTATGCAACCTCCCCCTCAACCAGCTATAAGACTAAGCTTAAAACACATAACTACATCTCAGATGAACCAAATGTCAAGCTGCTGCTGCTGCTGCTACTGCTAAGTTGCTTCAGTTGTGTCCGACTCTGTGCAACCCCATAGACGGCAGCCCACCAGGCTCCTCCGTCTCCAGGATTCTCCAGACAAGAACACTGGAGTGGGTTGCCATTTCCTTCTCCAATGCATGAAAGTGAAAAGTGAAAGTGAAGTCGCTCAGTCATGTCCAACTCTTAGCGACTCCATGGACTACAGCCTACCAGGCTCCTCCGTCCATGGGATTTTCCAGGCAAGAGTACTGGAGTGGGGTGCCATTGCCTTCTCCAAATATCAAGCTAGTCTACAGTAATCCCTTGAGCCTACCCAGGTGAAGGAGATTGCACTAGAGTTACTGGGAAAAATGCTTTTCTTTTCATTCATAAGGAATCCATAGACAAGTCTCTAGAACAGACATTTTAAACTTTTATGAGGACAACCCCAAATTATCTGCCTTTGGAATGCATAACTGAGTAACTGATCCATGGTACTTCACTTGAGACTGCCTATTAGAGATCTGGAAAAGAGTTTTCAGTATAAGGAGTCATCACACACAGTGTTAACCCAATAACACTCTAGCTACCACCAGCTCAAGATGTACATATAATACAAACCCCAAATTATCTGCCTTTGGAATGCATAACTGAGTAACTGATCCATGGTACTTCACTTGAGACTGCCTATTAGAGATCTGGAAAAGAGTTTTCAGTATAAGGAGTCATCACACACAGTGTTAACCCAATAACACTCTAGCTACCACCAGCTCAAGATGTACATATAATACAGGGGCTTATAAAGGGAAAAAAAGCATGTAAAAGTCCCAGATCATATCATCCTCTGGTGCTTTAGCTGGACGTACATATTTTTAGAGTTTCCTTTGATGTGTCATTGACTCTTCCATCCTCTACCTGTCTTTATCACAGTCATTCTTCCACAGACTCTGACACCTGGCCCATTGAGAGATTCCTCTCTGCCCCATAGAGGAAAGCATTCCTAGCATTCTCTTGGGTAACATGAAAGTCCTTATATAGATTCAGTTCAGTTCAGTCACTCAGTCATGTCCGACTCTTTGCGACCCCATGAATCGCAGCACGCCAGGCCTCCCTGTCCATCACCATCTCCCGGAGTTCACTCAGACTCACGTCCATCGAGTTCGTGATGCCATCCAGCCATCTCATCCTTGGTCGTCCCCTTCTCCTCCTGCCCCCAATCCCTCCCAGCATCAGAGTCTTTTCCAATGAGTCAACTCTTTGCATGAGGTGGCCAAAGTACTGGAGTTTCAGCTTTAGCATCATTCCTTCCAAAGAAATCCCAGGGTTGATCTCCTTCAGAATGGACTGGTTGGATCTCCTTGCAGTCCAAGGGACTCTCAAGAGTCTTCTCCAACACCACAGTTCAAAAGCATCAATTCTTCGGCGCTCAGC
>SJYX01007393.1:135229-196492 GCA_006410675.1 Oreotragus oreotragus
GTCAAAGGCTTTGGCATAGTCAATAAAGCAGAAATAGATGTTTTTCTGGAACTCTCTTGCTTTTTCCATGATCCAGCAGATGTTGGCAATTTGATCACTGGTTCCTCTGCCTGTTCTAAAACCAACTTGAACATCAAGGAGTTCATGGTTTACATATTGCTGAAGTCTGGCTTGGAGAATTTTGAGCATTACTTTACTAGCGTGTGAGATGAGTGCAATTGTGCGGTAGTTTAAGCATTCTTTGGCACTGCCTTTCTTGGGATTGGAATGAAAACTGACCTTTTCCAGTCCTGTGGCCACTGCTGAGTTTTCCAAATTTGCTGGCATATTGAGTGCAGCATTTTCACAGCATCATCTTCCAGGATTTGAAACAGCTCAACTGGAATTCCATCATCTCCACTAGCTTTGTTCGTAGTGATGCTTTCTAAGGCCCACTTGACTTCACATTCCAAGATGTCTGGCTCTAGATTAGTGATCACATCCTCATGATTATCTGTGTTGGGAAGATCTTTTCTGTACAGTTCTTCTGTGTATTCTTGCCACCTCTTCTTAATATTTTCTGCTTCTGTTAGGTCCATACCATTTCTATCCTTTATCGAGCCCATCTTTGCATGAAATGTTCCCTTGGTGTTTCTACATTTAGACTGCTGCCATCTGCTGGAGAAAAACCTTACAACTATGGAGGCTGCGGCTCAGACGGTAAAGCGTCTGTCTACGATGCGGGAGACCTAGGTTCGATCCCTGGGTTGGGAAGATCCCCTGAAGAAGGAAATGGCAATCCACTCCAGGACTATTGCCTGGAAAATCCCATGGACAGAGCAGCCTGGTAGGCTACAGTCCATGGGGTCGCAAAGAGTCGGATACGACTGAGCAACTTCACTTCACTTTATTCTAAACTACCTGCATTTCAGTCTATAAACAAAAATTACTTTCTAGTTAACAAACTTGAAATCACACAGTTTGAATAATTTTATAACATAGTCCTTTTACTTAACATATTATAAAATTTTTCTCTATCATTAAATAATCCTACAAATGGATAGAGTGCCTATTACTTGCCAACAAGAGTATACAGTGTTGAGTACACAACAGTAAATAAGATACAGGTCCCAACCTCAAGGAACTCACAGGTAAGTATCCAGGCAAATAAAATACACAGGAATAAGTGTTAC
The DNA here is from genome assembly GCA_006410675.1 of Oreotragus oreotragus. NCBI lineage: Eukaryota > Metazoa > Chordata > Mammalia > Artiodactyla > Bovidae > Oreotragus > Oreotragus oreotragus. The sequence continues at coordinate 136,402 of SJYX01007393.1, forward strand.
AACACATGAGGCTGGAGGAGTACTCAGGAGGGCCACCTGACCTTCCTCCTTAGGGATCAGGGAAGGCTTCCTCATCTTAATTGTGGACTGAAGGGGAAATTAGCATTAACCGAAATGGCAACCTACTCCAGTATTCTTGCCTTGAAAATCCCATGGATAGAGAAGCCTGGTAGACTACAGTCCATGGGATTGGGAAAGAGTAGGACACGACTGAGTGACTTCACTTTATGTGAGTTCGGGATGTGAAAAGTCAGGATAGGAAAAACAATTCAAAGAAGGGATAGCATTTGGGCGAAGAGGTCAGTGAAGGCCTCCCACCAGGGAGATGACCAAGCTGATCACTGAAGGACAAGCCGGAGTTAGCCAGGTACAATGAGGGAAAGAAGGGTTTTGCAGGTAGAGACTCACATATGTGAAGACACAGTGCTAAAGGGAGCACAGGAAGCTCGTAGGGGGTGGTGTACAAGGCCCAGAGCTTAGAGAACAGATTAGCTCTAACTAAATCGGCTCAGGAGTCTTGGGAGATGGAAACGGTCACGGAAGTCAAGACAGTGGGTAAGACACCCAAAGACAGGTGCATACAGGGAAGGCACAACCTTGGGGGAATCAAATTTAAGGGACAGTCAGAAGAGAGATCTTGAAAAGGAGGCTGAGAGGGCTCAGACCAACAGAGACAGAGAGACCATTTCAGTGGGAATACTGGCCCACAGCGGCAAATGCTGCCCAGCGGGAAGCAGAAGATATTTCGCGGCCGATAGCATTCTACCCAATGAATGCACGATTATTTATTGGAACAAATCTCTATTAATGGGCATTTAAGTTGTTTTCAATTTACCCTAATATAAGTAAAGCTTCAGAGGATAGTTTAATCTTTCTGTGTATGTCTGCATGATAAATTATAGTATATGTCTGAAAATTTACTCATAGACCCTAATGAGTTACCATTCTGGAAAATCATGCCAATTTAAGTGCCCACAGCTGTGTGTAACAGGAGTCACTCCAAGTTTATAGAAAGACTATGGTAACTCTTGGTTTATATTTTTTTTGAGGCATAACACATGCTCATGTGTGTTTTGGCAGTAAGTATATTCTCTTTTGCAAACTCCCTTTGAATGTTCACTTCTTTCCAATGGATTCATTAAGAGTGTTTCACATGTTACTTAATCTTTGTCTGACATATTAAAAAGAATAGTGATTTTTAAATTGAACTCTTTAATCATTTTAGTGTAGGCTATGAAGTAAGAATCATTTATCCTCTTAACCAGGGTGTTAACCAATTGTCTCCAAATCACTTATTTCTGTACTCATTTGAAAAACCATCTTTATTTTATATTAAACTACTTAGGTACCTGAATATATTTCCGGAGTCAATGTTCTTTCCAGTATAAAAATTTGAATATTTCACTCACCTGTTTATCCTTCAGTGCCTCCACACAGACATCAAAATAAGATCCAAGCTCAAAAGTACAGGATACAAGAATGATCAGGCCACTACTCAGATTTTTGTCTCATTTCTTCCCATCTCCCTTGTTTTCTCTGTTCCTCCAAAAAGCCACATTCTCGATTATCCAATAAGCTACTCTACGTGCCCACGGTGCCCTTCTTCCACCTCACCCAACATCTTTCGTCTGGTGAATTCCTACTTACTGTCTATGAGTCGGCATCATTTCTGATTCTTGTTAAAAGAAAACTGTACCTGAACATAATCTCCTATTCCATTTATTTACTTTTTATCAAAACTCTCATGATACCAAATTGTAGTTGTCTGTTTACATGTATGCTTATATTAATTCGGATCAGAACTTCCAGGTCTTAACACATGATATTCTTCTGGCAAACGGTTGATGAATTAATTCTAATTTAATACTTAGTCTACGCTCTGCCAGATGATTTGCTAGGCACTAAACTCTATGAATGTGAGAGTTGGACTATAAAGAAAGCTGAGTGCTTGAGAATTGATGCTTTTGAACTATGGTGTTGGAGAAGACCCTTGGACTGCAAAGAGATCCAACTAGTCCATCCTAAAGGAAATCAGTCTTGAATATTCATTGGAAGGACTGACGCTGAAGCTGAAACTCCAATATTTGGCTACCTCATGCGAAGAACTGACTCACTGGAAAAGACCCTGATGCTGGGAAGGATTGAGGGCAGGAGGAGAAGGGGACGACAGAGGATGAGATGGCTGGATGGCATCACCGACTCGATGGACATGAGTTTGAGTAGGCTCTGGGAGTTGGTGATAGACAGGGAGGCCTGGCGTGCTGTAGTCCATGGGATCTCAAAGAGTCAGACACGACTGAGCGACTCAACTTAACTGAACTGAACTGAACAAAATTAGAAAGTTCCAAGCAGCTAACTGGAGAATTTCTCTGACTATAAAGCCGTCTAAGTGTAGATACTCTTTCTTCCCAATAAATAGAAAAGGTAAATGAGATATGAATGTCACTTTTTTTTTTACATATTAATTTTTCAAGTACTAGGAACTCTGCTATGCTGTATGAGAATTTGGATTGAGTGAATGCAACAGGATAGAATGAATGCAACGGGGTAGAATGAATGCAACGGGGTAGAATGAAGACTGACACAAAATAACAAATCTCAGTTTCTACCAATTTCACTTAAGATTTGTGATGTTTATAAATTCAGCTTAAATGAGAACCAATAGCCCTGCAAGAAGTTTCTTAAAAATCCACATCCATGTATGAATTTGATGACAAAGCCAGCTGCAACTAATATACTAAAATATTAATAAAATATAATATATATGAAATATCAGAGAAAATGATAGCAAATCATGAAAATTAAAAATACATATATAGTATCTTCCTTCAGTTTACTCCCTCACTTGCAGCTGTCTTGCATCCATCTCTAGAAATAAAAATTAAACAATCTAGAAGTTCATTCCATTAGTGTGTTTAAATACTCTGGATCCCCACTTGGAGAGCACCCAAATATTTAAGTGACACTATTTATTAAGAATAGCATAAGAGATCTTCTTACTTGATATATTTGTTCTGATCCAACTTTCCTAGAATGCCTGTTCAATTTCAAGCAAACTTCATTAAATACTGAAATATTGAAAATCCCATCATCTTCTAAGAGACCATCACCTGAAAGATAAGAAAGAACACAGGGAAGTGTTGCTAGCAAAACATACCACGATGAAGGACAGCTGCAACTCTGAGAGCCAACAGAATGTTTAACAGCAGAAGCATCAAACCTGGCTCCAAGTTATGGCTCTACAGCTTCTTAATTGCATGACCTTAGCTAAGTCACTTAACCCCTCTGACCCTCAATTTCCTTATCTGTGGAATCAAGCAATCCATGTTGCTTTTCTTATATCACAAGCATAAATAATGTATATCTTATTTTAAAATGGTTGTAGGACTTCCCTTGTGGCTCAGTGGTCAAGAATACACCTGCCAATGTAGGGGATGTGGGTTCGATCCCTGGTCCGGGAAGATTCTGCATGCTGGAGCAGCTAAGCCTGGATGCCACAGATGCTGAGCCGGGGTACCCTAGAGTCTGTGCTCTGCAACAAGGGAACTCACCGCAACGAGCAGCCTGAACACTGAAACTAGAAAGTAGTCCCCACTCACCGCAACTAGAGAGAGCCATGTGTGCAGCAACAAAGACCCAGAGCAGTCAAAAATCAATAAAAAATAATGAAATATATAAAACTGTTGTTAACCCATAAAGGTGTGAGATTTTAGAAAGTTAATCCTATCATTTGGATTGTCCCATAAGTAAAATGTCATGAAGGTAAGTATCTCAATAGGCAGAAAGTCTGAGAATAAGGAGAAAGGAGAAAGGAGGGCAGGGATTATAACTTTTAGAGCAAATGTTTCCAACCTAGATGATGACCAGAAAGTAGACCAGGCAAGATGTGTGTTCTCAGCAGATAGTATTTCCAGGGCTCCTTAGATGAGGGCTAAGGCAGTAAAATAATCAAGAAGCAGATGTATTTCTGTCACTCTATAGAAGAAAAGTAATTTCATGCCTCCTGCAGCCTAATTCATTTCTTCGATGTTCTATTTTCTTAAGGCAGTTAAAACAAAAAAAAAAAAAAAGAAGAAGAAGAAGAAGAAGTTTGTTAAGACCCCACAGAGGGTCTAGTAATACCAAGGCTAATTTTCAAGAAAAAGCAGATTTCCTAACAAACAAGTCTGGACATTTTCTACAAATGTGAAAAAGTTTCAATGTTTAGCAGAGAGAAGCTTTTTATAACAACCTTTCAGGTGTATTTTTCCCACTGGAGTCTTTGCTATCTAAGAAGAAATAATGATAACAATAAACTTTTGTCTTCAAAATCAGAATCGTCCATTTTAAATTTTAAATATCACTGACATAGGCAGCACCAGGCAATCAGCTCGGAGAAAGTAGTCTTGGCTAGCTCTTATTGGAAGATGTAAAAATATGGTGATGAGAAAGAATTTGAAGACCTATCACAAGTACTCTCTAATACCTTCACAACTTTCATTTTCAAGATTGCATAAGGATACCAGAAACAAAAATTGCCCCATGTGTGCATGTGGTTTTGAGGCATATCAAGTATACCTATGTGAACAATTCCACACATAGTATATGTCTGTACACAAACGGAACATAAAGCAGAAGTATTGTCTGCAGAATTCCTGTCTCAATATGATTCTCCCACTTATAGCCCTTATGGTCTGAGACCAAAGGCATCTAGTTCCCACTTCCAGAATTGATGGAGAATAGTAAAACTGGGTCAGTTTGCATCTGAGTCGGAAAGAAGGGTTGACTGCCATCTACAAGGCAGAAACATGAAGATTTTTCTACATAGCACAGTGTGGAAGAATCTGGGCAAAGAAAAAGGCTGAGAGCTCTGTGCAATATGCTTTCCAAGCAAAGAAGCAGTGTCCCAAATCCCAAAGGAAGGAACAGGGCGGACTGGTGCCCAGAGAGTTGGGGGCTGGTCACAGGACTGCTCCGTCTGGAGCCCCTTAGCCTGGTGGCTCCCAATCCTAAATGCCCATCAGTAGATCTAAAGGAAAGCTTGGACATCGGTGGGGTTTTTTCCTTCTTTTCTTTTTTTAACTCACCAGGCAATTCTGATAAGCACCCAGGGTTACATACACTGTTTGTTCTCACTATATCTACTTCTAATAATAATAGTCTCTCGTTAGTACAATGGAGATCATTAACAGGGAAGGACTTCTAAGTGGAGGCCTAGGGATCTGGAGATTCTATTTGACAGAGAGTTGTGGTCAGCAAAAGGGGAGACTTGTTCCTTCCAGCCTCTGTAGGCAAAGGTCCACATGAAGCCAGGTGATGCTGAGCTGACGCAAAAACTACAGTTTTACCAATCCAAGATAGCCAAGTGTTCAATCAGGGCAGGAGGCTTTCTTGCAGCTGCTCCTCAAAGGACACTGGATCATCCAACCAGCAGTAAATCTTTCAAGATGAGATCTGAGATAAGCATATCAATATTATGCAATAAGAAGTAAGACCAAAGGGAATGCCATCCATTTTATTATGAAGGGAATATCAATCCTAATAAAACTTTTAAAAACATATTTATTTGCTTATTTATGTATCTGACTGCCTCGGATCTAAGTTGCAACATGTGAGATCTTTGTTCTCACAGGAGATCTTTTCATTGGAATACATGAACTGTCTACTTGTAGCTCATGGGTCTCAGCATTTGTGGCTCATGGGCTTAGTTACCCCGTGGCTTGTGGGATCTTAGTTCCCCCGTCAGGGATCAAACTTGCATCCTCTGCGTGGCAAGGTGAACTCTTTACCAGTGGACCACCAGGGAAGTCCCTAAATAAAACTTTTACTTCCAGAGGTAAGTAATCATAGTCAAGAAAGGGGGGAGCCTAAGAAATGATTCTACAAAGAAGAAGAGGGAGATCAAGCCTTGAAAGCAAAGAATGAACACTGCTGAAAAAATATGGAGCGAAATAATGGCAAAACTCAGCAACATCTGTTTTGTACACTCAGTAAAAAATTTTAAAGATGTATTCAAACAGATAAAGGATGAGATGGTAGAAGAATGTGATAGCAGAGAGGAAACTGCTTGAGAGAGGCAGAAATAAAAGAGGAACTAGAAGAGACAAAAAAACAAAAGGAAATGAAAGTGCAGGAAGAGAATTTAAAGTGCATCAGAAACGTCGATTCACAGACGCACGAATGATCTCGAGAGCAAACTTACTACGCGCTCACAGAAGGCAGAGGACAAAGGCAGGGATGTAAGAAAAGAGAGAGAGCACGGAAGACCGATGCAGATGACAAGGAGCTTCACGGAGGAATATCGGAAGTGCAAAGACAAACGTCAGCCACAGATCGGCGCTTGCCATGGTTGCTGGCCATCTACCTCTACAAAGATTAAACTGTGTGCTGCTGCAGCAGCTGAACTCCAGCGCCCGCCGAAGGAGTTCAGAGTGGAGAGCAGAAATGAGGCACTCTGTGCTCCTGGAAAACTGGCAGGACAGGTCTTCGTAGCTAGACAGTCTCAGGAGCTGATTTTATGAGCCCAATTCTTGTATCTCTTCATACCTAGAAAACCCCTAAAATCCTTCTTGGTGAAGATTGTTTCTTGTGCCTAGCAGAAACTTCACGAGACAAGCAGGAACTTTCCACCAAAAAATCTGTACTTGATTCCTTGTACCCCCCCTTTATCAAAATCACATAGATAGCGTCCTTCACCCCTGTGTCTTTGGAACAGTTTCTCAGAGCTATCTGAGGTGCTGTCTCCCAAGCAGCAGTCCTCATGCTGCCCCAAATAAAACTTAACTCTCAACTCTCACACTGTGCATATTTTTTTTAAGCTGACACAAACTAACAAAAACAATACTCAGAGATTTAATGAAAGAAAATATTCTAAATGTGTAGGTAGATCGAAATGTGAAGATCCAAAAACTCACAGGGTTCTAGGGAAATTGTGAAAAACGTTAACATGTATATAATGCATGACTGAAATTTCATGAAAGAAAAGATTTCTGTCTCATTCACTATTGAATTCCCAATGCCCAAAACTGTCAAACACATAGTAAGTGGTCAATAAGCATTTCCCACATGCATGAGTAAATGATTAAAGTTTGGAACTTCACATATAAAAAAAACTATGATATCCAGGATGAAAAAGATCAGATTGTCTACGTGGGATTGAAAAAAAAAAAAAATCACACCTTCAAATTCCTCTTTCAAAATTTTACTTTCCCAAAGCCAATGTGAAACACCTCCAGGATTCTGACAACAAAGGTTTTGTCCAAGAATTTTATCCTCAATCAAGCTCCCATTCACTTGTGAAGACAACAAAATGAGGTTCTCAGATAATCCTGGGCTCAGAAAGTATCCCATTCTTTAGTAAGAAGATAGAAATCATGATGCAGAAAGAGAAATAAAAATAGAGGAAAACAGAAAAACTTTGGAATGAAAGAACCGCTGCTGCTGCTGCTAAGTCACTTCAGTTGTGTCCGACTCTGTGTGACCCCATGGACGGCAGCCTACCAGGCTCACCCGTCCCTGGGATTCTCTGGGCAAGAACACTAGAGTGGGTTGCCATTTCCTTCTTCAATGCATGAAAGTGAAAAGTGAGAGTGAAGTTGCTCAGTCATGTCCGACTCTTAGCGACCCCACGGACAGCAGCCCTCCAGGCTCCTCCATCCATGGGATTTTCCAGGCGAGAGTACTGGAGTGGGGTACCATTAAGCACTAAAACTATGAAAACGTACAGGTGTTTATATAATTGTTATAAATATTGCTATAAGTTTATATAAAAATGAATTCCTGAAAGATGTAGTGCATGTTAAAAATTATTAAAAATAAGAAGCTGGCAATAAAAAGCTGCGTTAAGCCAGTAGCAAAAGGAAAGCAAAAGGGGAAGGAATAAAAGGAAGTAAAAAATGCTAACTTCCTTGTCTTTTGGGGGGAGAAGTCAACATGATTCCAATCTCAACACTGGTAATAAGAGAAATACACATTCAAATAGGATCTTTTTGTTCTTGTTTTTTAATGTGTAGTACCGAATAAAACCCAGATCTCTACTGTCTGAATCACTGAGAAAAGAACATTTGTGCAGCAAAGAGGGTATGCAATAGACATAGCAACAAAGCATTAAAAAGGGAAAAAATTAAGATGACAGAAGAAAGGAAAATCATATCACAAACACTACTGTGACAACTCTATTTTTCTCACAAACGTTTGCAACGTATGCTATCTCCTCAAGTACATCCACAGAGATATTATCCAGACAGATTTTAAGAACAAAAGTGGGCAAAGGCATATCATGCAAGCAGAGCACAAAGAAGTCAAGAAAATCAGGGCCAAAAATTATTAAACAGGCTAAAGTGAGCCACTTGTTAATAGTGCAAGTTAGAATCTACAATTAAGATATCAATCATGAACATAAATATCATAACATCAAAATGTGTGAAACAAACTATGAGAACGTAGAAGACAAACTGAAAAGAATGGCAATCTGAATAAGCAAAAAATAATAACAACAACAAAAACAGAAGTCCTGAAAAACCTTTCCAGTGAAGTTGATTTAAGACTAAATCTTACCTTATTTACCAGCAAACACTACACCTAGTATTGCAAAACTTTGCCAAATAGTAAACCCCAAGAAAATGTCAACAAACCCCCGCCAAAGAATACTAAAATAAAAAAAAAAAAAAAGGAAATCAACAGCAAAGTGTAAATGTTGAGAATATTTTAAACCTACCACTTGATAACATACATAATTAATCTTTCAATCAATGGGGAAATCAAAATACCAAGTATATAATGCTTTGAAAGTAAAAATAAAGGGAACATATATTAATACCCTCATAAATAATTCTTCTATCAAGGGAAAATCAGAATAGCAATTACACCGTGTCTTGAAAGTAAAAATAAAGAGAATATGTATAAATGCCTAAGGAATTTCCACCAAATCTCAAATCCAGAAGGGAGAAAGAACTGAAGACTTTTATCATCAAACAGAAAATAATGGAAATAAGTTGAACTATGCAAGGAACTCAAGGATTTAGTAATAGAACAATATAACCAACTTAAGAGAATCAGGGAGAAGGAAATTTTAAAATGAGAGAAATTAATGAGGTAAAAAATGATTTTAAAAACCCAAGAGATTATTCTTCAGGGAAAAGAATAGTAATGAAACACACAACCCGAGCTAAGCAAATCAAGTGTTAAAAAGAAACACAACACTAGGAATCAAAATAACCTGGGGACATATAATCTATAACTCCAGAGGAGTCAACAAATATTCCATTTGACACTTTCCCAATATATCATGTGAATGAATGGCAAAAACCACCACAATACTGTAAAGTAATTAGCCTTCAATTAAAATTTTTTTATTTTTAAAAATTAAAAATAAATAGATAAAAATAAAATCACAACTAAAAGAACATTTTTCTAGGAAAGCATAAATTATAAAAATTGACTCAAGAAAATATAAGAAACATAAACAAATCCCAAAAACCATAGAAGAAATTGACAGTCATCAAAGCATTATCTCCCAAAGCGATGAAACTTAAATGATATTATGAGTAAATGTGTCCAGCTTTAAAGAAAAGGGATAATCCCGAAGTGATATAAACTTTTCCAGGGTATAAAAATATGGAATACTTCCCAATTCATTTAAAGAGAACTGGCATAATGCTAATCATGAAATCAGATGGCTAAATGTGCAGGATCTAGATGAGCAGAATGACAAATTTTCACATGAAGGCATAAATAAACAGGAAAGACAAAACCTGAGTAGATATGGAGAAAATGTAGAAATGTACCTTGTACCCAGTTGGGATAATTCAATATAAAGCCCAATCCTCACTAGATTAACTTGCAAATTTAATCTAGTTCCACTTAAAATTTCAGACAGAAGGAGGTCTGGAGACATTAACAGACTCAGCCAGGGTCATCCAACTCTTAAGCAGCAGAGTTAAGATGTAAATCCAGGTCTGTCTGAACCCAAAGACCGTGCTTGGCCCAGCTGAAATTAACTTGCAAAGGTTGAAGAGGATGTTAGTCAAAACAGCAGGCAATGAACAGCAATCTGTCATTGACTGAAGAAGGACAGATGAGTTTGGAGTCCTAGGATGATCTTTTTATTCCTAATAAATCTACAGTAGTTCATGGTTAACTTTGAATAATTTTCTCTAATTAGTTACCATATTAAGTTGACAATATCCTTCCCTAACATAGTTTTTACTTAGAAATAAATCATTTTATTTCTATACAAGTACCCTGAGACCTATTTTGTATAATTTCATAGTCTGAATGATATTGTAAAGACTAGTACACTTTTCATTTATTTCTGCCACATCTGTGTTACTTCCCAGTTCCTAGCAGCAGCAATACCTAAAGGTTGAGTTTTCTTAAATTCAATTCAGTCACTCAGTCATGTCTGACTCTGAGCCAGGCCTGCCTGTCTATCACCAACTCCTGGAGTGTGCTCAGACTCATGTCCACCTAGTCAGTGATGCCATCCAACCATCTCATCCTCTGTCATCCCCTTCTCCTCCTGCCTTCAATATTTCCCAACATCAGGGTCTTTTCCAATGAGTCCATTCTTCCATCAGGTGGCCAAAGCACTGGAGCTTCAGCTTCAGCATCAGTCCTTCTAATGAATATTCAGGCAGGACTGATTTCCTTTACGACTGACTGGTTGGATTTCTTTGCAGTCCAAAGGACTCTCAAGAGTCTTCTCCAATACCACAGTTCAAAAGCATCAATCCTTTGGCACTCAGCTTCCTTTATGGTCCAACTTAAATAGGTTTTCTTAAATAAGACATCAAATAGCTAGCTGAGAACTACCTCAACTCATACAACACAATAAATGACACCAATGGCTTCTCAAGGTTTTCTTTTAAAGGATTTAATTAATTTTGACACCCCACAACCAGAGTGCTGAAAAAAACTTATTGTAATTGTCATGATGATATAAAAATCCAGATGATATCTATGTACCTTAGTGTTTATTACAACTTCCTGAGGCTCCTTCCTGTCCAATCTGCTTTCCAACCAACTTCTACCCTCCTGCATCCGAGGGCTGCCTCCTCCTCTCCACCTTCTCACCCTCACTTTGAATCCCCACCCCTAATCAGTCCTGGGGTCACTTCTCATCCTAGATGTACAGCTCCTGGGTCAGCCTCCCTGGCTCCTCCTTTGTCATAGGCAAGAGTAAGAAATGACTTTTGAGTTTCCCACCAAAGATAAGCCAGATGACTACCCTCTGTTGCCTTGGACAATTGCAACAGAGTGCATCATTGCCTACTTCTGTCTTTTAAATGCCTTCTTGTTACCTTCCACGTCAGCTAGGGGAGCATCCATACATCAGTGCCCATTCAGTCTGGCATCCTTAGGACAGGAATCTCTCCTACTAGCTCTGCTCTGGTTCTGACCCCTGGGGTAATTAACCCCTTGGCTGCAAACCTTAGAAAGTAACTGTGAACTCTCCTGACCTGTGGATTCTGAAGCACGTTTCCCCACATCCTGCGCTTAGCATTCTCTAGGAGGAAATGAGATTTCACCTCCACCTACCAGCTGTCTGGAACTCAATGACGGCTGGCACGGAGCGTCGGGGAGGGGCTGTAGAAATGGTCACGGTGTAGTTGGTGCCCTGGTACAGGTCTAGGCACACTTCTGGGGTCCTGCTCTCTGTGGTCAAATTAACTGTCTCCTCATGAACTGATTCCAGGGGGTCCAACCGCTGTCCTTTTATGTGTATCTTTGTGAGGGGAAAAGACAAGAGAGCCCACCGTGACTTCACTGAAAACAACCAAGAGAGATTTTGTAGTGCTGGAACCTACCCTCTTACCACTCCCTTTTATACTGCACTGCTCACCCTGGGGCAGACACACAGGGCAAACCTCTGCTATCAGGTATCTGATGATGAAATCTGATCAGCCCGGTAATCCAGAAACCCTGAGAAGTGACATAAGATGGGGAGTTTCTCTAAGGAGTGCTATCCTGCACTCAAATGACCAGCGATCAATGGAGGCAGTCACAACCCGAGACCTGCTCGCTGCATCCTGTCACCCAGGCAGCAGATGCTTCTCGGCTTGCTCTGGGGGAGTGACATACAAGAGCTTGGAAACAAGCAATCATGATGATGCCAAATATAAATATGCCTCCCACGCATACACCCTGGAGGATGACAGACACATTAAACACCACATGTAAAATAAAATAATCCAGATATCTGAAAAACTCTACTCACTTTAAAAAGCACTATGGGATTGGAGAGCTATTTGATCGAGAAGCACTTCCCGAAGCAAGTTCCTCTGACCCTCATTCCCATGGTAACCATCTCTGCCCTGGCAGAAAAAAAAGGAGCTCACTTCACTTACCACGTATTTGATCTTGGAGTTTATTCTTCCTGGGTTTATTTGCCACCTCACACAGGTGTTATTAAACACCGATACCTCATTAATTTCTATAATTATTTCTAAAAGAGAAAAAGAAAGAATCCACTCAACAAGATGCATCAAAGGACTTTGGGAAAATCCTAACGGTCAGCCCATTAGAGGGCATGACTTTGTTTACTTGCCCAGCTGGTCTCTCTGCTGGTCACCATTCACACTAGGATTCAGAAACCAAATCAGCAGTTCAAGCTATCCCAGGCCAATCATCCAATTTAACTTTATCGTGAGTGAGCTCGGCCCATGACCTGATGTGGAAGAAAAGGGTGAGAATTCCAGCCTCCGATTGGTCTGACAGGCCACTGAATGCCACTGGATGCCACTGGCATCCATTCCGGTGGAAGGAAAGGGACCCAGAGCCAAGCCCTGAACCTTCCCTGCAGCTGCGCAGGTTAGACCAGCTTCCAGTTCCCTCATCCCACTGACTGATGGAGCATTTTGATCGCCAGGTCACTGCTTTTCCCAAGAGGGAAATGACACAGATCACCACCCATGACCATTCCTCAGGAGCGGCCCATTGCGGNGGGGGGGGGGGGGGAGGGGGGGTGACCAATTGAGAGGGTAGCATTGAAACATACACATTACATATGTAGAATAGATCGCTAATGGGAAGTTGCTGTATGTCACAGGGAGCTCAATGCAGTACTCTGACAACCTAGAGGGGTGAGATGGGGTGGGAGGGAGGCTCAAGAGGGAGGGGACGTATGTATACTTATGGCTGATTCATGCTATTATATGGCAGAAGCCAACACAATATTGTAAAGCAATTATTCTCCAATTAAAAATTTTCAAATAAATAAATATTCTGTACATATTTCATGTAATAAATTTAGCATTGTGGGAAACCGTATTATGACCTCGGTTCCTGAGATAAGTTTCCAATGAACCTAGTAAACGACTTAGGAAGTTGTTCAGATGAGAATGGGGAAACGACTTAGCTTTTTCTCTATTTAACAAATTTCCTGCAGATAAGTAAAACTATTTTTACTTGCAGCTGACACGCTCTTGTCTAAAAAAAATCTTAAGGAATTCACACACACACACATATGCAATTAAAGCTAAGAAACCAGTTCAACCAGGTAGCAGGGTACAAGGCCAATGTACAAAAAGCAGGTGCATTCCTGCCCACTATCAAAGAACAAGCCAAACATGAAATTAAAAAAAAAAAAAACCACTTACGACAGCATCAAAAGGAATAAAATTCCCTGCGGGTGAAGTGGAGTCACTCAGTCATGTCTGACGCCATGGGCTGTACAGTCCACGAGATTCTCCAGGCCAGAATACTGCAGTGGGTAGCCTTNGCCCACTATCAAAGAACAAGCCAAACATGAAATTTAAAAAAAAACCCACTTACAACAGCATCAAAAGGAATAAAATTCCCTGCGGGTGAAGTGGAGTCACTCAGTCATGTCTGACGCCATGGGCTGTACAGTCCACGAGATTCTCCAGGCCAGAATACTGCAGTGGGTAGCCTTTCTCTTCTCCAGGGGATCTTCTCAACCCGGGGATCGAACCCAGGTCTCCCACATTACAGGCAGATTCTTTATTAGCTGAGGCACCAGGGAAACCCAAGAATACTGGAGTGGGTAGCCTATCCCTTCTCCAGCAGATTTTCCCAATCCAGAATTTGAACCAGGGTCTCCTACATTGCAGGCGGATTCTTTACCAACTGAGATATCAGGGAAGCTCTATTTCCTGCAGGTAGAAGTTACCAAACTATCACCTCTAGAGGAGAGAATTAACATCTCGCCGAAGGGGAATATTCCTCAGCCTACATGCAAGCTTCCCCACCGAAGCAGATGCCCCTTGTGGATGTTTTAGACCCTCTCAGCTCACACGCCCCTTGCTCCTGCCCTGTCTGAGCTTTGACAACATGGCCATGTCCTGTCTCCCAGGCCGGGGTTTCCCTGCTGCATGTGCCACCTGGAAGTGGGGGGAATGGACACTTTTTGAAAGACAGGAAGTACTGGAAAGTCTGCGCCTTACTTTTCTTCCCCTTCTAGAGCAGACCTACAAGGCCTCTCAGGGCACTGCTGCACTGATGGAGCGATCACGTGCACTCAGTGAGAACCAGGGCAGCAAGGAATCCTCATGTTAGCTCACTTCCTTCCCTGCTCTGCCCACCTCAGCCTTCACTCCTCCTTCCTGGAGTATGTGTGTGTGTGTGTGTGTGCGTGCGTGTGTGTTAGTGTGTGTGTGTGTGTGTGTGTGTGTGTGTTAGTTGCTCCGTCACGTCCGATTCTTTGAGACCTCATGGACTGTAGCCTGTCCAGGCTCCTTTGTCCATGGGATTTCTCAGGCAAGAATACTGGAGTGGGATGGCACTGCCTTCTCCAGGGGAATCTTTCCAACCCAGGGATCAAACCCATGTCTCCTGCATTAGGAGGCAGATTCTTTACCCCTGCGCCAACTGGGAAGCCCCATTTCTTCATACTCAGAACCAATGCTACCTTTAGATAGACCCTAATCTACTGACCCCCTTGCCCATGGAAGATTTTATATCTTTACTAAATCATCCAATCAGCAGCACTGCCGAGATTTGATGTCACACATGACCTGGTCATAGGTAAGCCCAGTCAGCTGACAGTAAGTGGGAATAAGTGGAGGCAGGAAGAGGAAAAGAGGCAAATTTCTGGAGAGACCCCAGAGGATCAAGTGTGCCCATCTACTGCACTCCTGGGTCACTACATCAGTGCATCTTCCTGGAGCACAGATAATTTGAAATCAAAGAAATATTCCAGGTGTGGACATGGGTACTCTGATGGATGCAAAGATCCAATCATTCACTTCCTTGGGTAGCATGATGATGACACTGGCAACAGTCTTTTATCAGCTTGAAAAAGTCCCAAATATTCCCAGCCCCTTCCCTCTCCAGCCCGTCAAAGCACTAGAGTTCTAGACTCCTCTGTTCACTCCCACAGCCCTGATACTCATCCCGTGGTCCAGAAGGAAAAGGAAACACCCCACTCCTCACCTTGTCACTGAGTTGCCATTAAAGCAACCCTTCCCACTCAGGACCCTTTGCCACCCAAGCAGAGATTAGAAAGGAAACATGAGGCAAAACCAATACAATATTGTAAAGTAATCAGCCTCCAATTAAAATAAATAAATTTAAATTAAAAAAAGTTCTAATCCTGTTATCCTAAAATGTAAAAAAAAAAAAAAAAGGAGACATGAAAGTTTCCTTTCTTGTTCTTCCTTTTTGTTCATTCACTATGACAACCGTAAATGACATCTCAGAAGTGCCATCTGCCTCCAGCCTGTGCCCTGCTCTCTGCACAGATGGGACCCAGATCTTATTGTAGGGAGGTCAGCTATTTCACTCCAAGGAGGAGTTGAACAAAATCCAGTTGCTCTTCCCTCCAGGTGTCTACACACCAGCTAGAAAGACTTCTTTGTAAATGTATCAGATATTAAACATCTACATTCATGCTGCCCTTTTAAAAGAGATGACTTTGGGAGGCTACACCTTCATTCTAATAGTACTGAAAACTGAAAACACTTTTGGAAGTTCTCTTTGGAACTGAGTCCAGGGCACTTTATTCATCATTGACCCTTAACTGAACCATCATTGAATGCCAAACATCCTCCCCTGCCAGGCATAGGGCTGTGATGATCAAACGGTAAGGCTTTCCCTCATGAACACTGTATCTAATGGAGGAAGCTAACACACAAGCAGATAAATTATGATTCCATCAATATCAGAACAAAGTTATACACAAGTACCACAAGGTATAGAGAAAGAAGCCACCAACTCTCACCAGAAGAAATGGGGAAGCTGGCTTCATGGAGGCCATGCAACCCTTCATGGCTGCAAGGCTTAAGAGTGGGGAAGACATCAAAGCATGTCCAAAGCCCTAGGTGTGAACGGTACGGACAGTTTCAGAGCGGTGTTGTGTAATGTGCTGGAGAGGAGGGAGAGGGGCGGCAAGGCTTCAGAAAGGGAACAGGATCAGACGGGAAGACCTGCGCACCAGACTAAACACAGACTTACTCCTACCAGCCAGGGAGAGCTAAAAGCAGGAAGATGGTGGGGACTTTTTTACTTTTTTTAAGAAAGCTACCTCTGGAGGAGGAATTCCCTGGCAGTCCCATGGCTAAGACTCTGAGCCTCCAATGCAGGGGCACAAGCTCAATCCTTGGTTGGGAAACTGAGATCCCACACTGCACGGTGTGGCCAAAAAAATTTTTTTTAATTAAAATACAAAAAATAACTCCGATGTGTTTTGAAGGAAAAACTGGAGGTCACAAGGAAAGAATTTGACCCCCTTTACTCAGTGATTCCAATACATCAAACACGGATATATTGGTCTTTATAGACTTGATCACATCTTCACAGTAGTCATGGGAAGCAATCATAAAGTCAACTACAGGTGAACATTTACTGAGTTGTTACTATGGACCAGATAGTGTGGACAGAAGCAGTAAGCAGTCAACAAGTCAGAATTCAGAACTAGACCCGCCAGACTCCAAAACCCAGAGCCTTTGGACTGAAGAAGTTACTCAGCAAACAGCTGAAAATATGGAATCAGGGCACTGCCTTGAAAACCATACACAATAGTTTCTCCTGAAGGAGAAGCAACAGCAGATGAGTGATAAGGCGTCTAGGCTGACTGCCAGTCTCTAAGCCTGAGAGTCTGAATGGATTGCCTTCTACTGTTCTCATAAGAAACATGGGAGGAAGTAGAATGCATTTGTGAACAAGAAAAGAATGAATTGTGCTTGAAGTGAAGAAGTGAAGTGAAGTGAAGTTGCTCAGTCGTGTCCGACTCTTTGCGACCCCATGGACAATAGCCTACTAGGCTCTTCTGTCCATGGGATTTTCCAGGCAATAGTCCTGGAGTGGATGGCCATTTCCTTCTCCAGGGGATCTTCCCAAATCAGGGATCGAACCCAGGTCTTCTGCATTGTAGACAGACGCTTTACCATCTGAGCCACCAGGGAAGTCCTGAATTGTGCTTAGAACATGCTAAGTCTGAGTTCATCTATCTAGGTGAAGAAACTTTCTTGAAGGTCATCAATGTGTGGATGGCAACTGAAGCTCGGGGTGCAGGTGACCCACCCACGTACAACGTGGGAGTGGGCAGCGCAACAGCAGGGGACTAAGACACGTGGAAAGTCAAGGGGAAATCAGAGGAGAGACCGACACGGAAGGGGGTCGGTGGTTGGTGAGGACAGCGCGATGCCTTGGGAGTCAAGGACAGAGATCATCTGCAGTCATGTCTCTTTCCTTTATCTCCCTTCCTTTGCAAGGAACACCCCAACCTTCTCACCCCCACCCGAGAAGGGCCTGGAGCAGACCTGAGGCAGCAAGGGCTTGATCTCTCACCCTTCTCGCATATGGCTCTTTCTCTCCCAAAGGAGGGCACATGGTTCCATGATCAGACTTGGGGTCTGACTGGAGAGAGGCAGGCAGAGCAGATCTCTGGCTTGTCCAGTTGTAGGACACTGAGGCCTCCCTGGCTTTAAACAAAGGAGGCCCCCACACCATCCAAATGAACTCTACATTGAACTTTGAGAACCAAAGCCTTCACTGGTGATAAAGTACCTCTGCTTTGCTTTAGATTCTGCACGTGGCCCATGGTTGTGTGTGTGTATAAATGTACATATATATAAAGATATGTATTTTAGCATTCCATTAGCATTTGGTATTTCTCTGTGGTACTCATCACATTTGTAACGACTAATTTTGTAATTAGTTGTTTAATATCTAAGCCTATCTCTCCTGAGAGTTTGGACCATGAACAGGGCTGAGCAACAAAGAATCGATGCTTTTGAGCTGTGGTGTTGGAGAAGACTCTTGAGAGTCCCTTGGACTGCAAGGAGATCCAACCAGTCCATTCTGAAGGAGATCAGCCCTGGGATTTCTTTGGAAGGAATGATGCTAAAGCTGAAACTCCAGTACTTTGGCCACCTCATGAGAAGAGTTGACTCATTGGAAAAGACTTTGATGCTGGGAGGGATTAGGGGCAGGAGAAGAAGGGGACGACTGAGGATGAGATGGTGGATAGCATCACCAACTCAACGGACATGAATTTGAGCAAGCTCTGGGAGATGATGAAGGACAGGGAAGCCTGGGACGCTGCAGTCTATGGGGTCACAAAGAGACAGACACAACTGAGGGACTGAACAACAATAACAAATCTCTCCTGAACGTGAGCTCTATAACAGCAAAGACAAACAAGGTCTCTCTCTCTATCCCCAGAAACTAACACGGTTGGTTGGACACAGATATTTTAAAAATATTTATCATTTGGTTGATTGATTAAATAGATGGATGGATATATGGATAAATGGTGGGCAATGCTGAGTGTTATGAAAAGGTTAAAAGGAACAAGGATTGATGCTAGAAGATGAATTTGACGGTTAGGTGGTCATTAAGAAACCTTGGTGAGAGAACCACAGTGTACTGGGGTGCTGGATGCCTGATTGTCCTGCAGGAGAGACTGGGACAAGGGGTGGGAGGGGACAGAGTCAGTGAGCACACCCCGCTCTCTCAGGAGCCCCACTGTGGGCAGGGCCTGGTCTAACGTACTCTTTTGGTTTCCAGTTTTATATCCATGTTCTTTATTTTTGAAAACAGTAAAAGATCCTACCAAATCAATTCAGGAGACCCCAGCAGATGGTCAAGCTGGAGGTCATTTCTAGGTGAAAACAAGTACCTGATTTCAAAACTAACATGACCAGTCTTCCAATGTGATGCATTAAACTACCTTCAAAGGCCATCCCAGCTGGATTACAAAACAGAAACATTTTGATAACAGCGTCATTGAAATGAGAGTACGGCTCCCTCCCCGAGGTGACAATGTTAAACAAATCGTGTTTGGTTGTAAGAGCTCTGCTGTGTTTCCTGTCTGTTTTTAGTCTTTGCATGCTAAGCTACTTCGGTCGTGTATGACTCTTTGCAACCCTATGGCCTGTAGCACTCCAGGCTGCTCTATCCGTGGTATTCTCCAGGCAAGAATACTGGAATGGGTTGCCATTTCCTCCTCACGAGAATCTTCCTGACCCAGGGATCGAACCCACGTCTCTACATCTCCTGCACTGGCAGGCCAGTTCTTTGCCACCAGTGGCACCTGGGAGGCCCTTTCAGTCTCCAGGGTCGCCTAAAAGAGGCAAAGCAGCATGACTCAGAGCATACTTTTCTAAAATGCTTCATACGCTTTAGGATGAGTTTTGCTGGCACCTCTATACATTTCTATACGCTCGCCAGGTATTGACTTTTGAAAAAAACGAGGTGTTAACATCAAATTCATGCTGTCACATATATTACAAAGTGTCCTTGGTCAATAAATTTAAACTACAAATTTAAGTTTTAAATCTAAGTTGTTTAAAGAAACATTAAATAACCAATACTTTTCCTCTGACAAACTCTGTTAGGGTT
This sequence comes from Oreotragus oreotragus, assembly GCA_006410675.1. Taxonomy (NCBI): domain Eukaryota; kingdom Metazoa; phylum Chordata; class Mammalia; order Artiodactyla; family Bovidae; genus Oreotragus; species Oreotragus oreotragus. The sequence continues at coordinate 156,184 of SJYX01007393.1, forward strand.
ATCTACAAATAGTTCAACCTTAGGAAACTGTCAGGAGACAGATCTCGGGCTTCAAGTCTTAAGTTCGGATCCTGTCTCTGCCATTTACTAGTCACTGAATGACCCTGTACAAGTTGTTTCACCTTTACGAGTCTCAGATTACTCATCTATGAAATGAAAATATCAATACTTATTTCACCAGGTTTTTCTGAGGACACAGTGAAACCAAGCATCAAGGCTCCTGGCAGAGCCATGGGTGTCTGAGCTGGTGTGTGATCAACGGCAGCTATAATGCCTGATGGTCTAAACATTATGTACGTAAACAAATTCCAGGCATGTGGCTATTTGCACGTGTGCCCATTTATTCCGGCTGACCTTTCTCTTCTGTCTGAAATATGTCGAGCTGCAAGTGAGCACTCACTGGGCTGAAGAGCAGCATCAACAACAACAATGAAAATAGAAGGAGCAGAAGCTAACAGGAGGCCTGGAAGCATGTGGACTCCGGCGCTTGAGTCGGGCGAGGGACTCAGAGGGGCTCCCAGCATCACACAGTCTGCGTTTCAATAGAGATGCTGCTCTTCGAAGAGCCTGGGGTGAGTGAGCATCAACTTCACAATTATTAACTCAGATTCTAAACATAAAAAGCCAAATGACCTGTGCAGAATGAAAGCCAGGGACAGTCTTATCAAGAATGAATCAGTCTCTTTGATCTTGAGGTAAGCCGACTCACTGAACATCAAGCTTCCACCTGGGGTTTTTCCAGACACCAACATAATTGCCTAATTCTCGGCTGTCTGGAGTTTCCAGTCTAAACTGGCCTTAAAAAAAAAAGTCCCACCACCTTGCCAGAGTTCATACTTCATTCAAAACGTATACAGTTCTAACTGAATCACTCTGCTATATAGCAGAAATCAACACAACATTGTAAATCAACTATACTTCAATACAATTTTAAAATATATGTGTTTCTAAGCTGCTGCTGCTGCTAAGTCACTTCAGTCGTGTCCGACTCTGTGTGATCCCATAGACGGCAGCCCACCAGGCTCCCCCGTCCCTGGGATTCTCCAGGCAAGAATACTGGAGTGGGGTGCCATTCCCTTCTCCAATGCATGAAAGAGAAAAGTGAAAGTGAAGTCGCTCAGTCTGTCCGACTGTTAGCGACCCCATGGACTGCAGCCCACCAGGCTCCTCCGTCCATGGGATTTTCCAGGCAAGAGTACTGGGGTGGGGTGCCATTGCCTTCACTTCAAAACTATTTTTAACTAAGAGCAACCCAAGTAAAATGAAGAGAAATTATTCCACCCAATTTGGAATTAAACATTCAAGTATAAAAAGAGGGGTAAACAGAATGGAAACAGAGGACCAGGGTAAAAGGTATTCGCACGTTAGGCAGAAAAGTAGAAAAAAATTGGAAAAAAGTGAACATTGAGGAGGGTAAATACAAAATACACAGAAAGAGGTAAGGCAGAAGGGGGCGGTAGGAAGAAACGGGTGAAAAATAGGAAAAAGAAGGAGGGAGGGGCAGCTGAGCAAGAGCCGAGGTAATCAGCCTCTCTCACTACGGTTTCCGAACCATCTCCTACCTACCCACCCAGCGATCTCTCCTACCTACCCACCCAGCGATCGTGCGCACTGTGCCATGAATTAATCAGCATGTAAATCGCCCCCCTTTATCTGCGGAAATTGAATTTAGCTGCCAGTCTTGATTGAGGGCATAGAGGCCTCCTCAGAGAAAGATCACAGCTCTCGGGGAGAATGCCTTTTCTCTTCTTAAATCAAAGCTTGCATAAGCCCATGGAAACAGCTGCAGCTGGAGCCACAGACATTGTGAAAGGTGGCAGGCTGAGGTCGGTAATTATAATTAGCAGTTACATAACATGTTTGTTCTTCAAAGTGCTCTACAAGCATCAGCTAATTAATAGCTTACTATGCCCCATGCAGATCCACTGGTTTTTCAGGGAGTGACTAATCCCAGTGCTCCCACTGAATTCTGAATGGTGGGGGCACAAGCTGCTTGAGCCAGCCGTAAAGAAAATGGCTAAGGGTCCTGAAGCTATGCCCAGCTCTCAGACCCAGTGGCTCCGCAGGTAGCTCTGGCCCAAGACCACCTCCCCAGATGTTGAATTCAGCAACCCAGGAGGCAGCTGCCTCATTTCCTCCAAATAACTTAGAGGTGCTGTTGGAGAGGCAGTCATTGTTTGGGAAGGCTATCAGTCTGGTTTGAAATGGCGTTAGCTCTTCTCGATGTTTCCAATGATGAAGATGGGGACTCTGGAGTCCTTGGTCTTAGTTATAGGCTTGCCCTTGCTTCTTTGTGCAAGCTTGACAAGTCAGTGGGACCTAAGAGAAGGCTGATCTAGATCTCTGGGTTCTCATCCAAATCTACCCCTCCTTGTTGCTATCACTGCAATCTCTAACCTACATCCTGCTGCAGTGGTGGTATAGATAACTAAACGTGGAAAATGCATGCCACAGACATAGTCTCAGCAACAGGACTGAGTTCTTCATCTTCTCTGGGGTTCTTTACCCAAGGGTTTCAATATTAAATGTATATTTGTATGTGCATTTCTTTGGAGAAAAATCTATTTACTCCATTGCCCCATAAATTCCAAAAAGATAAGTGTCCAGCAACATACCCCACACACAATGTATGCTAAATAAATATCTATTGAATGAATTGATAGAGTTCTTCAAATCTCAGTCCCACAAATGGTCATAAACTCTTCCTCTATGGACAAATAATAACCTGCAGTCCACATGTTATATTTGCTCATGCTAGAATTTCCTTTAGAAAACTTAGATTGACAAGACCCAAGCAGAGACATTACTTTGCCAACAAAGGTCCGTCTATTCAAGGCTATGGTTTTTCCAGTAGTCATGTATGGATGTGAGAGTTGGACTATAAAGAAAGCTGAGCGCCAAAGAACTGATGCTTTTGAACTGGTGTTGGAGAAGACTCTTGAGAGTCCCTTGGACTGCAAAGAGATCCAACCAGTCCATCCTAAAGGAGATCAGTCCTGAGTGTTCATTGGAAGGACTGATGTTGAAGCTGAAACTCCAATACTTTGGCCACCTCATGTGAAGAGCTGACTCATTGGAAAAGATCCTGATGCTGGGAAAGATTGAAGGCTGGAGGAGAAGGGGACAACAGAGGATGAGATGGTTGGATGGCATCACCGACTCAATGGACATGGGTTTGGGTGGACTCTGGGAGTTGGTGATGGACAGGGAGGCCTGGCGTGCTGCGGTTCATGGGGTTTCAAAGAGTTGGACACAACTGAGCGACTGAACTGAACTGAACTGAACTCAAGACACTCTGCCATAATTCAACTGCAAGTCAAGCCAGAGACCCAAACCAAAGCTACCTTGGGATTTCACTCTTCAGAGATCTGTCTTCAGAGCCAAGCAAGTCAACATCTAGAAACAAATTACCAGAGCCATTGAAGAATAAGTGACAAGAGTTTGCCACACGCCGGGCCAACCATCACAAGCCTCAGAATCACTGCCTTTCCCCACCTGGTCTCTTGGAGGCCAAGGTAAAATAAAGCATGTGGAAGTCTATACTTCTGACTCATGAGAGGATCCGCTTCAAGTCAGGCTAATAATTTCAGTAAAAGACCACTATGTGCATAGTGGTTTAAATTTTGAAATGTTCCCTGTAGATGATCTCATTTGATTCCCTCTCAACAACTATTTGAAGTAGGAGAAGCAGGCTATATTCCCCCCTCTTACAGACTAGGAAACTGAGGCTCTAAGAGAATAATGCCTTATGTGATGACACACAGCTAGCACAGGGGACTGCTAGAATTTGAACTGAAGTCTCAAAACTCCTTTTCACAGGTAATCCCATTTGAGGGAACATATCAAAAGAATTGGGAACTTCCCAGGTGGCGCTAATGGTAAAGAACTCACCTCCCAAAGCAGGAGACATAAGAGATGCAGCTTTGATCCCTGGGTTGGGAAGATCCCCTGGAGGAGGGCATGGCAACCCACTTCAATATTCTTACCTGGAGAATCCCATGGACAAAGTAGCTGGTGGGCTACAGTCCATGGGGTCGTAAAGAGTCAGACACAATGGAAGCGACTTAGCACAGCAGGCACATCCAAACGAATTCAAATCAAGGTCTCAAAGAGATATTTGCAAGCCCGTGCTCAGAGAGGCATTGGTCTCAATAACCAAAAGGTGGGAGCAGAACTGTCCATCAACAGATGAATGGATAAGCATAATGCGTATATAAACACAGCAGAATATTATCATTCAGCCAGAAGAAAGAAGGAAATACCACCATTGGCAACAACATGGATAAACCTGGAGTACATTATGTTAAGGATCATAAGCCAGCCACGGAAGGATAAATACTAATGGTTTCGCTTACTTGAGGTCAATTAGCCAAACTCATACAAACAGAATGCAGAATGGTGGCACCAGAGCTGTGGGGAGTGGGAAAATAGGGAGTTACTCTTTAACAGATACAGACTTTCAGTTTTTCTAGATGAAAAAGTTCTGGAGACTGGTTGCACAATGTGAAAATAGTTAACACTGAAAAAGCGTTAAGATGGTAGATTTTATGTTGTGCATATTTTACCACAATTAAAAATAAACATTAAAAACCTCGCTATAGATGACACCACCTTTCCTCTGAAAAGCTGTCAACATGTGCTTAATTAGGACTTTCAAGTAAGCCCCCTGTGAAAATGGTTCATAGAGAAAAGTCTCTCAGCCAACCAAGCAGAAGAGATGGGAGTCATTGTAATTTAAACTGAGTTTCAAAAGACAAATGCATAATGTTTTCTATCCAAACTATTTTCCCAATCCACCCTTTAAATCTTCAGGGTTCGGCTGACAAATCTAAAGCCAAGCGCCCACTGGGGTAAATGGCATGGCCAGGTGCAGTACACAGAGCAAGCAAGCAAAGGCTTTAGGTTCCATACTCCTGCTTGCTATTTAGCTCTAGGAGACAGGAGCCCTACAGAATGGGGGTTATACCTGAGCATGACGAAGCACTTGCTCTCCAGGTGCCCTTCTCTGTGCAAACGGAAGTGATCTTTCCTCCAGGGCTCTCAAAGCCCTCTAGACAGACATAGTGAGCCACACCGCCCAGTCTGGAGCTGTGATTCCCCTCTAGGATCGCGTGCTGCACTTCTGGAGGGCGGCCACAGTCAATCTCTGCAATGAGAAGTGGGATGGCATTTGTTATGACCCATGACTTCCATCCCATAATTCACCTTTTAGAAATAAACATTCAGCAATGATAGAGTCCAGTCATGTGGGATAAGGAAAGACATTAACCCCATCAAATAATTCAACTGCATATACTTAAAATAAGACTGTTCAGAAATAAAGAAAACAGAGTTCTCTGAGCTTAATGAAATTTACAAACATGTATATATAGAAAACATTCTTATTATGAGATTATTTATACTATAACAAACTCCTTGGTCAATGAAAGAATCCATCTCAGGATTCTTTTAAATACTAAGATTTTTCTGCTATCTTTTACTGTATATCTTCAGGTCATTAACTCCTGAGTCGATAATAATATAACTGTAGTTTTTTTGTTTGTTTGTTTTTTGCCAACTGAAGAGTAAACAAAATACATACAAAATCTCTGAACTTTTTAAAGGAAATTAATGGGGAAAGTTAATTAACATTCAATATAGATGCACTTTTCAAAGGGGAAAAGTCAGCTACATAAAGGGAGACAAACCTGGATTTATAAAATGAATATGAAATTTCTTCTCTGCAACTCTGACTACTGGAAGACACTGGAATACTTACAGAGAACAATCTGAAGGACAAGGATTACGACATTGCCATTTTAGACCCAGCCAAACTCTGCCTCAGAGAAGAATAAAAGAGTCACTTTCAGGTATTTTACAATTCTTAAAAATCTATACTTTTTCTGGGAAAAAATTCAAAAATAACTTCAACCCAGTAACAAAAGTGAATCAGAATAAATACCCTAAGAAAAGAGAAGGATGGGCCTTTAGAAGAAACACAAGAACGAAACAAGCAGGATGCACAGATGAGTCTCTATAATCATTCAAGTGTGATGTAGAGCCTGACAGACCTAGCGGTTAAGAGTTACTCTGTGGTCACTGCAGATACAAATCCTGAGCAGTTATGGGACCAGAATGAAGTGCTCATTAAATTAAGCCTCCAATCCTGTTCACCTCTCAATTCCCACGTTTGCCCGCAGAGATTTGTTCCGTTCTAGTACATGTTGGCCCGACACAAGACCTCTTGGCCCTCAGCATATCCTCCCAACATCAGATCTTTCAGCCTGTATACTGGCCCCAAGCATTCCAAGATGCGAGTATATTTGTGTGTACATGAACAACCAACTGAAGAGATGGTTAATGTTTCCTAAGACTGCCCAGCCACTACTGACATCTAAAACAGCCAGTTCAAGACAGGGTTCAGTTACAGCAGAAAGTTAGAGGGATCATCAGTGAATAAATTGAGAGTATAGATTTATGTAGGTCTGTGGGCTTCCCTCAAACAGTAAAGAATCTGCCTGCAATGCAGGAGACCCAGGTTCAATCCCTGGGTCAAGAAGATACCCTGGAGAAGGAACTGGCAACCCACGCCACTACTCTTGCCTGGAGAATTTCATAGACAGAGAAGCCTAGCAGGCTGCAGTTCATGGGACTGCAAAGAGTCGGACATGATTGAGTGACTAACTTTCACTTTCTTTCATCGAAATTGAAGTTGGAATTATAAACTGCACATTGGAGAGGTTTGGGAGGGAATCTGATAACCAGACCTCTGGATTAGGGGAGAGGCATAGATACTAAGGGCTTTCCAGGGGCCACAATGATTAAAAAAAAAAAAAATCCATTTGCCAGTGCAGGAGATGCAGTGATATGGTTCGATCCCTGGATCAGGAAGATCCCCCAAGGAGGCCATGGCAACCCACTCCTGTGTTCTTGACTGGAGAATCTCATGGACAGGACTTAGCAACTGAGCACAGCACATAGACACTAAAGGTATAAAGGTATAGACAAAAATTAAATTGACTTTCATCTTGGACATGTCCAATAATAATGGAAGGCACAGTAGCTTTAGCTGGGACTATGAGATTCTTTTTTAACTGATATTAATAGATAAGAAATCAATAGCTTGGTCTCTAGGGACTCAAGTAGATGCCCAGGGATAGGGAGCTTGGACCCAACTCTGTGACTTCCCATCTCAGAGCTATTCAAGTCAGACAGTCCCTTGGCAAGAGATATTTAGAGAGGATTAAACACATGGTTCTAAACAACAGCTATACAGTCTAAATCACCTAGGGAGCTTTTGAAAAAAATCACACAATGGAGTGTCCCTCTCTCTCTTTCACACACACACACACACACACACACCACCATCACCGGAGACAACCCTTCTGAATGAGTAGTAGTTTGTTGGGTTCTTGGTATCCACATTTCTACAAAGTTGCAAATCTGATCTGTATGCACACTCACAGCTGAAAATCTAAATTAAACACTAGTATGAATGGCTACCCCTTGACATCACACGCATCCCCAATGGGCCTCAAGTATCTAACATTACTACTTCATAGCAACCCTCCATCAGTTCAGTTCAGTTCAGTTCAGTTGCTCAGTTGTGTCCGACTCTTTGCGACCCCATGAATCGCAGCACACCAGGCCTCCCTGTCCATCAGCAACTCCCGGAGTTCACTCAGNAGACACTAAATAAATAATTTGTTAAAAGAATATTTATCCGGTTCATTTGACCTTTCTTTCCTGCTTGAGGATTTAGTGGGGTTCTTTTAACGACTATGTCTTCCCAAATATATGAACAGTTCCTAGAGGAAAGAAGCTTTATCTTACAATCTCTTGCATCCTCACAATGCCTACTTACATTTGTACATTTTACCTAGTAAATAATAAATCGTTGCACATTGGTAGCTTGCTACTACTTCGTCATTGTTCAAGATGCAATAAATATTACTTTGGGGCACACTTTGTAGTACAGTGGTTAAGAACCCACCTATCAATGCAGGAGACATGGGTTCAATACCTGATCCAGAAACTAAGATTCCCCATGCCTCGGGGCAACTAAGCTCACGTGCCACAACTCCCGAAGTCCGCACACCCTAGAGTCCATGCTCACAGCAGGAGGAGCCCGCTCACTGCAACTGAGGGAAGTCCCCGCTCTCTGCAATTAGAGAAAGCCGGAGCACGGAACCAAGGCCCAGCGCAGCCAAAAATGAAAAAAAGAAATCTTTTTCTAAATGTTACTTTGATATGACCAGGATCCCGGAGGAAGGAAAAACACATTAGTAAATTGTTAAGTACCGATAACAAGACAGGAGCACATCACCTCTGTATTTTTTTACCTAACAGAGGTAACTCACACCTACCAAACACCAAGTAGATGAAAGCTGAGAAAAAGGCCCACAAAAACTATCATTCTTTTAACGGTGAATTCTGGGAATGCTTTTTAAACTGCAATAATTTTAATCAAAAATTTTAATAATTTTAAAACAATAGCATGCACCAAAATCCAACTAAACATAAGGTAATCTCTTCCATATACACAATCTTATTTATTTCTCATGGGAAACCCTACTGCAAGGTAAATGTCTTATTCTCACGTAGGTTACAGATACAAAAATGGAGGTCCGAAGAGTTTAAGTCACATTCAAAAGTTACTTCACTATTAAAAGACAGAGCCAGTATTCAAAGCACGGTTTTTGTGATCCTGAAATCCAGGTTCATTCAATCCAGGCAGCCTCACACTGAAGGGGTTCACTCTAGGCTCTGACTTTATAGGTTAACCAAAACCTCAGAAGAAAAAGTTGCATGAAAAAGCATTTAAATCAGTCCAGAATGGTTCTATGACAATTCCCTCTACGTAACCATAGCAAGAGAGTGGCTGGAAATGGATCTCCCCTGCCACTGTACTCGCCCTGAAGCTTTCTTGGTACTGATATTTAACCCTGGGTCTGGCCCAGGTCTTAGATGGAACGTAAGCCCATCATAGATACTTGCATCAGGCTGATGGTGGCTACTGCCACTTCTAGAGGCCAAATGGCCAAGAAAGCCAGTGGCCCCGATTAAGACATATTCAAAAATCGACCCAACAGAGGTTACAATGGATAACAAAACTAGCACTGTCACCAGGAAAGAAGCCATTTAAAAACAGTTAACATCCAAAGGAAAGAAAAACTCAGCTGCACAAATTTTGTGTCGCATATGCATAGGGCTGTTCATTAAAGCACACGTATCTCTGGGTAATTATACTGAATCTGCATCAGGAATCCAGTCATCTAATTATGAATGAGGCTGGGAATTTTTCCTTAGTGTCCTATTATCTGTGATTTTATTCAAATAATCAACTTCAAAATAGGTCTCCCTGGGGGAAAACGTGTTATGCCAGTTTCAAAGATCACACTGATATTCCAACTCTGTTTCATATCTTGAAGGTAAAAATGTTTATCCACCCTTTAATATTCTACCCAAGAAAATGGTCCAGAAGGAAATTTGTTTGATGAAAGGTATAGGCAATTTATGGCATCTAATCAACAACTTACTGTATCAGCAATAACTGTTGTTTATTATGCTGCTGCTACTGCTGCTAAGTCGCTTCACTCGTGTCCGACTCTGTGCGACCCCATAGACAGCAGCCCACCAGGCTCCCCTGTCCCTGGGATTCTCCAGCCAAGAACACTGGAGTGGGTTGCCATTTCCTTCTCTAATGCATGAAAGTGAAAAGTGAAAAGGAAGTCGCTCAGTCGTGTCCGACCCTCAGCGACCCCATGGACTGCAGCCCACCAGGCTTCTCCGTCCATGGGCTACAGTCCATAGCAAAGAGTCAGACATGACTGAGCAACTAAGCACGCAGCATGCAGTACCAAATCAGAAGCTTTATAACACTTGGAAATTAGTGTAACATGATAGGTTGTAAGGGCCCGAACAGTTTAGGTAGGCGAATGCCAGAGTCTACACTACATTCATGCTCTAGATCAGATAATTCAGCTCTTATAGCTATACTCTTCATTTGTAAAAATGTTCTCTTCCCCTCTTAACAGTAAGCTCTTTGTGAGCTATATCTACATCCTATGTATTTAGAATATCCCCTACAGTCGTGTGAGCTATTAATATTATTATAAGCATTAATTTTGGTGAAGTTTAGTGGGTTCCAAAGGCTTCCCTGGTGGCTCAGAGGTTAAAGCGTCTGCCTCCAGTGTGGGAGACCTGGGTTCGATCCCTGGGTCGGGAAGATCCCCTGGAGAAGGAAATGGCAACCCACTCCAGTAGTCTTGCCTGGAGAATCCCATGGACGGAGGAGTCTGGAAGGCTACAGTCCATGCGGTGGCAAAGAGTCAGACACGACTGAGCGACTTCATCTCATCTCATCTTATCTTAGTGGGTTCCAGCATCTTCCTGTTAACAGTTTTCAGCAGACAGCGCTGATTTTACTGCTCTCTCAGGAGAGGGTGAAGCACACTCCACCATCTTGAACCAGAACCCTGGTGAAGTTTATATGTAAGAAATATAAATGTAGCCTTACGACAAAGTTTCACCCACTTTATGACATGTTCTGAATCTGGCCAAATATAGTTAATTCAGGATCACTTGGGCATTAAACTACATACATATTTGATGCTGGGGGTGAAATCTTAACATCGCAATATGAGACAACTTGAATTCAGAAAATCATATCACAATCATCCAAGGGAAATGGGAGGGTTACATGATTCCACGAAGCACATTCTTATAAGCAGCTTATGAACTGCTGTCACTGAACTCATCAGTACCAAAAAGTCCACTGCCCTTAAGATGGTAGAAAGAAATAAATTACTTTTTCGTGGACTTTGTGTTCTGAAGTCTTCCATGAACTTTAACCTCAATACTTTTCCTTCAGATCAGATCCACAGATAATTTGGAGGGAAAAGAAAATTTTCCATTTCACATAAAAACACTTATTGTCAACAAATAGTGTCTAATATGGAAAAAGGTCGAATCTGAACACTTCAGAAACATCAGAGGAGGTGACAGGGTAGGTAAAAGTGTGAGTGCTGGAAGGAAAATGAAGAAGTTTATCAGTATATTTCTTATAGAGATCTTCCAATTGTAGAGGTGAAATGGTTTTTGATGCTTTGAGCTAGCTGCATAACAATCTTTTTTCAAAAAATAACACTAAAACTGTTCTAGCTATAAACAGAATGCATGAATCAAAAACCAATAAATAAGGTAAAGTGAAAGCTAAAAAATTTTAGACTTTCCCATTTTACGGTAGGATGTTTCAGAAAGACCTAGAATTTTTGTTAGAAAAATGACCAGCCTCTCCTGTCTAGATTATGACTCTCATATTCTGATGGCAAACACTTACCCAGCAGCTACTCTGCATCAAGCACAATGCCAAACACTTTTAATCATTATCTCCTTAAAATGTCCTAGTAACTCTAGCGTGACAATAATTTCTCCCCCTTCGACAGGAGGCAACTGGAGTTTGGGGAAGTTTAGAGGTAGTGATGGAACCACTGAGCAGCTTAGCCAAAGCTCACACAAGCCTTTCTGATCCTACAGTTCATGTTCCATCACCCTGAGTCTTATAACCAATGTCATCTTTCATTTTGTACACTCACGTGACTCCAAACATTTGTAAGTGATATGTTTAATGGCATTTACTTGCCAAAAGGATCACACAAGAGATTTGTTGCACACAGCCAGTAAGTTAAGACAGTTTTTAAAGATCAATAGGGAGACTTCCTTGGTGCTCCAGGAGTTGAGAGTCTGCCTGCCAATGCAGGGGACATGGGCTCGATCCCCGGTCCAGAAAGATTCCACGTGCTGTGGGGCAGCCAAGCCTGTGTGCCACAACTATTGAACCTGTGCTCTAGAGCCCTCAAGCTGCAACTACTGAGCCCATACGCCACAGATACTGAAGTGTGTGCACCCGAGAGCTTATGCTCTGCAACAAGAGAAGCCGCCTCAGTGAGAAGGCTGTGCACCGCAGTGGAGAGTAACTCCTGCTCGCTGCAGCCTGAGAAAGCCTGCAGGCAGCAACGAAGATCCAGTCATAAATAAATAAACAAATATTTTTAATTTAAATATTTTTTTAAAAAATTGGCTTCCCTGGTGGATCAGTCAAGAATCTGCCTGCAATGTGGGAGACCTGGGTTCGATCCCTGGGTTGGGAAGATCCCTTAGAGGAAGGGATGGCTACCCACTCCGTATTCTTGTCTGAAGAATTCCATGGGGAGAGGAGCCTGGAGGGCTACAGTCCATGAGGTCGCAAAGAGTCGAACAAGACTGAGTGACTAACACCACTTTTTTAAAAAATAAATTAAAAAAAAAAAAGATCAGTATGTAATGAAGTCCCACAAAATCAGTTTCAAAGGAGCAAAAACTCCCATCACCTGGAACACAGATGCTAAACACAAAGTAAGTCTGCGATCACACCCTCCTCTCTCACCCAGGTAGACATCGGGAGCTGATCTCAGCGTTCTTCTCTGCTAAGTCTGGGTGTGGTCCCAGAATCCTCACACACTACTAAAAATTCAGACAGCAGTGCAATGAAACTTGTCTGCCACTCCTCCCCTGAATGCACTCATTTGTATTCCAACTTATGCCAAAGCTTTTTCAAACCCTCCCCAACTGTGTAGAGAGGAGACTGGGCTCCACGAAGAAAATCTTAAAAGATGGAAGAGTTGACTCAGCAACAACGCACATCCCTCTGGGTGGGTTCAAAACCACACTGGGAAGGATGGTAAGTTTGCCCCAGTGTCTCTCTCTCCTTCTAGAGCCCTCCAGCCTTTCACCATTGCTTCCCACCTCCAGGGCTCACTAGGGCTTGCTCCTATATGCAATTTGCCTTCTGGAAAGGTGCTTTAGGTTTTCAACTTGATGTCTACGCTGGTGACATAAGGCAAGTCGCTTCCTTGCTCTGGTTGTTCATGGGAAATGACACCCATTATTAGTTGTAAATGGAATATTTATGAAATGGGAAATAAAGCCAAACTAGCTCCCTTATGGTTCAGCTGGTAAAGAATCTGCCTACAGTTTGGGAGACCTGGGCTCAGTCCCTGGGTTAGGAAGATCCCCTGGAGCAGGGAAACGCTACCCACTCCAGTGTTCTGGCCTGGAGCATTCAACGGACCATGGGGTTATAGTCCATGGGGTCACAAAGAGTTGGACATGACTGAGCGACTTTCACTAAAAAAATCGGTAACCACCTCAGAAGGCATTTCTGAAAAGCAAACCAAGCAGTGTTTAAGGAAAACCTTGAAAACCTTCAAGGTCTGGCTCTGCTGTGAGTGGACTTGAGAAACCATGTCCCACCTCTGTTAACCAACTCAGAGAAGAAACCCTGCCTCAGCAGTCAGCCCACAGGACTGTGCCATCCATCCTGGAGGGCCACATGTGTGGAGATGGGGAAACCAAGAGTCAGCCCCAGAGCCTTGTCTGTGAGTTATCAAAGCACAGAAATGCCATGCCAGGTGAGAAGCAGGCATGACTGTGCAGAACACAGTAAGAAGGTGTGGAATCAGGAGAAGAGACCAGGCTTTCAGCAAGGCTCAGCCACAGGATAAGCTGGGACGCAGTTCAGAAGCCAATTCCACTATGCCTGCCATCATCTCTGCCACCTTTTGGGGGAGGTTTGGGGTGCTTCCACAGGCCTTAGGTATGCCAGGCACTGTGCCAGGAGGCGGAGAGATGATCCTGAAGAAGATGCATGCTTGATGTCCCCCCAGGCTGATTTTTTATCAGTCTGTCCCATAAAAATAGTAATAAACAACACACTTACATCCTAAGCAAGAGGATGTCAGAGATGACATCAAAGCTGAAACTTGAAAGATGAAAAGGAGCTTGCTGTGCACCAAGTACATAGCCTCCCTCAACAGATGAATGAAGAAATAAAATGGGGCATATATGTACAACAGAAAATTATTCAGCCTGAAAAAAGAATGATGTTCTTCGAAAGGTACAAACTCCCAGTTATAAAATAAATAAGTACTTGGGATGAAATGTACAAAGTGATAAATTGACACTGCTATACATTATATATGAAAATTGTTGAGAGTAAATCCTAAAAGTTCTCATCACAAGGAAAAAAAACTATCATTTTTCTATTTCTTTTTTTTTAATGGAAACATCCAGTGTGTAGCTTCTATGTATTTATTTAGCTGACCTGTGAGATCTTAGTTTTCCGACGAGAGATCAAACCTGGGCTGCCTGTGGTGGAAGTGCAGGGTCCTAACCACTGGACCACCAGGGATTTCCCCTCATTTTCTACATTTTTAATGTTGTATCTGTGTGTGATAATGAAACGGCACTAAATTCACAGTGATAATCATTTCATGATATGGTGTATGTAAGTCAAATCATTATGCTGCACACCTTAAATTTATACAGTGATGCATGTAAATTACATCTCAATGAAACTAAAAGGGAAAAAAATGAATCAAGTTTTATACATGCTGTAACATGGATGAACCTTGAAAATATTAAGTCAAATCAGCCAGACATAAAAAGACAAGTATTGTATGAGTCCACACATATGAGGTAACTACAATACAAATTCACAGGGACAGAAAGTAGAAGAGAGAGGAGGAATGGGGGATTCTTTTTTAATGGGTATAGAGTTTCAGTTCTGGATGATGCAAATGGACAGCAGTGATTCATGCAACACTGTGAATGCACTTTATGCCACCGAACTGTACGTTTATAGATGGCTTATAAACGGCTAAAACAGTGAACTTTATACTATGTGTGGTCTACCACAATAACAATTTTTTAAAGCAGATTGGCAATTATTTCAAGTAGAGAGAAAAGGCCTTGAAGCTAATAAGAGGCATACTGGTTGTGAGAGAATATTGGGAGACGTAACCTATACAGAAACACAAAAGGACCAGACCCATGTTGGCTTCAAAATCCACGGTTATGGAACTTCCCTGGTGGTCCAGCGGCTAAGACTCTGTGCTCCCAGTACCAGGAGCTTGGGTTCGATCCCCAGTCAAGGAACTAGATCCCAGTCAAGCAACTAAGAACCCATACAGCCAAATAGATAAATTAAACAAACATTTTTTTTAAAGCCCATGGTTAGGAGTTAGGATCTTACTCTAAGCAAGAAGAAGCAAGCATAGAAGTGGATTCTTAAGGGACTATTCAGTACCAGACACACTCTGGTGAGAACTCCCAGCCCGAAAGGAAGATAAAGCCCCAAAGTGATGGGAACAAACCTGGATGGTCCCAGAACCCTCAACTGGCCCACCTACACTGCTAACCACTGTCACTAGACGCTTGCACAGGAAGCAAACTACCCGAAAGAAAGAATGCAAATGCCACCTCATCCTTGACCCACCCCACCTCTCCATCTGAACTCTCTAAGGTTTTACCCATTTTTCTTACATGATACTTGAGAATTCACTCTTATAGAACAGTTCATGGTGTACCTGGTTTTTCTCCTTCCAGATTCCAGACTTGCCTAGTCACAAGATCTATCCGGTATAGCATCAAATCTGGATGCTGGATTTGTTGCTAATGATAATGTGGTTAAAGTGACTCCCTCACCTTGCTCCTGGCTTGGCTGGATTTTTTTAAAACTCAAATTCTTTAAGCTGTCACTTACAACTGGCACCTTTTCTGAAAATTTAAAAAAATAATAATAGTAACAGCAAAATAAGAGCTATGACTAACCTAGACAGCCTATTAAAAAGCAGAGACATCACTTTGCCAACGAAGGTCTGTCCAGTCAAAGCTATGGTTTTACCAGTAGTTGTGTACAGGTGTCAAGAGTTGGACCAGAAAGAAGGTTGAGCACCGAAGAATTGATACTTTAGGACTGTGGTGCTGAGAAGACTCTTAAAAATCCCTTGGACAGCAAGGAGATCAAATCAGTCAATCCTAAGGGAAAGCAACCCCAAATATTTGTTGGAAGGACTGATGCTGAAGCTGAAGCTCCAATACCTTGGCCAGCTGATATGAAGAGCCAACTCACTGGAAAAGACCTTGATGCTGGGAAAGATGGAGGGCAGGAGAAGGGGGCAAAGGATGAAGAGGTTGGATGGCATCACCAGCTCAATGGACATGAATTTAGCAAACTCTGGGAGACAGTGAAGGACAGGGAAGGAAGGAAGCCTAGCGTGCTGCAGTCCATGGGGTGGCAAAGAGTCGGACATGACTTAGAAACTGAACAAGAAAGGAAATGCAAGCTAGAGACTGTCTTTTCCAGAGAGATGCTGGAAATGTGTGACGGACGTTTCCACAAATTCTTACCTATTTTGGAAGGTGTCATCTTCCCTTCCATCATCCACTTCTGAGGCCTGCTTGAACAGGGAACTTATGTCACAGCCTCCCTCCATCCCCACTCACCAAAGAAGCAGCAGAGCCTCCAGTAATTGGGAGAAGGCAAACAGCAGGATCCGCCAACTGTACCTCCTCTGGTGGGGAAGCCCATCATCAGACACACACACTGCCATCTGGACCACACAGCAGCTCCTTTCATAAGTACCTGCTCTTCAGCATCCAAGTTCACAGTTTGCTAGTGTTTTCAGTGGAATTCCCAATTCCTGTGGCTTCATAACGCTCAACTAAAAATACAGTGCCGGCTGGCACAGGGCCCAGATTCTGGAGCCCCAAAGAAGACTGAAGAAGGATAAATATGAAGGCACGAGCTTAGAGAGAAACCACAGCAGGGAGAAGCTAGTGGCCATGTGGTGACACGGGGGAGGGTGTCAGCAAGCACAGGGAACAGTTATTACCGAAGGGAAGAGAGAAATGAAGACCTGCTAAGTGACAGTTCTTTGGGGAGTGGAACAAGCACTCTTCTCTAAATTAACTTTCTACATTCTCAGTTCAATAATCTGGATGACGACTGATTTTCAAAGTAATATGAATTGTCTTATATGAAGTTTCTTACATAAATCTCTAGGGAGTTCTTTGACATGCATTATGGCACATTTTAATCTCAGTTCTGTATTTTAATTGATCTACAGAAAGACAATGTGAGAACTAAAATGTACTTTTAGAATTCCTTAACCCCCAGGATGACAATTATCAGAATGCGATTAGAGCCTGAATCGCAAATCAGAATATCAAAAGGATTAATTTAGCCAAGCCCGTCACTGAGGTTTCTCAGATACACAATAACTTCCATGAAAATTGCTTTATTTTCTTTTTTCCAAAATGGAAACAACTTTGTTACTTTGTCTAATACGTAAAACAAAAAATTCCTTCAATAACATTTTTGGGGTTTGTTTTGCTTTGTTTCAGCTGCACGCTATGGCATGCAGGGGGCATTCCTGGTGACTCAGACAGTAAAGAACTCGCCTGCAATATGGGAGACCTGGGTTTGATCCCTGGGTTGGAAAGATCCCCTGGAGGAGGGCATGGCAACCCACTCCAGTATTCTTGCCTGGAGAATCCCCATTGACAGAGGAGGCTGGAGGGCTACAGTCCATGGGGTCACAAAGAGCTGGACATGACTTAGCGACTAAGCACAGCAGCATGGAATACAGGAGCCTGGTTCGCCCACCAGGGACCAAATTCATGCCCCTTGCAGTGGCAGTGAGGAGTCCTAACCACTGGATCACCAGGGAATTCCTCTGCACAGTTAATGTTTTAATGTATAGCTTTCTGAACTTTTTCACAAACGTGTATGTATGAAAATTTTCAAAATTAAGGGCATATTATTCATATAGTTTTTAATTCAGTAATATACTGTTAATATACCTATGTCAGTAAACACTCTTTTCAAAATATTAGCTACAGAATATTCCGTCTCATGTATATGCTATGATTTATTTGACTAATTTCTTTCTTTATCGATAGACATTTGAAACTGTCTCCAATATTTCAGTAGTATAACACATATAACTACAGGAAATCAAAAAGTAAGTGAGTGTAAAGTAAGTGAGTGCTTTACCCTTCTCTCTGCAAATAAATTTGAAATTGATGATTTTTTAAGAACATGTAAATTACCAAAATGAATGTCAAAAAGAATAGGAAACTTAAAGAGGACCAGTAAGTATTCATTTTTTTTTTAATATCCCAAGGACTACCTCTCCCCAAGTGCCACATTCAGATGGTTTTCCAGGTGAAATCTTCAAAAATCCTGTTTATTGTATTCCAGAGAATACAGAAAGAAGGAAATGCTTTCACTTTCTTTTCTCAAAATTTAGAATAACATTAATAACTATACCACCAAAGATCGCATAGAAAAGATAACAGACCAATCTTGCTTATGAATATCAATGCAAGAATTTTAGATACAATTTAGCAAATATAATCCAGACTGAAAGAATAAAATATCAAAGACCCAGAAGAATCTATTCCAGCAACGAGTATTGATCATTAGCAGGAAATTTAATAATATAAACCAACATATAACTGGTTGAAAGGAAAAAAGTATACATGATCACCTTAATACATGCTTAAAAGACATGATAAAAATAATACAAATCCCAGTAAAATGGAAATAGATGAATACTTCCTTAATATCATGTATATATAGCCAAAAACTGGTAAAATGATGAAAAGTGGAAAACAAACCAGAAGCCAACACCATCACAAAAACAGAAGGCGTATACCAGAATGTTAAGCATACAACCTCAGAAACTAGAATTTTGAGTTCAAATTTCAGCTCTATCACCAGTTCAATAACCTCAAACAAATTACTTAACTTTTCCATGCCTCAGTTTTTCCATCTGTAAAGTGTGATAATAATAGTACACATTCATAGGGATATTGTAAGGACTGAATGAGTGCTTAGAACAGAACTTAGCACATAGCTCTCTATCAGTGTACATAAAACCATAACTAGATGTCGGTAACATCAGAAAGCCAAAATCATGACTGATAATGAAATACTCAAACCACTCCTATGAAAGTCAGGAATAAGGAAAGAAAATTCAAAGTCAATACTACTACTTAAACTTTTGCTCTGAAAACACTAGCTAAGTGGTCACTTAAGAGAAAAACATGACTATTATAAACATGGGAAAATGAAAGATGAAATTATCATCATGAGCAGATGATATTATTCCTTTAAATACCAAGAGAATCAACTGAAAACCTGGTAGAAACAATAGGAAATTATTGGATTTATTTAATTCATTCATTATCCCAAAAAAGAGATTTAGAGAGAAATAGGAAAACAGCCTCCAGGTGCTGTAAGCTGGGAAGCTGGACCTTTGGAAAACTCACCTTGGCAATTTAATCTGGGGGAGTCCCATGCGCCCATGGCTGTGCAGCTGGAAACTGTATCTTCTGAGTCACTGAAGAATCCTTCTTTGCAAGCATAATGAACCTGACTGCCAAGCCTAGAGGTATAATTTCCTATGATATAGCCACCTGGAATCTCAGGAGGGGTCCCACAGTCTATTTCTGAAAATAAATTAATGTCAAACTTGTTACTATATAAACGTATATTTTCAAAATACATAATCTCTTTCCATCTTTATTTTATCCTCTCTTCCCTTACACATACACACGCGAGTCAAATTTTAAAATAGACTGACTCATTTCTACAAGACTTCTGGGCACGTTTCCAATGAGTGTCTCTATTCAATCGTCTGGCCTGCCACAAGTAACAGCACAAAACGGAAAGGATCTGGCAATCAACTCGCACTAATTTACACAAACTAAAGATAAGCCTATGGGCTTCCCTGGTGACTCAGGGGTAAAGAACCCACAGGCCCATGCAGGAGATGTGAGTTCGATCCCTGAGTTGGGATGATCCCCTGAAGAAGGAAATGGTAACCCACTCCAGTATCCTTGTCTGGGAAATGCCATGGACAGGAGACTGGTGGGCTACAGTCAACGGGGTTGCCAAGAAGTCAGACATGACTTAGGGACTAAACAACAATGAAGAGAAGCCTAGCCCAGCAAAGTGTAAATTTCGTTTTGCACAATACCCTAAAATATATATGCCTTTATAACTTCCTTAGTAACTTTTGAGATGCTGGTCCTTACCAGATTAGCTGTGTTTACTATCTAATATCATGGTTAATATCTGAATATCTATTGACTACAAAAATCCCTAAAGTTTTTTTAACTTTAATATAGCCCCTCTATTGTGACTTAATTTTATAGGTTATAAATATGCAAAACACAAATTCCCACCAACATCCTCAACACAGACCCATTGCCTTAGGCTCAGAGCAGGAGAGTCATCAACAGACTCTTACCTTCCGATGCTGCATTCTTTGGCAGGAACCCACCTGTGCATGACGTGGCATCTCTCGTCGGATGGAAAGGCTCAGGTCCACCTTTTGGCAAGTATCCATCCATACAGTAGCATTCATAGCTCCCACGAGTGTTCACACACCGTCCTCCACGCCTGCACCGGCTGGAAACCTCACACTCATCTATGTCTTGAGACCCACACAAGAAGGGAGAGAAACACAAAAAGGAGAAAAAGGTTGGACGTTGTGACAGCCATTTCTTCTTTGTGGCGGGGGACTTAATTTTTTATTTTGTATTGGGGTTAAGCCAATTATCAGCGATGCAACAGTTTCAAGTGAACAGAGAAGGGACTCACCCATACATATACTCGTATCCATTCTCCCCTAAACTCCCCTCCCATCCAGGCTGCCACATAACACTGAACAGAGTTCCCTGTACTTTACAGTAGCTCCTTGTTGGTTATCCACTTTAAAAACAGCAGTGTGTACATGTCCATCCCAAACTCCCAAACTATCCCTTTCTCTACCCCCTAGCAACCATAAGGTTATTCTCAAAGTTTGTGAGTCTCTGTTTTGTAAGTTCATTCATACCATTTTTTTAGATTCCACATATTCAGGATGCTGTGTGCTATCTCTCCTTTTCTGTCTGACTTACTTCACTCAGTGTGACAATCTCCAGGTCCACCCACGTTGCTGCAAATGGCATTATTTTGTTCTTTTTAACGGCTGAGTAATATTCCATCATATATACGTGGCACATCTTTATCCACTCTTCCTGATAGCCACTTTCACACTCTCCATATATACTTTTAAGTAGATGCATTTGTTTGTAACTGTATCACAAATTTGCTGTACTCCTTAAGAGTTCTTCTCCTGTGCCCTTCATATCATAGGCACCAAGAGGTGCTCAATAAATATTTGTCAATGTGTTCTGAAAATTTATAAAAGCCAACAACTATTAACAACTCTCTTGACAAACCAGCAAAATGAACCCAAAGAAGTATGGTTAAAAATTAAATTACTATAAAATAAGGCTGGCATCAACTTCATGTTAAAATATCTGAAGAACTCCTAATACAAAACAGCTTAGACCAGAGTGAAAAATGTTTCATGAGCGTAAGGCAAGAAGAAAAGAAGCTACTTAGAAAGGTCTCACTAATTTTACCAAGACCAGAAGTGCTTAAAACAGCTTTCAAGAAGGATAAGACATGCTTCTTAGCAGACTTTTCCCTTTGACTGAAGATTGCCAGTGGTAGCAGGTGCAGGAGGAAAAACCACACAATCATTCAGAGGCTGAAAAAAAGAAGTCTTTCTGCAAGTTAGCAGTTTTTCCCCTCAGACTTAGCTTACTGAGCAAAATTTAAAGCTTTAGAAACTCCATCAGAGCCACAGACACACCAATTTCACTTAGAGAAAGAAAAGTACCTTAAGTAAAAGGGGACTTTTTCCAGGACATTTGCAAGAAGTATCAGGGGTACAGTGGAAACAGTGTCAGACTTTATTTTGGGGGGCTCCAAAATCACTGCAGATGGTGACTGCAGCCATGAAATTAAAAGATGCTTACTCCTTGGAAGAAAAGTTATGACCAACCTGGATAGTATATTGAAAAGCAGAGACATTACTTTGCCGACTAAGGTCCGCCTAGTCAAGGCTATGGTTTTTCCTGTGGTCATGTATGGATGTGAAAGTTGGACTGTGAAGAAGGCTGAGTGCAGAAGAGTTGATGCTTTTGAACTGTGATGTTGGAGAAGACTCTTGAGAGTCCCTTGGACTGCAGGGAGATCCAACCAGTCCATTCTGAAGGAGATCAACCCTGGGATTTCTTTGGAAGGACTGATGCTAAAGCTGAAACTCCAGTACATTGGCCACCTCATGCAAAGAGTTGACTCATTGGAAAAGACTCTGATGCTGGGAGGGATTGGGGGCAGGAGGAGAAGGGGACGACCGAGGATGAGATGGCTGGATGGCATCACGGACTCAATGGATGTGAGTCTGAGTGAACTTCGGGAGATGGTGATGAACAGGGAGGCCTGGCGTGCTGCGATTCATGGGGTCGCAAAGAGTTGGACACGACTGAGCGACTAAACTGAACTGAACTGACCAGGGGGACAGAGGACAGAAGGGGCAGTGTGACTGAAGAAAGTCTGGTTGTTCCCAGACTCTGGGATTTCAAAGACCTGTAATTTGGGAAGAACTGATATTGTTGTTGATGATGTTGCTGTTCAATCACTAAGTCCTGTCCAACTCTTTGCAACCCCGTGGACTTCCAGGCTCCTCTGTCTTCTACTGTCTCTCAGAGTTTGCTCAAATTCCTGTCCATCGAGGCAATGACGCTATCTAATCATCTCATCCTCTGTCGCCCCCTTCTCTTTTTGCCTTCAGTCTTTCCCATCATCAGGGTCTTTTCCAATGAGTCAGCTCTTTACATCTGGTGGCCAAAGTACTGGAGCATCAGCTTCAACATCAGTCCTTCCAATGAATATTCAGGATTGATTTCCTTTAGAATTGACTGGCTTGATCTCCTTGTAGTCCAAGGAAATTTTGTCCTTTCTCATGCCCATCCCTGCATGAAATGTTCCCTTGATATCTCCAATTTTCTTGAAGAGATCTCTAGTCTTTCCCATTCTATTGTTTTCCTCTATTTCTTTGCATGGTTCACTTAAGAAGGCCTTCTTATCTCTCCTTGCTCTTCTCTGGAACTCTGAACTCAGTTGGGTATTATCTTCCCCTTTCTCCTTTATCTTTTGCTTCTCTTCTTTCCTCAGCTATTTGTAAAATCTCCTCAGACAACCACTTTGCCTTCTTGCACTTCTTTTCTTTGACCAATATTCTGATTTTCCAGTAAAGTCTTTTTTTTTTTCCAAAAAAAACTAACACTATCATTTCATTTAAAACATAAAAGAAGAACGTTTTAAATGCCCCTGCCCAAAAGGAAGAATATAACCTCAGAATCCTTTCGTATTTTTGTTTAGTGATTTTTATTAAAATTCACTATAGTCTTTATACTGGTTTGTTTGGTTTTGGGTTTTGGACCAAGGAATACCTACCTCATTGCTAGCTAGGTTGTTGTCCAGGAAACAGTAATTCATTCAACTGCTGGAGGAGACCCAAGGGACCAATTCTGATCAACCTACATCTTTGGGAAACTCTGTGGGAAATGTGCTCCAGAGATGGCTGTCAACAACTCTTCCCCTTCCTTTCTTGCCTCTCCTCTCATCAAGAATGGAATCCATTTCCCCTCCTCTTGAGCTGCTCTTGAGACTGGCTTTGTCCAACGGAAGTTGGCAGAAGCAACATGGCGCCTGCTCTGGACATCGGCTTAGACGCCGCCTGGCAGCTTCCTCTCTCCCTCGGCTGGAATCCAGTGTCCATGCTGCAGAAAACCCAGGCTGTGGTGCTTGGGAGACGGGCCAGTCAGAGAGGCCCTGAAGACGAGATACTGCGTGAAGGAGAACTGAGGTGGCCTGCGTGACAGCTAGAACCAAGGTCCAGGTGATGCTAGTGGTAAAGAATCCGCCTGCCAACACAGGAGACGCAAGAGACATGGATAGAGCTCCCGGAGTAGGAAATGGCAACCCACTCCAGTATTCTCGTCTGGAAAATTCCATGCCGTGGTCAGAGGAGCCTGGAGAGCTACAGTCCATAGCGTCGCAGAGACACAACTGAACACACACACACCAACCGAGCCGTGTGTGAGAGAGGCTTTCTTTCATCAGCCCAGCCTAGGCCAGCCACCACCTGAATATCTGTACACAAGTGACAAAAACACCTAGCCACAGAATTGTAACAAATAATAAATTGTTGTTTTAAACCACTAAATTTGGGGGCATTGTGGGGTGGGAGGAGTGGAGTTAACCAAGACACTCCTGACATAGGCAGAGATGCTGAAATCCAAATAAGGTGAAGAAGATACTGTATTAATGAAAAAGCGAATTTCTGAGGGAAAAAAAAATGAAGTCTTGGAAATTAAAAGCAAAATACAAATGCCAGAAATAAAAGCTCAATAAAGGCACTGAAAATAAATGTACAAATTTCAACTCAAGGAATTCTCCAAAACACATAGAAAAATTAATTCTCTAAGATAGAAACTATGGGACAAAAAAATAATATGAGGATAGACCCCAAACATTCAATATCTATTTAAAAGGAATTACGGAAGAAAATGGAATAAATATATCAAAATTTAATATCAAAAGAAAAACTGCTCCAGTTTTGTATTCAAATAAAAAATAACCTTTTAAGGTGACAGGCATGAAAGTTGAAAAATGAGTCATTCTGGGTTTCAAGGAAGAAGAGAAAAATCTATAAACCTCCTGAGAGAAGGGAATAGTAATTTATGAGGAAAAGAGAAGCAATCTGACCTAGGACTTCTTGTCTGAAACACTAAATGCCAGATAGCACAGGAGTAATATGTACAGAGTTCTAAGGGAAAGAGAGCAAAACATCGTGCTCTATTTAAGGGAGGGAATGACATTTTAGAACATGAATGATCTCAAGAACCACACTACTGACCAAAAAAAAAAAAATCAGAATAAATATTGTCAAGAAAGGAGATGACATCATAAAACACAACAAAGGGTGGTGAGAAGTGAAACCAGTCAAACAAACATTGTTTTTTGCTCTTTTTCCTACAATGTTATTAGCTTCTCTATTTTCGGCTGTGCTGGCTCTTCGTGGCTCTGTGGGCTTTTCCTCTAGTTGCAGCGGACAGGGGCTACTCTCTAGTTGAGGCGTCCAGTTTCCTCATTACCGTGGCTTTTGTTGTTTTGGAGCAGGGAGCACAGGCTCTAGGGAGCACGACCTCTAGGGAGCACGGACTTCAGCAGTTGCAGCTCCGGGGCTCTAGAGCACAAGCTCAATAGTTTGGGCACGTGGGCTTCTTTGCATGTGAGATCTTCCCAGATCAGCAATCAAACCCATGTCTCCTGAACTGGCAGGCAGATTCAACTAAGCCACCAGGCAAACCCAGCAAACACTGCTGATAACAAAATCATAGAAGTTTGGGTAACTGTTAAGAAAGGATTCTTAAAATCAATCTCAATCTAGCACAGACTTTAGAAGTGATTTCAGCACTGTGTTCCTAGACTGGATCTATCATCTTAGCTTAGTAAGATTTTTTTCCCCCACTGAGGAATTTGTAAAATGTGTTTATGTATACATTTTTAACACAGAAACCATTTTCCAGCCTGTCCACCTGCCCCAGATTCCTAAAAAGGTAGTGAGTAGGAATAAATTAATTTTTCAGGAGCTACTAAAAATAAAAGGCCCAAGTATTATAAGGCAAAAATGCAGTGGTACGGAAAACACTTGGAGTTTCTAGATACTGATTAGCTCTGTATGAGTCACTGTGGGCATTAATCCGTTTGCTTTGCGTACAGTCATTCAACAGCCTAATAACAATAATTGTTATAATGACTGTTAATAACGATAACTCCTGCATGTCATCTTGTGCACGTCAAGCACTGTTCTAAACACTTCGTTACTTTTTAATGATTATTTTCCATCTTATTTATTCTTCACAAAAACCCTGGGAGGTTGATGCTATTATTATCCCCATTTTACAGATGAAGTAACTGAAGCATAGAATGGTTAACCTGAAGCCACTACGCAGGTTAAATGGTGGAAAGGCTAGAATCGGAAGCCAGGTGTCTGGCTCCTGAGACCATATCCTTAAACACTAAACCACACTGTTTCTTCCTTTACAATCTAATTTTAACATCATCCAATCAATAATTCTCTGTCTTGTCCACAGAGATTGTCAGGAACATCAATTGCCTTAAGGAAGTCTAGATGTATTTACCATATATCACTGAGATGAGTACGACATGATTTTCACATTTAATCCTCTGCTACTTCCTAATGCTCCCAAAGCATACCTTTACTAAACTGTTCTAGATCTTGACTTGATAGACATGTTAAGGTCATCACGTTAAGCTCAACAGGACAAACTCTCCACGTAGTGGTAGATTCCATTGGGTCTCCAAGGAGACCCAATGGAATGTTTGCTTGTGAAGAAAAAAAATGTTCTGAGCAACCGTATTAACATAGTTAACTAATCAAGGGAGAAAGTTCCCTATGCCTCATTCTATATATTATTTAACTTTATCCACGGCCAGAACCATTCTTTGGTAGAAAATAAAGCAAAACCGAGCAGGACACTCTGACCTCATCCCAGAGCCCTGATGTTCTATATTTAAAATTCTTTCACGGATTTGAAAGTCAAACAGACCCAGGCTGGAGAATTGATTCTGCTACCTACTAGTTGTATTAATGTCTGTTCTTTAACCTTTCCAAACCACTTCTGTAAAATGAAGTTAATTATAGTAGGGTTGTTTGGCACAGATTAAATAAAACATGTGGAAAGCACTTAACACAGTGCCTGCTTGATCTTTGGTCCTCAACACTTGTTAGCCAATATGTGAATGGGCCTCGCCTCTCTACTGACTCAGCTCTCCCTGGAGCACAAGCCACTCCTTCCTAACCCACGCCTGACCCTGACCATGAACAAGGAGCATGCACACGTACACATCCTCGCAGGGGTTCTTGACTAGAGGCAGGGGAGTGGCCCACGGCTTGTTGATTTAAATGCTAGATTTCAGTTCAGTTCAGTAGCTCAGTCGTGTCCGACTCATTGCGACCCCATGAACTGCAGCATGCCAGGCTTCCCTATCCATCACCAACTCCCGGAGTTCACCCAAACCCGTGTCCATTGAGTCGATGATGCCATCCAGCCATCTCATCCTCTGTTGTCCCCTTCTCCTCCTGCCCTCAATCTTTCCCAGCATCAGGGTCTTTTTCAATGAGTCAGCTCTTTGTATCAGGTGGCCAAAGTATTGGAATTTCAGCCTCAACATCAGTCCTTCCAGTGAATACCCAGGACTGGTCTCCTGTAGGATGGACTGGTTGGATTTCCTTGTAGTCCAAGGGACTCTCAAGAGTCTTCTCCAACACCACAGTTCAAAAGCATCAATTCTTCAGTGCTCAGCTTTCTTCATAGTCCAACTCTCACATCCATACATGACCACTGGAAAAACCATAGCCTTGACTAGACGGACCTTTGTTGGCAAAGTAATGTCTCTGCTTTTTAATCTGCTGTCTAGGTTGGTCTTAACTTTCCTTCCAAGGAGCAAGCATCTTTTAATTTCACTGCTGCAGTCACCATCTGCAGTGATTTTGGAGCCCAGAAAAATAAAGTCAGCCACTGTTTCCACTGTTTCCCCATCTATCTGCCTTGAAATGACGGGACTGGATGCCATAATCTTAGTTTTCTGAATGTTGAGCTTTAAGCCAACTTTTTAACTCTCCTCTTTCATTTAAATGCTCTAAAACAGAGGGCACAGTCCCTCCTCAAATGCCAAATTCAGCTCAGAAACCTATATCTTTGGAAGCCACATTAGAGGAACACAAACACCCATTTAAGATGGGGACTGTTATTGATATTATCCAGTGCTGGCAAGGACGTGAAGAAATGAAGACCATCACGAGGGACAATACCGCCTTTGTCCAGGCCTCCGGCATTTTGGAACGCCCTCACACTGCTAGTGCCATGGAGCTTCTTCCCCTGGGTTGTGGCTCATTGCAAAGTTTCCGTGATCGCCAGGAGTCGTTCCAGGGGCAGCCTGGGGACCAGAACGTCTGTGGGCTCCCAGCACGAGAACTGCTGCAGCTCAGCCCTCATCTACACTCGGTGACATCCAAAGAGGCCTGCCTGCAGCAGCTCCTGAACTTGACTTGAACCCTGCAGAGTACAATGAACACCAAGTCCCAGGAATTTCTCAGAATTCAAGAACTGGATTTATAATTTTCCGGTTCCAGGCAAGCACTGGATAACTGCTGATACACCCAAACTTGCTAAAGCCTCTGCCCTATGTAAAGTCCACTGGTGTTTCTGTGAAACTGTGATTCTGCAAGAAACTCAGTGTCATCAAGAAAAGTCATCCATCAGGTTTTACAAAGTAATAAATAAAGGCCTCAAAAGAAAAAAAAAAAGTAATGGGAATAACTGCCATTGGATATGGGGTTTCTTTTGAGGATTAAAGGGAGGTTCTAAAATCGGGTAGTGGAGATCGTTGCACAACTTTTTTGAATTATACTGAAAACCACTGAATTGTACCCTTTAAAAGAGGGCATTTTGTGGTTTAATGAATTATACCTCAGGTATTTTTTTAAAAGGGAAGGTCACTAAATAATTATAAGAAGTAGAATAAATAGAAGCAGAGCCTAGATAAGGATTTTGTTCCAGGAAGGTCAGTTCTTCCTAAGCTGACCTCTATTTGGCCCTTGCATATAATATTTCTTTCTTTCTTTTTCTTCTTCATACCCTTTAAAAAACATAATGCATCCTTGGAAACTATACTGAAACATACTGTTACAAAAGTTTTCCTGTCAAACTCCCACAGACTTGAAAACACAATTTCAGGTGTTAAGTCCTCCGGAAAGCACCGCATCTCTCGCCCACTTCCAAGGTAAGTGCCTCCAAGGATTCCAGACTCTGGAAAGCGCCCTCTGCATACCCATGACTAATACATTATACTGAAATTAGCTATCTGCCATCACCTCCTACTAGCACAGCCTTGGCACGTAGGAAGCGCATGAAAAATGTATATTGAATGAACCATCATCTTCCAAGTTTTTTTTTAAGGCACCTAATTTAATTCTGCAACACTGTACTTCTGCAATCATGTAGCAAGTAATTTGCTACCTAAAACAACAAAATATTATAAAATGTTTTCTCTGAGGGAACATGCTCCTTCATGCCAAGAATAAATCAAATGTACCCTCTGAGGGAATTTTACCCTGGTACAGGTCAAGAGGGAGAATGAATCAGTGCATCAGAACCTGCGGTTCCTGGGAAAAAGATAAAAGATGCTCTCCTCTCTCGTGTCTCCCCCAAACCTTTAAATATCACAAAGCTTTTTAAGAAGAGTCATTGTGCCTGCTAAGTCACTCCTGTCCTGTCCAACTCTTTGTGATGCTATGGACTGTAGCCTGCCAGGCTCCTCCATTCATGGGATTCTCCAGGCAAGAATACTGCAGTGGGTTGCCATGCCCTCCTCAAGAAGAATCATTAAGTCCACACAAAACCATCTTAGAACCAGGAGTCTTTTCTTGCCTTTCCTCCTCATTACTGTTTCAAAGATTTCCTTTGAAAATCCAAGATCTATATTATCATGACATATAATCATGAAAATAATAACAGGAGCTACTGAAATTAGGAGGCCTTTGCCCACCCCTTTTATTTGACCAACATATGTCCAAAACCCGACCTTCAAAGCTACTGAGATCCTAAAAGTTGTGCTCCTCACTCAGCTTATTCCTCCAGGAGACAAGCCCACAACTCTAATAGGTGCATTACAGAGCTCATCCCTGGGGCAGTATGCACAGAGCTGGCGAGTACCACAGTCACTCCAAAGGTTACTGCAGACGGCACACCATTTCAAAGAATCTCTCCTTGCTGTTTGTTATGGAACATTTCAGACACACAGAGCAAGCAAAAGAATATGACAGTCTCCCCTAGTTCTACCTCCACCCCCAAGATTCAACCATCATTCACATTTTGCCATTTAAAGTATCTTATAGATAAACACTACACCAGACGCTTCATAATAACACTCTTAGATACTTTAGCACGCAGCTCCCAAAATAAGAATATTATCCTAAAATACTATAATACAGCTATTCCTTCTAACAAAATGAACAATAATTCCCTGATACTAACTAATACTCAGTTCATGTCCAAATATCCCCCATCAATAAAGGAGAGTCCCTCCCTTAAATCACACCCCTTCCTGGCCCCGCCCTCTCCCTCCTCTATATCCCAGGTACCAGGTACCCTCGGCCATCACCAGGATGCCATCTGCAACCCCTCTCCTGAGTACCTGTGCAAAAGGTGCCGTCATTGGGGATGAATGTCCTGTTGTTGTTTGTGGCTTGATATCCTTCCAGGCAAATGCAATAAAAGCCTCCGGGTGTGTTGTGGCAAGATGTGTGGTTCCCACAGACCACACTGGCTCCAAACTGGCACTCATCTTTATCTGTGGGTACATTGAGACAAAGCACAGAAAGGGCTGTCACGCCATACCACGATCAACCACCCAGACTGTTCTCCTGCGCTATGGACTTGGGAATCTATATTCTATGACAACAGCAGAAAGATCTACTTCCCCAGCCTCTCCTCCGCTCACTATACTTCTCAGACTCCGGGTCATGGGCTCCTCATCTCACGCCAAGTGAGTACAAAACCACAAGAGAAACGCAACATCTCGTGCTGATAGCCCATCCTACTTGACGTCTGGGAGATGGAGATGCTCCTTGAACTTCTCCACACTTAAAAAGATCTTGTCATAGGCCTGGGGGGAAAATCCAGCAGAATCTCACTTTTCCAGCTCAGCCATTCTCTTGCCTTTTTTTACAAAAATCAAAGTAGGATGATTTTGCATCCAATGATTAACTGGAAAATTTGTTACTTCTGAGTCACCAGGACACACAATGGAATTAGTGCTCAAGCCTCATCCGGGGGCAGGGCTAATACTGTGGCAGGAGCAGCTCCTGCTGATCGTTAGTGATCCATATAAACAATGTTAATCACCCAGTGAGGAGCGGCTGGAACCTGGGATGCGTGATGAGACCACAGGACCTGCCCTGACTATTTCTAATTCAATCATTTGACATCAGTGTCAAATGAACGTAAACCTCCCTCCTGCCTTCCAGCCCAGGGGTCAGCAAACCTTTTCTGTCAAAGGCCAGTCATGGGTCTCCAGTTGCAACTGCTCATCCACACTTTGGATCATAAAAGCACAGAGAGTAAGTAAACAAATTAAGACCCTATTACAAAAACAGGCAGCAATGAAGTCTGGCCCCCAGGTTAGAGTTCACTCACTCTGCCTTAGACTGTACCATCAGAGGGAACTCCTGTGACCAATTTCTCTTACGTCCCTCGAGAGGTGATCTATCCAGCTCGTTTTTTGGGGGGAGGATATCATCTGCTGAGGGACTGGAGTTTTTTGTCTGTCACTTACTGTTTTATTACATTACTGGTCCTCTCACAACAGTTCAATTGCCTCTCACAATTGCACACAATTCCTGCTAACCCAAGAGCACGCCATACTCTGTTCAAAATCTGGTAGGTCTTTTCTTTCATTTTCCTTATCTTTTAAAAATTTAATTAAATCTATTCATCATTAAAACTATCTGTGGTTAAACGATCTAAGAACACAGAGAGGCAAAATGGACCCTCAAGCCAAAGCAGGCCAAGTGTCCAGTCTGGCTTACTATCCAGGGCACGGGGGTTTCAGACACAAACCCACCAGCCCCTAAGATGGAATATGCCTTTGCTACTGTTCCTGAGGCATATCTCCTCTGCAGACTTCATTAGAAGGGACATATGAGTTTGTAGGGGAAATCTAGAGTTCTCAGGTCCCATGACTTAGCACTACATCTGTGATCTTAACTGTAACCTATGCTGTGATCTCAGCCCACCACTTATTGGAATATGTAGTATATAGTGTTTTTATCCTAAACAGAGAGGGTCAGGAAGGCCCAACTCCAGCCTGCAAGGAACAAGCAAAGTTGTGTGATTGTGAAAACATGTACCTGTGAAGTAGAATATGAGTTTTTGAACTCAGGATTTAATTGGTTTTTTTTTTAGGAAACAAACAAACAACAACAACAAAAAAAACAAAGACACAGTGAGGTGGTATATACTGTCAAGCCACAGCTACAAGGCAAAACTATCCATATGTTCACTGCAGGTAACATGGATGCTGGGAGGAAACCATGATTATCCTAACATCCGTTACTGTAAAGTTGTTATGGAACTCTCTCTCTCTCTCTCTCTCTCTCTCTCTCTCTCTCTCTCTGAATTGGGCTTGAAACTGGATATTATCTGACTCTTATGGCATGGTGGATTCTCTGAGAAAAAAATAATTTCAGATACTTCTAGTCTAAAGGTATTTGTATTTCTGTAAGTCACCCAAGAGCTTAAAGGGTCACAACTACAAAAAAATTTGAAGGATGGATTTTGGTAGACATACGACTCAGAGCAACAGTATTTCACTCATCAGCCAGGAAGGTTCAATAGGCAACTGTGCTTTGTTTCTCCTCATGGTCCTAATAAAAATAGTTTTCTGTCAAAACAACTCGAGAAATTTAAAAAGACAATACTCACTCAAATTGCTAAGTTAAACCCAAGACTTAAAACCAGATTTCATATCTGTGTTAGGTCAGAGAGTTCCCAGAGATTCAAGTTCAGTGACCTCTAACATGAGGGATAATTCCTTGTAAACACTAAAGAAAGGATATATCCAAACACGAAAACAGAGACTTACTGTAACTGACAAAACTTCTTATTATAAAAGCACATGAACAATAGCAATGTTTGCCCCCCAAGGACACCAACTCTTTAATACTGGAGAATCTTGTATCTTGATGAAGTTTTCAACTTAGCCAAGAGTCAGAACTTACCAATACAATGAGTCCTCCCATTGCCCACAAATCCATATTTGCAGATACAGATGCTCATCCTTTCTCTTTTCAAGCAGGTAGCATGTTCATGGCAAGTGGCACAGATATCCGAATGGAAATCTGAATCATAAATTGCATATATCAGGAAAAGAACATTTCAGTCATGTACTCTAGATGAGTCACATTTTTGGTAACAGACATTTACAGTGGAGAACCAGCATTTGAATACCAAAATTATAAAGGGTAGATTTTATTCCATACTGTTCATACTGTTCATGGGGGGTTCTCACAGCAAGAATACTGGAGTGGTTTACCACTCCCTCCTCCAGGGGACCAGTTTTGTCATTACGCTAAAGCCTTCGACTGTGTGGTTCACAACAAACTGTGGAAAATTCTTAAAGAGATAGGAATACCAGACCACCTTATCTGCCTCCTGAGAAACCTGTATGCAGGTAAAGAAACAACATAACTTGACATGGAACAATGGACTGATTCCAAATTGGGAAAGGAGTACATCGAGTCTATATATTGTCACCCTGCTTGTTTAACTTCTATGCGGAATATATCACGCAAAATGCCGGGCTGGATGAAGCACAGCCAGATTCAAGACTGCAGGGAGAAATACCAATAACATCAAAAATGCAAATGATATCATTCTAATGGCAGAAAGTGAAGAGGAATTAAAGAGCCTCTTGATGAGGATAAAAGAGGAGAATGAAAAGGTTGGCTTAAAACTCAACATTCAAAAAACTAAGATCATAGCATTGGATCCCATCACTTCACGGTAAATAGGAGAAAAGTGGAAACAGGGACAGATTTTATTTTCTTGGGTTCAAAAATCACTGCAGATGGTGACTGCAATCATGAAACTAAAAGACACTTGCTCCTGAGAAGAAAAGTTATGACAAATCCAGACAGTATATTAAAAAGTAGAGACATCACTTTCCTAACAAAGGTCTGTCTGATCAAAGCTATGGTTTTTCCAGTAGTTATGTATGGGTGTGAGAGTTGGACCATAAAAAAGGCTGAGCACCCAAGAACTGATGCTTTTGAATTGTGGTGCTGGAGGAGACTCCTGAGAATCCATTGTACTGCAAGGAGATCAAACAGTCAATTCTAAAGGAAATCAACCCTGAATATTCATTGGAAGGACTGATGCTGAAGGTGAAGCTCTAATACTTTGGCCATGTGATGCCAAGAACTGACTCATTGAAAAAGACTCTGATGCTGGGAAAGATTGAAGATAAAAGGAGAAAAGGGCAGCAGAGGATGAGATGGTAGGATAGCATCACTGACTGACTCAGTGGACATGAATTTGAGCAAACTCTGGGAGACAGTGAAGGACAGGGAAGCCTGGTATGCTGATGTGATGCCAAGAACTGACTCATTGAAAAAGACTCTGATGCTGGGAAAGATTGAAGATAAAAGGAGAAAAGGGCAGCAGAGGATGAGATGGTAGGATAGCATCACTGACTGACTCAGTGGACATGAATTTGAGCAAACTCTGGGAGACAGTGAAGGACAGGGAAGCCTGGTATGCTGCAGTCCATGGGGTGGCAAAGAGTTGGAATTACTTAGTGAGTGAACAACAACGAAAAACCTTATTTCTCCCTTAGAAATCTGCGGTGGTTGCCCGCTCCCCACACAGTAGAGTGCAAATTCTTCTACCTGGTATTCAGCACTTCCCTAAGTGTAACCCCAGACTAACTCCTGTAAGCCTCAATGCTTCCCAACTCAAATGCACGGTGATCTCCAGGAAAGAGGCCAACTGCTCCTTCCCACACAAACATGCCACCCACTGTCTTAGTTCATGCCCTGGTCATGATGTTCCTTCATCTGGAATGTCTATCCTTCCCTCTCTGGCCAACTAGCACCTATTCTCATTTCAAGACCCAGCTTAAATATCACACTCTCCCTAGGGTGGTCCTCATTCCTTCATTCTTTAGGAAAATTTAACGTATCTTCCTCTGTGCTCTGCTAATGCTTAGACATTCCCATATCAATCATGTTAATTTGTCAATATATTCTATTCCACCTCTGTCTTCCCAGCTTGCTATTATGAATGAGCTTCTCAAGGACGGGAATTATGTCATTTGCCCACATATCATTATGGCAGGGTAAAAACATTCAATATATTTTTATTGACCAGCTGGATAAAGGCACCTGCAGTCCTATTGCCTACAACTTAAAAAGCAAATGGGGAAATTCCCTGGGCATTAGAACTCCATGCTTCTACTGCAGGGGCATAGGTTCAATCCCTGGTGGGGGAATTAAGATTCTGCAAGCTGTGCAGCATGACCAAAAAATAAATAAAATAAACTACAATAGTTATTTTTAAAAAGAAGCAAATGGAGGGGCAAGGTACTCATCTACTGCCCTATCCATTTTCCTTTTAGGGAAAAAGTGGCAAATGTGTTTTAAATGTCAGTGAGATAATAACCAGTCCCAGGAGGATCACTAGATCCCAATTATTTAGATAAGCAGCAAAAATGATTGGGGCTAAAATTCCTGAAACATCCAGATCTACCAGATGGTGATACATGGCCCAAGATCAAACAAGAATTTCTAGCCGAGGCTCTCTGGGAACATTATATTGCACTCCCAGTGTCTGTAATATCAGGAGTTGACCTAGGAGGAAGAACATTTCAGCATGGAATTTCACCTTAGTCTTGGCTCCCTTACTACCCAGGTAATAAAGACTTAGCCCACAGACTGCTCTAGGCATCAAACCAGCTGAGAACGGGAGACATACAAATATTCTTAATCAGGCTTGCTTTTTATTTTTTTAAACAAAATACAAAACAAAAATGAGACAAGCCATGCTTAACACTAAGAAATACTAAATTAACCTAGGATATTAACAAGTTTTATTATATCCCAAACTTTAAAGAAAAAAGCAACAAATTTTAAAAAGTAGAAATTATAAAGGTCATACTGACTGCTGCTGCTGCTGCTAAGTCACTTCAGTCGTGTCCGACTCTGGGCGACCCCATAGACGGCAGCCTACCAGGCTCCCCCGTCCCTGGGATTCTCCAGGCAAGAATACTGGAGTGGGTTGCCATTTCCTTCTCCAATGCATGAAAGTGAAAAGTGAAAGTGAAGTTGCTCAGTCATCGACTCTTCGCAACCCCACGGACTGCAGCCTACCAGGCTCCTCTACCCATGGGATTTTCCAGGCAAGAGTACTGGAGTGGGGTGCCATTGCCTTCTCGCATGTAATAATATAATAAAATTACAAGATAAAACATAAGACTTGCATCCCCAAAAGTAAGCCTTCTTGTAAACTACGGAACAGTCTCCTAAATAATTATTGGAGCAAAGAGGATATCAACATTGAAATGTTTAATACCAGACATAAAAGCTTATCTACTTCAGAAAAGCTGAGTTTGGCATGTTTTTATATACTTTAAAAGAAAAAAGAAAAGCAGGCAGCCAGGGGATGGAGGGAAATAGAATTTTAATGCAAGAAGCTTGAAGAAAGAAAAGTCAAATAGAGGCTGTGGGATAAGGGAGTTAGGACTTAGTAAAAAGATGTCAAAGAATTAGAAAATATATTCAAATTCATTGAAAAAACTTTTGCCAAGGTCAGCCCATCCATCATAAAGACTAGTAGTCAAATTCAAGATTGGTAAAGAAAAAAAAGACTATATACAAACATACAACTAAAATACATAAACAATTTCTTTTAAATTACAAATGAAAGACTTTCAATTAAACACAGCAGATTTAACACACTCACAACCCTCCACCCCCAAATTTTAAAATGACATTAAAGGGCCATGAAGGTATAAACCCTGGGAGAGAAACCAAGGATGTTGGCAATATTTCAGAAGATGAAAGAGACGGACATGTGGGAACTGACTGAGAGGACGAATTAAAAGGAAAGAAAAAAGAAAGGAAGGGAGGGAGAAAGGAAGAAAGAGGGGAAAATAATAATAATAAAAATAAATAAAAGTCAACCTGAAAGGCTCAGGAATGAGGGCCCTAAGTGCCTCAAAAGGCAAACATAAAGGGTAGGGCCTGAGAGTTTAAGGAACAAGTGGAAAATATGGAGGAGTAGTTAAATGCCCAGATCCTCTAACTAACCGTGGCATAAGATGGAACTTTACAACCTAGAAAAATGCACCAGGAAGGTTCCAGTTATATGAGCAACAGACAGAGTTGAAGGGAGAGATTAGTCCCCACACTAAATGTCCACCAGCATGGGATAAATCTATTTAACCGTTTTTAATACACAAGATGTGTGCCAGGCTACCAAAGGTTTCCCATACCACCTGCAGAAGAGAAAGTGGTTTCCAGAGAAAGGGGGAACGTCAACGGAAGCCTCTTGTTCAGCCATAATCAGCCCACCCTGCAGGGCCGAGTAGGGAGAGCCTCTCAGTGCTAATTGCTTGTGGGACCAGGAGTGGGGAAGAAACCTATCCTAAAGAAAGGGGTAGGAAGTACAACCTCAGTACAAGGAAAGGCAGGGGTTGGGGTGGGTTTGGGGCTGCTTCTGACCACACAATAGTGTCCATTGATCAATAGCTCCTAACTCAGTTAAGAATCACCAGAGGGCTTCTCTTGTGGTCCAGTGGCTGAGACTCTGCCTACCAATGCAGGGGACCACCGGTTCCAGCCCTGGTCCTGGAAGATTCCACATGCTGGGGAACACTCAGCCTCTGTGCCAGAGTGACAGAGCCCAAGCTCTAGAGCCTGAAAGCCACAACTACCGAGAGCACAGGCGGCAACTACGGGAGCCCAAGAGCCTGTGGGCTCCGCAACAAGAGAAGCCACCACAATCAGCCACCACGGTGAGAAGCCAAGCACCGCAGCGAAATAGCCCCTGCTCACTGCAGCCAGAGAGAGCCTGTGCGCAGCAACAGAGACACAGCACAACGGAAAATTAACTAATTAATTCAAAAAAAGGACCACTGGAGAAGAGCATAAATGTACACAATTAGTTTACAAAGTGATTTTAAAATTTAACAATGTTAAATTTTGCAGACATTAATCACATATTTATTCCTTTATTCCTTCCTGGAAAAAAAAAAAAAGTGTTAGTTGTTCAGTCTGTTTTTTTACTGTTATGTAATGAATTACTCCAAAATTTAGCAACTTAAAACAATAATAAACATTTATAATCACACAAACACGGAGAATCACTGGAGATAAAGTAACCAATTCAACCCAGTTTTAATGCTAAAAGTCCCCTGTCCCAGGAAACCTCTCAGTTCCGGTGCAAACCAAGATAATTGGTCACCCTATTTGGAGAGCTTGTTAAAACAGAATCCGAAGTGTTGGGTTCGGGTGTGGGCAGGGCCTGAGAATCTGCATTTCTAAGAAGCTCCCAGATGGACCACACTCCCAGCAGCGCTGAACTGAAAGTTGCTCAGTTGTGTCTGACTCTTTGCAACCCCGTGGGCTACACAGTCCATGGACTTCTCCAGGCCAGAATACTGGAGTAGGTAGCCTTTCCCTTCTCCAGGGGATTTTCCCAACCTAGTGATCGAACCCAGGTGTCCCACACTGCAGGTGGATTCTTTACCAGCTGAGCCACCGAAAGTCTTACTCTACATCAAGGACCCTGGGGAAAGAAAGGCAATACCAAAGACATCTTTCACCAAGTCTGGACTGAGGCGCAGCACAGCCGTGGGACCAACATGACAGAGAGAATAACCCAACAGAATCCTCCAGGCCGGTGCCCAGGTCACTGTGCCTTTGCTATTACCTGGGGACAGGGGTGGCGAGAGGAACTGGGTCAAGGCGCAGCTTCACAGCCACATCAAGGATGATGTCACTTCTGTCTTCAGCAGATTCTGCTTAGGAGAGCAGAGAGGTGGCTGCGATGCAGTAACTGAGGTGACTACTACAGAGGTGAGGGACACCCCCTCCCACCTTCCCCTTGCCCTAGGGATGCCTAGAATTACTGGCAGAGCAACAAGAGAATGCAAACTCCAAAAGTCTAAGAGGATACACCTGACAGGTACTCTGTTACTATCACTGCATCTCTCAGCTGAGGGTTACCACCCTAGATTCACTTCCCTTCTCTACTCTGCAGTGACTAAGTCAGCTAAAGCTACATCCAACAATGAGAGCACCAGTGTCTCAGTCTCAATTGGAGTTTTCTCTCTTGCTCCCTGATTATGGGATGGTAGGCAAGGAAACTGTCAGAGATCTGGTTTTAATCTTTCACATGGAGATCACGTTTCGAGGACTAAATGAGAAATATCAGTGCTTCAGGAGCTTTCAAGCACGAGACAAAGAGCTAATTTCCATGAATATTTATATCTCTTTCCATAGATATTGTTATTGTTGTTAGAAACAAGTCATGCATGAGACAGTGCCTGGTCTGAGACACCCTGGTTCAGAGCAGGGTTAAGATAGATCACTTGGGCTACAATCCTAGCTTGGCCACTAACTAGCTGAGGAATCCTTGACAATCCTGTGCCTCAGTTTCCTGTAAATCTGTAATCCGAGGATGAAAATAAACCTACAGGCTGTTTTGTAGGTTGAAGAGTAAATGAGTTCATCTGCGTAAAGCAATTAAGAACATGTTAGGCGTTATTGTAACATCCACGCAACAGCTCTTCGTTAATAAATAAATGAAGGTACTGACAACTAGCCAGCTCCCAATTATACTAATAAAGAGTCATGGAGAGCTGCAGTGATGCAAAAACCCAAAGGAATATCGTGTAGACAGATGGCTACCTATTCAGGGGGTTGATATTCTGGGAACCATAGTACCTTCACTTCCTTGTTCACTCCCTGCCCACCTCCCACATCCTCTCAGCCTTCTGAGTAACATCTGACTCAGAAGTTCTAAGTTCAGCTTCCTCACCCTTTCAGCTCTGCTTACCCCTCCCTCCTCTCCATGTCACACTGCACACACGGACACCTAGACCTCGGGATGGAGTGGAGGCTGCCAGCCTGTATTTCAAAATTCAAGCAACAACTTACATGCACCCTTGAAACAATAGCAGATGGACTGGACAAAGCAGATTCTGTCCACTGTCAAGGGGAGAAGGAAGTTTAAAAAGCACAAATAGAGTGCTTGGATTCAAATCGTAATCTACTCCCCAGCCATTCACCAAACAAGCCCACTGCACAACCTGCCTGAAATCCTGTCTCTCAAACTCATGGAGACATGTGGAAACAGATCAGATGACCTGAGGAAGAAAGCAAAGGGGGGCCAACACTCAGGAAGAGAAAGCGTTCCCGAGTCTCCCACAGGACCGCAGAGAATCACGTGGCTCCTAAGAGACTGCATCCAATTCCAGAGACAGAAGCAACGTGAGAGATCTCACAGCCTCTGCTCACCAACATCCGACAGGAAAACAAAAACAAACAAACAAAATCGCCTCTGCATTAAAAACCCGCCAAGACAGAGCACACTCGACTCTTTCAAGCAGCGTAGCCCTCGCAGGGCAGTGGGAACCATCGTCCACTCCCTCTCCCGCTCAGTGCAGGGCTGCCATTCCCAATCAAGAACCTATAACCTTTCCTTGCATTAAATGATTATCAGCCGCATCTGCGCTGGCCCTTTTGCCTTCTCTGTCCACCTTCCTCTTTAACCAAGACCCACGTGCAAGCAGCACTGCCACACCTGGCCTCCAGACCAGGAACCAACCCATGCTGAGTGTCCCAACGTCAGTGCTTCGGAACTCTGAGCAAAGCAGCCACACCCTAAGGTTCATGTCCTGAATGTCACCCACAAACAGGCTGCCTCACATTCTCCAGCAAGCTGCATA
>SJYX01007393.1:202829-214055 GCA_006410675.1 Oreotragus oreotragus
GTAGCCCACCAGGCTCCTCCGTCCACGGGATTTTCCAGGCAAGAATACTGGAGTGGGTTGCCATTTCCTTCTCCAGGGGATCTTCCCAACCCAGGGATCGAACCCAGGTCTCCAGCATTGCAGGCAGACACTTTAACCTCTGAGCCACCAGGGAAGACCGTCCTAGCTATTGGTGTTAGACATATTTATTCAAAATCAAACATTTTGTATTGAGAATTTGCATGAAATTTCTATTCTATACCTTACTATGTTCATGTTTATTAAGTTTTTAAGTTTCAGATTACATGGAAGAAAATTTATAAATTTAGCAACTATGCCAGTTTCATAATAGTAATTTGTTCATTAACTAGTTTTTCCTTGTTTTCCAGTTTTTCTTTGAGCAGTGAATAATAAGAAAATAGTACTTCAATTTAAAATAGAGAAGCATTATAAAATATTTTGTCCACATAAAACATACATTTGTCCAGAAAATCTTTTTTTTTCCTCATATGTTGTTATAAAATAGGCTTTTCAGCTCTCTCTAGCTTGATTTGTAAGAGATTTCAACAATGACAGCCAATAACTTTTTCACTTTTTGCAGACTGTTATACTTGTTTTATACAGTGAATACACACAAGTGGATATAATCTATAATCAGCCTACATATTCTTTAGCAATAAATGAGACACTCAGGGATGTGTTAACAACTCTCATATCTTCCTGTTACTTAAGTGGCCCAGAAGAGATAGCAAAGCTTCCAAAAGAGGTTAGCTCACTTCCAAAGAGAAATCTGGCTCACCCATTCACAAATAAAAAAATATATAGACACTTTGAGTAAGCTTTTATGACTATAATATGTGAGAATATCCTTCCCTTTATTTTCCCCTTGTGAAAATTAGATTTAATGAACATTTATTTTAGAATGGGGAAAAAAAGAAAACTTGTGTTCCCTGAACATGAAAACAAACCAAGGACAATTTTTCCCCTGAAATTTATCCGCCTTTTTGCAGCCTCTATCTATGAAAGCAGAGTTGTGATAAGTTTGTGTATTTATTCAACAAACACTGCAGGAGGACTTACTATATAGATATAACAGTGACTAAGACAGACATTGTCCTTGCCTTCATGACAGTGATGTTTTCATGGGGAATAGACAAAGAAAATGATCAACAAGCAAAACCATTGCAAGTTTTGATAAGTACAATGAAAGAAATTGCTTGATGGGATAAAACCTACTCCAGTTATAGCAGTGAAGAAGAGTCTTTTTAGGGAGAGACTATTTTAGCTGAGATAGGAGGAAACAATCAGGGTAACAAGTGATCCAGGGAGGACAGCAAGTCTTGAAGCAGGAAAGAACTTTAGAATGGCCAAGGTGTGGGAATAGAATGTTTTTGGCTCCTTAGGAAACATGGTTAGACAGAGAAGGAGTTCCAGAAGCTCTATGCATTCAGGTTTATTCTAAGCGCAAGGGGAAGCCATTGACGATTTTAAGCAGGACCAACATAATCTTATTATTCTGCCTACTTTGTGGAAGATTCATTAGGGGAGGCCAAGTATAGAGAGATAACTTTAAAAGCAAAAACTTTTTTTAGAAGACTAGACATCCAGGAATAATGGTGTGAGCCAGGATGGAGCTAGAAAAATCTTTGTGATGTATGTTGGAAGGGAGAATTGACAGAAGTTGTTCATGGATTAGAAGCAGGAGGAGAGGTGAAGGGAGAAAGCAAAGAGGACTCCTCTGTTTCTGGCTTGAGTGTTTGAGTGGATCTTGGTGGCTTTTACTGAAAAAGGCCAGATTTCATGCCTGCACAAGGAATACAACAGTTTTCCTTACCTTGGTAATGTTAAGCATTCAACGTGAGACATTTAAATTTTATCTCACAATTAGCAGTTTTTTTGCATTATATGGGTAGTGTTCATATTAATTGTTTTTAAGAATAAGAGAAAGAGTCCTGCTCTTAAAAGCTATTTCTTGCATATATCGAGTGGATGTGACACTAACTTTTATCATGGAAAAATAAGCACAAGAGTTGATGTAAAGCTTTTTTCCAAGTGCCCATTGTGTGATCCATAATTCACCCTGAGAACTAGTACTGTGGGCCTCTCAAATGTATTCATAACAATATACAACCCTAGATTTCTGTTTTATACAGGTCAGTGGAGAATCATCACTGCTGAATCAATGTATCTAACTTCTTGAATGTTTGAATTTAAAAAGAATACATTCCTGCTAAGATTCCTATCAACTTTTACTGATTATGTTTCATAAAAGCAAATTCTCATATGGTGGGCTTTTAAAAGGACCAATTTTCTGCTTCTCTTGACTGTATGAGACACTCAGGAATTAATGAAAAAAGCAATGCCTGTCTGGTTTGTAAGCATCACAGTCTTATTTCTGCATAAATTCTCACAGGTCAACTCAAAAAACAGTTCAGGGTCAAAATCTCATCTAGTCACCTAGATTAAAAACTAATTTCTCTAAAGTATATCCTATATTAAAGCTTTTTCATGCAAATAAATAGCAAGGGCCTTATCCTCTCTTCCTTTATTAGTTGGGCATGTCATGAATTTGAACAGAACATTTTGTTCTGTAGTCTAATTGCATGCGTTATCAGGAAAAATCTATTCCTTGCATACATATAATTAGAAACAGCTCTGCAAGTATGGTTCTATCATAGGTCTCGTCACGGCAGTTCATCGTAATATTGACAGTTTAATCTTTTTGTTTCATACAAGATTAAAAGTCACTTGATAGCCATTTCTTTATAGCTTGGACAGTGAATCCAATTGGACTCAATGCGTATCTAACTACCGTCTCTATCATGAAGATGGACTCCATTTTCCCAGATATACCAGATAATTATCTCCTGTTATGGGAAAATGCTTTGTTGATGAGAAAACCCCACAAAAGCTGATTTTCTAAAAAATATTGTTTACTCCCAACTAAGTGGCTGAACAAGAGGAATCAACAATATTCTTTCCGTTCAGATGAACAGACAAACCAGTATTGTCACCACCTCTTTATCAGTTTGAAGACACGGTGGTTCTACTTGGTCATTTGGTTTATTGGCTGTTGAAACATAATGGCTACCTTTGAAATGAAATGACTTTTCAAAGCCCTTTATTGGATCTCAGAATCTTGTCAGTAAAAAGAAAGAAACAGATGGAAATTGGACACAAAGAAAAACGACCTTCACTCAAAAACTATTTATTAAAATGATAGTAAAATGCACTTTGTCTGTGAGATATAGAGTCACAAATAAGAAATATGGGAAACTGTAGAGCTGTTGAAATTTAAATTATGTGGCACCTTTCCATCAGAAACGCAACAGTAATTTAGAGTTTCG
This sequence comes from Oreotragus oreotragus, assembly GCA_006410675.1. Lineage (NCBI taxonomy): Eukaryota > Metazoa > Chordata > Mammalia > Artiodactyla > Bovidae > Oreotragus > Oreotragus oreotragus. The sequence goes on from SJYX01007393.1 coordinate 206,156, forward strand.
CTCTCCTGGCAGATTTATGTTTCAGTAAACAAACAAAAGGATTTTCTTGACTGCAGTGCCAACTGCAGCAAAACATCCACACGGATTGGAAAGAATATTGGGAAATTGATGTGGTTCATTTTACTTGTTCAATATATTTACATACTTCATCCATACTTATGTTTATACAGAGGAGCAGATTAATATGAGTGAGAGTCAGCATATCCCATCAGAATATTCTGAAACACCACCTGTTGGAATAACTGGAAAATGGAGCCTTGGAAAGGAGGAAACAATTTTCAACTTCTTCTGGTCCTGCAAAATTTCTAGTTTAATTTCTGAACCATGCCATGAATGTTATTTCACTACTGAGATGATTTTCCAACAAAGTGCCTAGAACTATGGAAATGAGTATATTCTTGGTTACTCAATAAAAATGAATAGAGTGGGTCTGAATAGAAAAGAGAATTTTGAACAGCGGTCTTGAATCTTTGCAGAGTGTTTTCTGTGCTTTGAAAGGAGCAGCAGAGTGGGCATCATCACTTTTTTGTTCTTGTCATCATCACAGCAGTCACTTTGGAAAACATGATATGCTGGGAAGCTTTTCATGGAATCTCAGGCCTTTTTATCCCAAGGCATAGGAACTATCGGGTCAGGCTATGGAAAGGTTTGTCAGCCAGTTCTCCTTGCCCAGGTAACCCTGAAGATTGATGGTAGGAGGTGATCACACTAGCCCTTATCAGTTCAGAGGATCAAATTCAGCTACTGTGTGTCGCTGCTTACCTTTGAGGTGATTTTTTAGGATTTTCTTTTATACCGACACTTCTAGTATGTATGGCTAAGCAGTCAAACCTAGAAGGTCTCTAAAATGTTCTTAAGGTTGTTCACTTTCAGTTGCTGCGACTTTGCACTGCTCTAACCAAGGTGAGGCCGTATGAGTTCACTCTAATGGAGGCACTTCAGGAAAGGGTCTGTGAGTTGTGTCAGGCTGTTATTGTTATATACACTGTTCTTAAAGTCTAACTTGTTGGAAGCCTTTTTTTTTTTTTTTNTGCACTGCTCTAACCAAGGTGAGGCCGTATGAGTTCACTCTAATGGAGGCACTTCAGGAAAGGGTCTGTGAGTTGTGTCAGGCTGTTATTGTTATATACACTGTTCTTAAAGTCTAACTTGTTGGAAGCCTTTTTTTTTTTTTTTAATTCCAAAGACTTGCCCTGGGGAAAAATGTGTTTTAATTAATCAATAGCCACTTTCATCTTTTCTCTTCTATTCTGATGTTAGTCAGCAGCTGCAACAGGGTATTTACAAAAAAATTTCTCTGTCATATATACTCCTCAAATTGAAAGCATAAAGTAAATGAGTTGGGATAGAGTAATCATCAAGACAGTAAGAATACTTTTCAGGAAAGAATATTTCTTGACCTTTTCTAAATAGCAAATATCTTCTCAACCTAAGAGGAGAGGTATAATTTATTTTTTAAAGTGTAAAAATATCTGAGGGTGTCAAGACATCAAACACACAAGCACAGTGAACATGAGAAGAGATTAAGACTTCAATTTGAATTGTCCCTTCAAGGTTGCAGGCTTCATTTCCTTATGAGTTATAAAAATTCCACTCAATTTAAACATGACAACTACCTGTGAGATAACAAAGAGGTATATTTGTAATGTAGTATCTGTGTAATGATTGATAAATGATATCTAGTTTTACATGAACAGTTGTTACTTTGGGCTTTTTCTACTTAATAAATCAGGCAAATTGTTCTTTATATGAATATGTATGCATTTATGTAACTATAAATAATATAAACATTAATTTTGGATAAACATACATTGTGTATAAATAACTTTATATATTTTATATATAAATATGCACTTATATTTCTTTACACACATACTTAATGAAAGCCTATTGATGGGTTTTTCCGTTCCTTTTCGCTGGTGATATTCATTGGTAAATATTGTTAAATGGCAACTTTTAAACTGTGAATAATATGTATAACTAATTCCTCTCTCCATAAATCTAATTAAACAGGAAAGTGAGTCAAAGATATGCTCCCAGCTTCTCGTTCATCTTTATAGACATTTGTTAATGATGAACTGAACAATCAAGTATCTGTATAAACTGATATAACTTTTCGTACCATGAGCCTAATTATAGCTCTGGTTAAACACAAGCTACATAGATAGCTAATATACTTTTAACCTGAAATGCAGTCTTAATATAGCTTATAATTACAGAATTTTTCTGGAGGGGAAGGGTGAGTATGTGGTATGTAAATTATTGCAAATATTATTCTGTTCAATAACAACATAGAACTATTGCTTTTGTAATCCATCCCACTTGAGCCCAGGAAACCCTCCTGTCATCTCTCAGTTGCCGGGGAGGCCTGGGAATATTTCCACAACCCTAGCACGAAATAAGGACATATTTTGCAGATTCAAAGCCAACTAGATAATGAAATCCCTGCTACTCATAAAGCTTACTTTCTAGTGAGAGAAATTATCTGGCATATTATATGAATTAATATATGAAATTATATAAAATTATATAGCATATAATAATTCATAATAGTTTCCTATGATCCATTATTTGTGTTATCAGCCATATTATTTCCTTTTTCTGTTCTGATTTTATGTATTTCAGTATTCTCTCCTTTTTCTTAGTCTAGGTAAAGGTTTGTCAATTCTTTTTATTATTTCAAAAAATCAGCTCTTAGTCTCACTGGTATTTTAAGCTGTCTTTTCAGTCTACTTTATTTGTTTATGCTCTGATTTTTGTTATTTCCTTCCTTCTACTGACTTTGGGGTTAGTATCCTTTTGTGACTAGTTCTTTGAGGTATAAAAAATGAGCTATCTATTTGAAATATTTCTTTTTTCTTAGTGTGGGTATTTATTACTATAAATGATTTTCTTAGAACTCCTTTTGCTTTATCCCATACATTTTGGTATGATGTATTTCCATTTTTATCTGTCTCAAATTATTTTTTTAAATTTTATTTTTGATTTTATTTTTTGACCCTTTGGTTGCTCAGGGGCATTTTGTTTAATCTTCACATAATTTTGAATTTTCCAGCTTTTTCTTGCAGTCGATTTCTAGTTTCTTTTCGAGTCTATGTGAGCTCTTAAAACTGGCATGAGGCTCTTGTAGGCAGCATGTAGTCGGATCTTATTTTTTTAATCTACTCTCTTTAATTGGAGAAACTAATTCATTTACATTTAAAGTAACTATTAATAAATATGGACTGTCTGTTGCCATTTTAAAATGGTTTTCTGGCTATTTTATAGTTCCTTTGTTTTTTTTCTTCCTGTCTTGCTCACTCCATTTTTGAGTTGATGATTTCCTGTAATGGGATGTTTTGGATTTTTTTTAATTTATTTTTTGTGTATATACAGTAGATTTTTGCTTTGTGGTTACTGTGAAGCTTCCATAAAACTTCTTATAGTTATAACAGTATATTTTCATCTAATAGCAGCTTAACTTTGAAGGCATAAAAATGCTTGACATTTTTATACTCCTCCCATGAACTTTTTTATAGTTTTGATGTCACAATTCACATCTTTATATCCTATCTATCCAGTAATAAATTATTATAATTATAGTTTTGTTTAGTACTTCCCTTCCATTCTGGATTTTACTATATATTTACCTTTTACCAGTGAGTCTCAGTAGGGGGCGGGGCTACTCCAAAACTCTTGCTTACATCTTATTTTCCTGGATCATTTGGCCACCTCTAGCTTCACTGGGGAGAAGGCAATTGCACCCCACTCCTGGAAAATCCCATGGACGGAGGAGCCTGGTAGGCTGCAGTCCATGGGGTCGCGAAGAGTCGGACAAGACTGAGCGACTTCACTTTCACTGTTCACTTTCATGCATTGGAGAAGGAAATGGCAACCCGCTCCACTGTTCTTGCCTGGAGAGTCCCAGGGACGGTGGAGTCTGATGGGCTGCCGTCTATGATAGGGTCGCACGACTGAAGCGACTTAGCAGAAGCAGCAGCAGCCAGTACTCTTGCCTGGAAAATCCCATGGATGGAGGAGCCTGGTAGGCTGCAGTCCATGGGGTCGCTAAGAGTCGGACAAGACTGAGCGACTTCACTTTCACGTTTCACTTTCATGCATTGGAGAAGGAAATGGCAACCCACTCCAGTGTTCTTGCCTGGAGAATCCCAGGGACGGGGGAGCCTGGTGGGCTGCCATCTATGGGGCTGCACAGAGTCGGACACGACTGAAGTGACTTAGCAGCAGCAGCAGCTTCACTGGAGTTTGAGGAAGTAAGTTAACTCTATCTGGGAACACAATATTGTTGCCTGCACAAAATCAGCACGTAGTTAATAAAGACAAAGGGAAAAATGGATGTTCAACAGGCAATGAACAATATCTGCCATACTGTAAAAATACTACTCATATCATTCATATGGTTCAATCTGGAAGTAATCTATGTAGTTTATGCTCATGGACACATCTTTGCAGTTCTTTACTTTTCCTTCTTTATTGTAATCAAAGCCAAAGAGAGTTGGCATTTCTTATAGATTGTACATGGTTGCTGTCATCTCTTTCATGGTCTCTTTCCCTTATAAAACTTATGCACCTGTTGCTTAGCAGGACTTCCCCAGCACATTGTATTGGAGGGTGGCTTTGTCAGCCTACTACCTGGTAGGGATTTATTGAGATTTCTGTCTTCCAGAGATGGATGTGAATTGTCAGTAAGCATCCGTACTCTAATTTCTCTGGAACTTTTTGATCATTTCTAGATATCTTAGAGGGCATGACAGATGTCTAAAATAGAAAAAGGCAGAGTTAACTGAATTACTGAACAACTGAACTTGTTCTCATCAGATATATTATCCACTAAGAGACCAGAGTGACCGTTGAAAATGTATCCCTGATCATGACATTATCAAATGTCATGATAGTTTTTTGCATCCTTTCCCCGCTGGTAGGAAATAATACTTGGCATGACATTTAATGACCTCTGTAATTTGACCTCTTCCTATCTCACCACCAACTAGTCCTCAGCCTTGCCCTTTTAGCCTCAAATATCATGAAATTTCCTGCCTGTTCTCGTATCTATAAGGCTGTTTCCCATTATTCTGCCTTTGTTTTTGCTATGACCTCTTTTAGGAGTTCCCCTCCTTCCACATCCTCACCTACCTACCTCTTGCTGTCTTTTTAAGTCATTGTTTCTCAATTCAGTGATCTCTCCCACTCCCAGTCAGGGAACATTAGGAACTATCTAAAGACATTTACAGTCATCCAAGCTGACAAGAGGATGCTTCTGTATCTAGTATGTAGAGGTCAGGGATGTTGCTAAACACCCTGTAATTCACAGAACAGCTCCCTACAACGAAGAATCATCTAGCCTCAAATGTCAGCCATGCCAGGGGTTGAGACATGCTTTTTTATGTATTCATTCCTCCAGAAAAAGAAACTGTTTCTGAAGTTTCCAAGACTCTTCATGTTCCTGTAAAACTGTTGAGATTTCTTGAGAACCTTATGGGCTTCCCAAGTGGTACAGTGGTAAAGAAGCCACTTGCCAATGCAGGAGACATAAGAGACTTGACTTCAAATCTCTCCGTCAGGAAGATCCCCTGGAAGAGGGCATGGCAACACACTCCAGTATTCTCCTGGAAATTCCATGGGCAGAGGACCCTGGTGGGCTACAGTCTATGGGGTCTGTTGGACATTACTGAGCATGCATGCACACATGAGAACCTTATACTTTGGTGATAAGGATCTTATTAGAGTCAGAATCTTTGATTTTGAATTCAATTTTACCTTTCTGTCCACTAGAAAGTTATTGAGCTTCCATTTCCTTATCTTTAAATAGGGTATCAAAGTAATGTAGCTGTGATATGGTTGAATGAGATAATGCATTTAAAGTGCTTCATACAGTGCTGGTAACTCAGTATGGAGTAGCTGCTGTGGCTGCTGTTATTGTTGCTATTGGGCTTACCATTTTTTATTATTCTACTTCTAAAATCTAAATTTATTATTCTAAAATCTAAATTTATTACTCTACTTCTAAAATGTGAAGAAAGCTGAGTGCTAAAGAATTCATGCTTTTGAACTGTGGTCTTGGAGAAGACTCTTGAGAGTCCCTTGGGCTGCAAGGAGATCCAACCAGTCCATCCTAAGGGAGGCCAGTCCTGGGTATTCATTGGAAGGACTGATGCTGAGGCTGAAACTCNCTAAAATGTGAAGAAAGCTGAGTGCTAAAGAATTCATGCTTTTGAACTGTGGTCTTGGAGAAGACTCTTGAGAGTCCCTTGGGCTGCAAGGAGATCCAACCAGTCCATCCTAAGGGAGGCCAGTCCTGGGTATTCATTGGAAGGACTGATGCTGAGGCTGAAACTCCAATACTTTGGCCACCTCATGCGAAGAGTTGACTCATTGGAAAAGACCCTGATGCTGGGAGGGATTGGGGGCAGGAGGAGAAGGGGATGACAGAGGATGAGATGGCTGGATGGCATCACCGACTCGATGCACATGATTTTGGGTGAACTCTGGGAGTTGGTGATGGACAGGGAGGCCTGGCGCGCTGTGATTCATGGGGTCGCAAGGAGTTGGACATGACTGAGTGACTGAACTGAACTGAATTGAACTTCTAAAATCAGATGTGGATTTACCAAGAAACCAGTGAAGCTTCAACTTCAGAGCCCGTCATTTTGCTTGGGGCCCTTCCAGTGACCCATACCTTTCTGTATTCAAGATTTTACATTATTGTCTCGAAGCCCCTTCCTGCCTTCCTGCTTCCTTTCTGTACTGAATGAGTTTCAGGCTCTACAGAGTTTAGACTTGTGTCTCTGGTCAGGACCTAGGATAAAGCCTTGATATTGGGACACAATAAATATTCATCCGTCAGCAAGTTGCCAATCAGCCTGGAGAGAAATGTGCTTACCCGTTATTGCCTGTTTTTTAAAAACTCATCAGACTTAAACTCTCTTTGCTGCCCTTCTTCCTTGTTGTTGGGGTTCTCTAGAAGGCATTTCAACCTATCATTCAGGAAACAATGGCATCCTTCTCCTTTTGTTCTCTTTTCAGTAGAGGATTGACCATTGTCAAAAGGACAATGAGGAAAAAATAAATATGTGTTATCACTGATTATTTAGTGAAGAAAATTCTGATATAACTGCAGAAGCAAAGGCCTATTTCCATGGGGACGATCTGGGTCTGGAAAATGTTTGTTAGCACAAACTTCAAGTTATTACGGCATTCACTGTACAGCATTCACTGTACAGTTATCTGACTTGTATAGCTTCTCAATCTCAGCTGGCTCCAACATCCCACCCTACATTTTCAGAAATAAATACTTGTGTATGTGTCTATGACAGGCTTCCAGCCTTCTAGTGTCAAGGTTGACATGCCAAGAAAAAAAGAGCTGCACAGGTCAATATGGAAAGAACATATGGTGGTTAAATAATTCCAAAGTTTGAACTGGCATTGAAAACTACACAAGGCATTAAAATTCTGACCACAGGGAAGTCCAGTGACAAACATGTAATAAAAATGGAAAGATAATAATAGAAAAAGAATCTCAGGAAAATTAAACTCTTGAGATAGCAAGATTGAAATAATAATCAAATATCCAACTTTTCTCACTGTATGGCTTATTGTTCAAGTGGGCTAGCTTATAGCTTTTCTTCCCTTAAATTTGGTATTTAATCATTATCTCATATAATCCATCCTTTAAAGTAGAAATCACACAGGTCTTCACTGAGAAACCATAGGCAAAATTTTCTTGACTGATTTCCATCAGTAACTGCCATTTTCATCAGTTATTCTGATTAAACTCTCACTGTTTGCAGACGACATGATCCTCTACATAGAAAACCGTAAAGACTCCACCAGGAAATTACTAGAGTTAATCAATGAATATAGTAAAGTTGCAGGATATAAAATCAACACACAGAAATCCCTT
>SJYX01007394.1:14829-27188 GCA_006410675.1 Oreotragus oreotragus
GTCATTGAGTACAGAGCTCACTGTCTATGTGTTCATCCAGTGTTTTGTTTGCTTATCATGTAGGATCATTTGAAAAGTAAAAGTTTCCTGTATGAATTCGAGCTCTGATCCCAACAGTCCATGTAGAAGCTTCCCCTGAGAAATGTATAGTTTTTGCACCAGTGCTACTGAAATGTGTGAATGCAGTATACCAGGCATCTCAATAAGTGTAAACCCAGCTTCACATGGTACTTTTTGAAACGACCACGACTCATGACATTCTCATTCGTTTGAGGACTAAATATAGCCAACTCAGGCTTTGTTAGCCAACTTAGGGAGAGAGTATTCTTCACAGTCTTGCATCGCTGGCAGTTTTCAGATCGAAGAAACCCTTGCTACATGAAGGTTGTGAACACGTGTACTCATGTTTTGTTTGAGATTTTAAAGTCATTCTTCAGTTTTGTCTGAGGAATGGGTCTGTATATGCCCCGTGGATCCCGAAATCCACTGATGTTCATGTGTCTTGGGGCTTCCCAGGTGGTGCAGAACATGCCAGTTCAGGAGACATAGGAGATGTGGGTTCAATCCCTGGGACAGGAAGATCTCGCGAGGGAGAGCGTGGCAACCCACTCCAATATCCTTGCCTAGAGAATCCCATGGAGAGAGGAGCCTGGTAGGGCCTAGTCCATAGGATCCCAAACAGTTGGACACAATGTAAATGACTTAGCACAGCACGTGATTCGTTGTCATATAATGGAGATGACAGAAAAAGAAGTGCCAGCAGGCGAAAGTCAACATTCACCACTTGTAAACTTTGGAATTTATTGCGATATTTTACATCCATATTTGTGTGATTTCATAGGTGGAGGATCTATGCATATGCAGGCCTGACAGTGTTCTATGTATGTTGAGGGAAGATATATTTTTATGTGGTTTGAGATACGGGTCCCATTTCATTCGCAGGCATATGCATACTCATCACTCATCATCATTTTTTGTAAAGACCATTGTTTTGAAAGGTTGTCTAACCATGACAGATGCTTGAATTCTTGGGCTCCTTAGGAGAAGAACTGAACTCGGGGCCAGTGACGAGGCTTGATCACTCAGAGCTTTTGTGTCACAAAGTTTTATTAAGGAATAAATGAGAGAAAGCTTCTGACCTAGACATCAGAAGGGGGCAGAAAGAGTGCCCCCCCCCTCATCTTTAGCTGGATGTTATCTAGCTACTAGCAGTCTACTCATTAGAGAAAGGAATGGCAGCAGACCCCTCACCCACAGGATACATGGAGATAACCGTGGCACCAGGTGAGTCATCTTGGGCCATAAAATGATTGATATGAGCAACTATATAGCTTCATTCACATAGATTAGGAGAATCATGTATGAGTAAAGCATATTGGCTTGTCAAGTTCTGAGCCTTTAGGCAGAACCTACTTGAAGATAGAGTCTAGGGTAAATACGTAGTCCATTCACATAGATTAGGGCAAACATTTCCATAAGAAAAATGCCTTGGTTAGCAACTCAGACTTTTAAGAGAAAACATTTGTTTAAATTTGTATCGAGCAGGGGAAAACAGAGAACAGCTTGTTTCGTGCTGCCTCGTAAGTAAGAGAGAAAGCATGTCTGACACTTGCACCCCATTTCCTCCCTTTGGAGACCCCTGGCCTTCCTGGCTGTTACCCTCTCAGTTTCATTCATTGAATGTTATCTGCCTTGTGAAACATTGAGTCTAGAAGTATGTGTTTAATTTGGGGCATTTCATCCAACTGCATTTAAACGCATATGTGAATGGTCATATTAGAAAGTTTGATATGCTGTTGCTTTGCATACTGACATATGACATAGGAAAATGTGAGTCTCCACGTTCGATTTCGTATTTCATGTTTGTTTTCCTTTTTAGGGGTACAAAGAAAAATAGTAAGACTGTTAAAATCAGCTTTTGTATTTTTTGCCAAATATGAATTCTGATCACATCGAATTGGAGATGAGTTTGTGCATGAAAGTCCTAATAACTCATGTTTATTGACTTCACTACCATGGGATGTTTTCATATCTATTGAGGATCTACTTCATGTATTTCGAGTTTAATTTTCTGTCTTACAGTGTTGTTCGTAGATCAAATCTATTAAATACTGAAAATGACAGTTGAGATTGTCATCTGGTTTTAAATTGCTTGTGAGGTTATTCATTAGTAGTTTATAAAACCGAATGGATTGTATGTGGCCATACTTTCTTGTCATTCGATGAATTTGAAAAATATCTGAACAATGTCTGCAGTTATGCCTTAAAGATTCATACAAATGATGTCCAATACTTATCTCAATAGACTTGCTTTCAATTTGTAGTTTCCTATGCGCATGCTCTACGGGTTTGGGTAGAACTTGTATTGGAACGCAGAAAAATCTGTTATATCAAGCTTGCTGATAGTCATCATTAAGATTTTCATGGTCAATGATGAGCAAGATATTTTGTGGAATGCTTCAGATCCTAGTGGAAAAAGGTACTGTTCATCCTACGCTTGTGAGGATCGAAACCGTCGTAGAAAGTGAAATTTATTGAAATATTTATGGTTTACATATTTCTTGTGTCATCTAATTACCAGATTACTGTTGGGTATTAGATTGCTAAATTACAAAATGACATACATGTGTTCCATCATTACCGATTGGATATGTAGTGGAGAGGTATTTTGGTGGTGCAAGAGATTTAAATGATGTGATCACAGTAACATACAAATGATGTCCAATACTTATCTCAATAGACTTGCTTTCAATTTGTAGTTTCCTATGCGCATGCTTTACGGGTTTGGGTAGAACTTGTAGTGGAACGCAGAAAAATCTGTTATATCAAGCTTGCTGATGGTCATCATTAAGATTTTCATGGTCAATGATGAGCAAGATATTTTGTGGAATGCTTCGGATCCTAGTGGAAAAAGGTGCTGTTCATCCTACGCTTGTGAGGATCGAAACCATCGTAGAAAGTGAAATTTGTTGAAATATTTATGGTATACATATTTCTTGTGTCATCTAATTACCAGATTAATGTTGGGTATTAGATTGCTAAATTACAAAATGACATACATGTGTTCCATCGTTACCGATTGGATATGTAGTGGAGAGGTATTTTGGTGGTGCAAGAGATTTAAATGATGTGATCACAGTATTTATATTCCTTATATGTGGTTAATGGATCTTGGATCCATGTTTGAAAGATGACAACCTTGTCTTGTGTTAAGCCTGTGAAGCATCAAAAATGAAGATTTGGAGGTATGTATTTGAAGGGAAAGTATAGGGTTGAGGGTGTGACTAGGATGTGGGTTAGGTTTAGGATGTAGATAGGGTTAGGGTGTGGGTTAAGCTTAGTGTTAGGGTTAAGGTTAGTGTTCGGGGAACCCCCCAGTTGTTGGGAAGCCTGTGAAGCATCAAAAATGAAGATTTGGAGGTATGTATTTGAAGGGAAAGTATAGGGTTGAGGGTGTGACTAGGATGTGGGTTAGGTTTAGGATGTAGATAGGGTTAGGGTGTGGGTTAAGCTTAGTGTTAGGGTTAAGGTTAGTGTTCGGGGAACCCCCCAGTTGTTGGGTTAGGGGTTAGGGTTAGGGTTTAGGGTTAGGGTTTGGGGTTAGGGCTAGGGTTTGGGGTTAGGTGTTGGGGTTAGGGTTAGGTGTTGGGGTTAGGTGTTGGGGTTAGGGTTTAGGGGTTAGGGTTAGGGGTTAGGGTTTAGGGTTAGGGTTTAGGGTTAGGGTGAGGGTGAGGGTTAGGGGTTAGGGGTTAGGGTTAGGGTTAGGGGTTAGGGTTAGGGGTTAGGGGTTAGGGGTTAGGGNAGTTTTGCCAAGAGAATGCACTGGTCATAACAAACATTCTCTTCCAACAACACAAGAGAAGGCTCTACACATGGACATCACCAGATGGTCAATACCAAAATCAGATTGATCATATTCTTTGCGGCCAAAGATAGAGAAGCTTTATACAGTCAGCAAAAACAAGACCAGGAGCTGATGGTGGCTCAGATCATGAACTCCTCATTGCAAACTTGCAGGATTAAATCGAAGAAATAAATTAGACTATTCAGGTAGGATCTAAATCAAATCCTTTATGATTATACAGTGAAAGTGACAAACAGATTCAAGGGATTAGCTCTGATAGACAGAGTACCTGAAGAATTATAGACGGAGGTTCATGACATTGTACAGGAGGCAGTGATTAAGACCATCTCCCCAAAAAGAAATGCAAAAAGACAAAATGGTTGTCTGAGGTTGGATGGCTTCACCGACTTACTGGACATGAGTTTGAGCAAGCTCCAGGAGTTGGTGATAGGGAAGCCTGGCAAGGTGCAGGCCGTGGGGTCGCAAAGAGTTGGACACGACTGTGTGACTGAACTCAACTGATACACAATATTTTACTAAATATTATTAAATCCATTGAGCCCTTATGATTGGGATTAGTGTCCTGATGTTAATAAAAGAAGTGCCAGAGATCTAGACTGTACCTTCTACCGTGTGAGAATACAATGAGAAGACTGACATCTATGAATCAGAAAGTGAAGTCTCACCAGACGCCAACTTTATCAGCACATTCATCATGGATATCTCAGCCTCCAGAGTGGTGATAAATTTATATTGTTTATGTAAAAGCTATCCAGCCTCTGGTATGTTTTAATAGCAGTCCAAACAGACCATGATGTTGAATTTCAGCTCAATATATTAGTTTAAAAATTTACTGTACTATAAGTGAGATTTTACTAACATAATAAACACTGGTAAAAACTAAAGCCTGTATTTATTACATAATAATAATAATTCTCATTCATTGAGCATTTATATTATTTCATTGAATTTACCCAGTGATCTTTTAAGTTATACATTATTCTAGAAGTAACATTATATATTACTAGAAGTAATTCTTTAACTGATATGTTAAGCCTTTGGAAGTGTAAATACTGCATTTTTAAATCATTTTTACTCTTTTTTATAATTTATTCAATTACTTTTAATTTTCTATTTTAAAACTACTTTTTCTAATTTATTAAATTGAGAATTTACTTTTGTCTTTCTTTTTAAGTAATAAATTAATTTAAATCATGTATTTGCTTTGATTACCATTTTAATTGCAGCCCATAGGTCTTCTTATGAAATATTCTTTAGATCACCAAATTCATGGTGATTTGTTATTTTGTTTTTGAATGCCTCTTTTACATAGAGAGATTTATCAGTATATTTTTTAATACTGAAGAAGCTTTTATGCTTACAAGCATTTGAAAATCATAAAAAAGACTTTATTCAGAAATTCTTCTTGGCCATACTGATTTCTGTTTGAGGGTAAAGCAGCCTGTATTAAATTGGGCTCCTTATATTTATGATACATAAAAACTATAAATTATTTAATTAAAATTATAAATGTATAATTTATATTAATTCAAGTTATGATTTAGTATCTGATTCTGACAATGCAATCCCAAATGCAAACATGAAAACCAGAAAGATAAAACTAGAATGACAAACAGAAATCGAATGACGAGAGAAATCTGAGAAATATAGAGAAAATGGAAACTATCTTTTAATATCTATTTCATTACTATAACATCTTAATTCTCTTCTAAAAGGAGTTTAAAACTTTAAGTTTTTTAAGAATACATGCTAACTTATTTAATTTAATATACTGAAGTGAAAATGTATTAAGAGTAGGCACTGTAAGGAAATGATTAAATAGTTATAAATATCAATCCTATTTTAACTGTCATTCTTTAAAAATTGGCAAAAAAATAGACATTTAATACCCATAATGGGTAAAATTACTTAATTACTTTATTGCAGTACTTACTTTTAAGACCTAAAATTACTAGCTAATGATCCCCAAAAACAAAACTCTGCCCCAATTTCTATGTGAAATAACTCAAAATTCAGGTAGATCAGGCAATAATAATATTCCCTAGTAAGAGTTAATAATATAGCAAGATAAGAATAAATCTATGGAAATATAAATATTATAATAATAAATGCTTATTCAAAATATGCCAGGTGATAGATTGTAAGTCAGTTAATCCTAAAACATCCATACACAATAGTTATTATTATCTGCATTTAACAAAGAGAAAAATAAATCTGGAGAACTATTTTGCCAAGGTTAATTTTTTCTATCAACCTTAGGTGTCTCCTGTGGCGTCTATTAAAGTAAAAACACCAAAGCTAAGATAAAATTCTATAGAGAGGGAATTTTTTTTTAGATTTTTGTAGCAGAAACAATCTCAAGAAAGTAAAAGAGGTAGTTTGTTTTAATTATTGAAAGTTATCCCATGAAATCCAATAGCAAGAGTGATAATGATGTCAGCTCACATTTATCAAGTGTTTACTAAGTGCCAAACCTGCTCTAGGACATTACATATATTAGTTCATTTAATCTTTGGAAACACCCCATAGTAACACCATTGAGATAATATACTACAATTATTATAGTAATATATAGCCATTACTATGGAGTAATATACTATTACTATCATTACCTTGCTATAGATGAGGAAACAGTGGTACAAAAAGTTAATTTCCTTGTGTTGGTTACAAGGACAGAGGTAGAAAGGCTGTGATGGAAAGGTTATTGGTCTGGTGGTACAGAGTTCATGCCTTCCTGGAATTAGAGAACTAAAAAAAAAAATCCATCAGACCATTCTTTCTCAAATCTCTTCTTCTCTTTTTTGTACATATTGTAGTCTCTCTTTAGATGTGACTTTCTCTTGTCATTGGGCCAAAAGAGTAGAAACCACTGTCTCCAAATTTACATGACTTAGCATGGTCATAAGCCACTCACAACCACTTCTAACTCTGCAGTTCTAATAATGTGAAAGGGAAAATCTTTTTAGCTCAGTTTGAATCAACTCTCCAAACTTGGTCAAATAAGTTATGAGCAGAAAGAAGAGAACAGATATCTCCATTGTAGGTAGAGGAGAGAAAACGTTCTCCCAAAAGAGTCATTCTGAGCAGACAAAATAAAAGCTACTACTGAGGTAAAAGTAAGAATCAAGGAAAAAAGAATGGACCATTAGCTATGGTGAAGTAAGATCATTATTCTGTTCCATGCTAGTTTCTCTTTCTAGACAGCCAATTCCTTCAAGTCATTAACTGTGTCTTACTCAGCTTTCCACATTTGGAAGCACTGTCTCATATAAGTAGCTGCCTTAAAATGTTTTTGGAAGTGAACTGAATGACATACTAATTATTATTCTCCCCATGACATGTGCATAATTTGTTAAGTATTCTTCCAAGGAGTAAATTTGTCAGAGAAAATGACTATAGATTTCTAAATAATTATTTTCTTTTTATTTCTATAATTAATTAGCTGGATATTTTCTTAATCACATTAACTGAGAGTGGAGTTAAAAAAAATAAGGGGAAGCAACGTGTTCACACACAAAAAAAACAGACATTAAGGAGCCTACAAACTCAGAATCGATATGGTGCAAGCTTCATTCCATTCTTCAAGGAGTCCAGGAGCACAGTGAAAAATTTTACAATTTCCCACAAGTCAGCAGGCTACTAAAAAGCCAGAAAGTTTTCAGGATTGGACCATTCTTTAAAAGAAATCAGAAGGAAATAGAAATTGTCTAGTTTAATTTACATAAATAACAGACGTTCCCCCTAAAACTTTCATGCTGTAATTTAAATATATATATATATAATGTTAAATAAACACAGAGATGTGTAACAGAAAGTAAAAAGTGCATGAATTCTAAGAAAAAAAAGCATTTTTCAAGGATAATTGGGTCTATAGAGGGCTTGTACATTTTCCCAGATGTACTAGTCTCTTCCTTTCTGCCAAACTGTGCACCTTCACCTTACTCTGGATCACAAATAGGTTATTGTATTTAAGTTCTTTTTGAAACTATTAATATGTGCGTAAAGACAAAACTTTACATATAATTTTAGGGAGTCTTGATCCAGTCATGTATTCTCTATTGGTACTGCATCTCCAAATAAGAAGACTCACTGGATTAGTACACCCATAGAAAACACCAGAGAGACTTGCACAAAGCGTAGTCCAAGGATAGAGGAGGAACTTCTTAAGCTATTGTCAATAATTAGCGTCTTACTGCAAATATTTTCTATTCAGTAGCTGACTAAGGCACAGATGCCTGTGTGCTCAGTTGCGTCTAACTCTTTGTGACCCTATGGACTTGTCCATAGGATTCTTCTGTCCATAGGATTCTTCAGGCAAGAATAGTGGAGTGGGTTACCATGCCTGCCTCCAGGGGATCTTTCCCAGGGATCAAACTTGCATCTGCTGCATTGGCAGGTGAATTCCTTACAGCTGAGCCACCTGGGAAGCCAAGGCACATATAGAAAGTAGGAAATTTGACTAGATATCCTAATCTTAAACTAGAATTACCTGAGATGAACAAAATACTAGTGAAATCTGAAGGGGTTTAAGAATATAGTCAAGGACAGAGGCCTTGCTATGGTTAGGACTTTTTACCAACTTTTTATTCATCTCATCTCTGAGCATAGCATGATTTTAAAAGAAGAGTAGGAAATGTATTTCCTCACCAATATAGAAAATTTGATCTAATCTGTAATTTAAAAGAAAAATATTCAAGAAGTCCAGTATGATCATTCAAGTTATGTATGAATATTTGTATGGGCAGGGGGGGCAGAGAGAGAGAAAAAAATGAAGAGAAGGAGAGATTAAGACAAACTTACAGTCACAAATTTAAGAACTAAATAATTGAGAAATTTTAAATAAATATTTTAAATGTCTATGAAGCACATATTTCAAAGACATCTTAGAATCTTAAGTATTAAGACATTTGTTAGAAACACTAAAATTTGAAAGAACTGGTGAAGACTTCAGACATGATTATCAATTATTTTTGGATATGTAATTTTTACTTAAAAATATCAATTAATAATTACTTGTAGGATATCAAAATTCAGGTTTCTGAAAAGATTTTCTTTAGGAGATGTGAGAGTCAGAATTTATGAGAATCTATTTGTGGAAAACAACTTACCACTTTGTCCCTTTTGAAGGCATACAATTCTCTCATCAATATATGATTCCAAAAATATAAATTTTAATTTAAAAAGTGCATTACTTTTTTCAGGAACTAATGGTACAGCTTCAGTTTATTACACAGGGTTGCCCAGGTGGCTCAGTGGTAAAGAATCTAACTGCCAATGCAAAAGCCTCAGGAGACTTGGGTTTGATCCCTGAGTGAGGAAGATCTCCTAGAGAAGGAAACAGCAACCCACTCTAGTGGGTTTTCCTCAAAAATCCAATGGATGGAGGAGATTGCAGGGCTACAGACCGTGGGGTCCCAAAGAGTCGGACACAACTGAGTAATTGTGCACACACACATGCAGTCTGTTACATATATATTATTAGAATAAAAACAATAATTAATGAGTTCTGCTGCTGCTGCTAAGTCGCTTCAGTTGTGTCCGACTCTGTGCGACCCCATAGACGGCAGCCCACCAGGCTCCGCCGTCCCTGGGATTCTCCAGGCAAGAACACTGGAGTGGGTTGCCATTTCCTTCTCCAATGCAAGAAAGTGAAAAGTGAAAGGGCAGTCGCTCAGTCGTGTCCAACTCTTAGCGATCCCATGGACTGCAGCCCACCAGGCTCCTCTGTCCATGGAGTTTTCATAACTCAATAAAATACATATATTTATAAACTCATTAAAATTATAGATTTTATTTTCAGCATAAATAATTTTTGGTTAAGTGTAACTCACCATCATTAATAAATCCTTATTCTCCTCACATTTTCTTATAACGTCACTGAGTAGTACTCTGATCATTTTGCTATAAAGTAATTTTTTAAAATTGTACTCAAAAGTAAAAACCTACTAATTAATATATTCTAATTATTGAGATGTACTAGTAAGAACCATTTCCAATGCATTGTACTATAAATTTTATGATGACCCAGCAAAAAGAGCTATATTACAACAAATAAAAATATGCATTGCTAACATGAAATTGGTATTTCTATCATAAGAGCACATCAGCATAAGAAAATCATCTTTCTTACATGCAACTCACCAAGACAATGAAATAAAGACATTAGCTTAATTATGATTATTTGTAATTACATAGGGCTTCCCAGCTGGCTCAGACAGTAAAGAATCATCCTGCAATGCAGGACACCCAGGTGTGATATCTGGGTTGGGAAGATCTCCTGGAGAAGGAAATGGCAACTCACTCCAGTATTCTTGCCTGGGAAATCCCATGAACAGAGGAGCCTGGCGGACTATAGTCCATGGGGTCGCAAAGAGTCACACACAACTGAGCAACTATCACTTCCTCTTCCGACTGTTTGTAATTATTCTGATAATGAAACCAACTAAGTTATTTTGAAAAGCGTATTTGCAAACAGGCCATACTAGCTATGAAAGCAATTGCCTATATGCATATCTTCCTGTTTCTAATCCTTTCAGTTTCTTGCTGCAAATATATATATTTTGAATCACTTCTTTCTCTGTCTTGCTTCCCTTTTCAAAATAATCATAATGATTTCCAGTTGAATCCTATATCAAATTTAAGCACAGTCTATAGTTTTCATAATTCTTTGTATCTGGATTTTATATCTGGACTTCATCTTTGGACGTAGGCTTTTTTTTTTTTTTCTTATTTTTCCACTGTACCTAATAATCATGTTAGCCTCCAGTTCAGATCAAATTCATTACTCATCAGTCACATATCATGGTTAAACAAATTATCCATTCACTCAACGTTTGTACTTTAAGAAAATTTTTATTCAGTCTGCATTTACTATGCCAGATGTCAAAGAGGATTGAAAAGAAATGATCAACTCTTACTAGAGTATCATTTACTAACTACTCGTTAGTTGGCAGACACTGTACTTTATGTATTTCATGTATCATCTCATCTAATTTTCAACACAACCTTTTGCAGAGGAGTTGTTATGATACACATTACAGATGAAGGAACTGAGGCTTAGAAAATTTAAGTAGTTTCCACAAGGTCAGACCTTGGAGAGGATAGAGCTAGAATTAGAACACAGGCATCTGGATTCCTGGCATGAAAGAAGATGTAATTTGATCTTCTCATTTGCTCTATGCAATAGACAGTGTACATGTTACTTTCCATTTATGGACTAGAGGAAAAAACATAATAAATTAAATGACTTGTTCAGTATTAAGTGGTAAGCCAGAAGTAAAACGCAGCTTCTAGTCACATTTATTTTTTAAGCCATACCACATTCTATAACATTAGTATAAGCTGTATCAAAGCATAAATTACTTTTGGTGTGGGACTGCCGTTGGTAGGACAGAACTAGTAAGAAATAGCCAATGCTATATTTTGAATGAATAGTATTACATTTCTTAGACAAGAAATAAGGTTGTCCCCTTCTCCTCCCACCTTCAATCTTTCCCAGCATCAGGGTCTTTACCAATGAGTTGGTTCTTTGAACAGGTGGCCAAAGTATTGGGGTATCAGCTTCAACATCAGTCCTTCCAATGAACACCCAGGAATGATCTGCTTTAGGATGGACTGGTTGGATCTCCTTGCAATCTAAGGGACTCTCAAGAGTCTTCTCCAACACCACAGTTCAAAAGCATCAATTCCTTCTGCTCTCAGCTTTCTTTATAGTCCAACTCTCACATCCATACATGACCACTGGAAAAACCATAGCCTTGACTAGATGGATCTTTGTTGGCAAAGTAATGTCTCTGCTTTTTAATACGCTGTCTAGGTTGGTGATAACTTTTCTTCCAAGGAGTAAGCCTCTTTTAATTTCATGGCTGCAGTCACCATCGGCAGTGATTTTAAAGCCCAAGAAAATAAAAATCTCTCACTGTTTCCATTGTTTCCTCATCTATTTCCCATGAAGTGATGGGACCAGATGCCATGATCTTAGTTTTCTGAATGTTGAGCTTTAAGGCAACCTTTTCACTCTCCTCTTTCACTTTCTTCAAGAGGCTCTTTAGTTCTTCTTCACCTTCTGCCATAAGGGTGGTGTCATCTGCATCTCTGAGGTTATTGATATTTCTCCTGGCAATCTTGATTCCAGTTTGTGCTTCCGCCAGCCCAGCGTTTCTCATGATGTACTCTGCATATAAGTTAAATAAACAGGGTAACAATATATAGCCTTGAGGTACTCCTTTTCCTATTTGGAACCAGTCTATTTTTCCATGACTTAGTCTAACTGTTGCTTCCTGATCTGCATACATATTTCTCAGGAGGCAGGTCAGGTGGTTTGTTATTCCTATCTCTTGAAGAATTTTCCATAGTTTATTGTGATGCACACAGTCAAAGGCTTTGGCATAGTCAATAAAGCAGAAATAGATATCTTTCTGGAACTCTCTTGCTTTTTTGATGATCCAGCAGATGTTGGCAATTTGATCTCTGATTCCTCTGCCTTTTCCTAAAC
>SJYX01007394.1:72925-114380 GCA_006410675.1 Oreotragus oreotragus
TAACTAATTAATAACAAATTTGGAAAAAATCAAGGGATGAGGGCTCTGAGAATTAATATGCTACATTTCTAGTTTGTTAGAATCTAAATAACATATAAGAAAATACCATCAGTTTGATGTAGTTGGCTAGATCATTGCAAGATTTTGGTAATATAAAATCAAACTGTTCTTGACTTAATAAATGGTAGGAATACTACTACAGTAGTGACTGCTTATTAGCTTACTTCTTGAATGAAATATGGGTGAAAGTGTTAGTTGCTCAGTTGTGTCCAATTCTTTGTGACCTCATGGACTGCAGCCCGCAAGACTCCTCTATCCATGGAATTCTCCAGGCAAAAATATGGAGTGGGTTGCCATTCCCTCCTCCAGGGGATCTTCCCCACAAAGACATTGAACCAAGGTCTCCTGCACTGTAGGCAGATTCTTTACCGTCCAAGCCACACATTTATTAACACACATTTATCAAAGCAGATAGGTCATTAATTCTAATATATTAAATGTATAATATTTTTATCCTGCAAAGGAAAGGAATGACTGTAGAAAAGTAAGATAAGCTATATGTAAAAATACACTCAGGGACAGTTATCCATGAGGTGACACAGTGACTGTCTTGGATGACTAGCATCAACAATTACATTTCAGACTGCATCAGCTTCTATCAAACACTCTGCCAGAGTTGTTGCCAAAAATAGATCTACTGTGGATATCATTTCAATTCTCAGGTTCAAGTGGAAAGTGCCAGTAAGTCATGCCACTAAGAGAGGAACAACCATGGAGGAGCCTGCCTGTATAGTCCTCAGAAGAAAGCAACCCCCTAAATGATGTCAGAATAAATTACTTAAAATAATTCAATTTGATCCTTATTTAAAATTATTAGAAGCATCTCAACTCAATATTTAGTCAGAAAGAAGTGTTAAATATGAGGTCTGTTAACAATTGTGCCACTTTTTGCTGAAAGCATACACTTCTACTCAAATAATTCCCCCCTTAAATTGTATATTGTCTCCCAAAATTTCTTTCTTTTTACTTTATTCTACACACTAGAGAAACCTTTTGGCAGTGATATTATTATAAAAGCTTAAGATAAGATTTTTCCTCCTTTGAGTAATAAATTATAGTGTTTATTCTCACTATAATTCCACCATTCACTCTCCATCCCCTCCACTCCTCAAAATCAGTAGTTTTATTTCTGTCTAACAAGTTCCCTGCAATCAACTGTATTACGGTGAGAATAACGAAAATGTGCCTAGATGCTGGAGGGAAAGGCCTCAGGTTGCACCATTTCTTCTATCATATTAATGTGTGGGATTTCTAGAAATAATCCAAGCATATTCTTTTTCTGAATTTTTCATCCTGTCATAGATTAGTTATGTAATCTCTGATAAACTTAATCTCTCTAGGCTTTCATTTGCACATTTGTAAAACTGCTGTTGTTAGGCTTATTGTAGTCTAAAATGTAAAGTAAAGAAAGAGCAAGAGGGCATCAACTGTGAAAAGGCAAATGTCTCATATTCCTAACCATCCAGGCCCTTGTGAGGAGTCTGGATTTCATTCTCAGCACAAAGGAAATTTACCTGAAAGATATAAAGCAGAAACTAACAAGATATGATGTGATCTTTTTAAAGATTACTCTGGGTATAGTGTAGACAAGACTAACACAGAGGAAAAATGAAACTGTGGAATGTTGAAGCCCAAGGGGCCAAGCGAGAAATAACGATGTCTACTGACCTAGAAATAGACAGACAATGAAATCGAGTCAGCAGATTACTAAAGTAGCCTCTTGAACAGGATATGAACTGCGTTAAAAACAAGTGGACTAGATAGGAAAAATGGATCTGAGAGATTCTATAGAAATAGAAATATAAAAATAGAAACATTATTTATATATGGAAAAAGACAATGGGGGAGCATTCACATGAGAAAGACTTAGAGTGTAACGAAAAGAAAAAAAAACAGTCTGATATAAGAAGAATGTGAAGTCAAATATTTTAATAATATTTTTCAGAGAGAAAACAGCCTTTTTTGAGAACTTATAGTATATAATCCTGGGTATATTTTTTTCTATCTAGATACAAAAGTGATTATTTAAAATTAATTGTAAATAGGAAACCACATATTTACTTAAGCACCAAAATAATAGCTGATTTCTCAACATGAAATTGTACTTTTTAATCATCCTGAAATGATTCTTATCCATGAGTTAACTGAAGGGCTTTTAGCACATCTCTCAGAAAGAGGTTATATTCCCAAACAAAATGTTATTACATGACTGCTATCAAAATTTTGATGGAACAATTTTTCCTAAACAACCTATAACTTTTGGTGAAACAGTGCCTGAGAACTGGGGAATATTTTATTTGATTATTCAGTATGCCTGGTCTTGTTTTTGTCAGAGTAATTTATTTTATCTGTTAGATGTATCATCACTTTGAAAAAACATTTTTTTTTCAAACATGAACTCTATAAATTTTAGCAAATGTTCATGAGGATTAATTGTGTGCAGTAAACCATCACTTGGAGGCCTACATTTTGGGCAGGCTCTAAACATGCATCATTCATTGAGCATCTACTATGAGCTAATGTCATAGTAGTCCTGGGTTTACAGAAAGAAATAAACCTTCAATTTTTTAAAAATTTTCTTTCTTTCTTTTTTTAATTGGAGGATAATTGCTTCACAACATTGTGTTGGCCTCTGTCATAGATCAACATGAATCAGCCACAGGTATACTTATGTCCGCTTACTCCTGAACCCCCTCCCATATCCCACTCCAGCCACCCACCTAGGTTGTCACAGAGCACTGGGTTGAGTTCTTCATGTCACACAGCAAATTCCCACCTGCTATCTATTTTACATTTGGTGAAGAATATGTTACCATACTATTCTCTCAATTCATCCCACCCTCTCCTTTGAGTCAGTCCTAATGAAGCAGATGAACCTAGAGCCTATTATACAGAATGAAGTTGTAGAAAGAGAAAGACAAGTATCGTATATTAGTGCATGTGTATTGAATCTAGAAAGATGGTACTGATGAACCTATTTGCAAGGCAGCAATGGATGCAAACATAGAGAACAGATTTGTGGACACAGTGAGGGAAGGGAGTGGGATCTCCTCCCTCTCTTTCAATTTTTAGATCATTTAAATATGAGATCATTCATTCATGAGACATGTTCTGGATACTGTAGATACAACATTGAATACACTAGATAAAAATTCTTGTCTTCGTGAAGCTTACAATCTAGTGAGGAAAAGATTATTTACTAAAATGAAATACACATTGAAAAGTGAAAGTCATTCAGTTGTGTCCAACTCTCTGAGACTCCATGGACTGTCCATGGAATTCTTCAAGCCAGAATACTGGAGTGCGTAGCCTTTCCCTTCTCCAGAGGATCTCCCCAACCCAGGGATTGAACCCAGGTCTCCCATATTGCAGGCAGATTCTTTACCAACTGAGCTATCAAGGAAGGCTGAAATATACATGGGGCAAATGTAAATTAAAAATTATTTGAATTTGTTACTTTACTTTTAATTAATAGAAGATATTATTATATTTATCAACCTTAACCCATACTGGTTCCAAATAGGAAAAGGAATACATCAAGGCTGTATATTGTCACCCTGCTTATTTAACTTATATGCAGAGTACATCTGGAGAAGGCGATGGCACCCCACTCCAGTACTCTTGCCTGGAAAATCCCATGGGTGGAGGAGCCTGGTAGGCTGCAGTCCATGGGGTCGCTAAGAGTCGGACATGACTGAGCGACTTGACTTTTATCTTTCCCTTTCATGCATTGGAGAAGGAAATGGCAACCCACTCCAGTGTTCTTGCCTGGAGAATCCCAGGGATGGGGGAGCCTGGTGGGCTGCCATCTATGGGGTTGCACAGAGTCGGACACGACTGAAGCGACTTAGCAGCAGCAGCAGCAGCAGAGTACATCATGAGAGACACTGGGATGGAAGAAGCACAAGCTGGAATCAAGATTGCCAGGAGAAATATCAATAACCTCAGATATGCAGATGATACCACCCTTATGACAGAAAGTGAAGAGGAACTAAAGAGCCTATTGATGAAAGTGAAAGAGGTGAGTAAAAAAGTTGGCCTAAAGCTCAACATTTAGAAAACTAAGATCATGCATCTGGTCCCATCACTTCATGGGAAATAGATGCAGAAACAGTGGAAACAGTGGCTCACTTTATTTTGGGGGGTCTCCAAAATCACTGCAGATGGTGACAGCAGCCATGAAATTAAAAGACGCTTACTCCTTGGAAGGAAAGTTATGACCAACCTAGATAGCATATTCAAAAGCAGAGACATTACTTTGTCAACAAAGGTCCATCTAGTCAAGGCTATGGTTTTTCCAGTGGTCATTTATGGATGTGAGAGTTGGACTGTGAAGAAAGCTGAGCACAGAAGAATTGATGCTTTTGAACTATGGTGTTGGAGAAGACTCTTGAGAGTCCCTTGGACTGCAAGGAGATCCAACCAGTCCATCCTAAAAGAGACCAGTCCTGGGTGTTCATTGGAAGGACTATGCTGAAGCTGAAATTCCAATAATTTGGCCACCTCATGTAAAGAGTTGACTCATTGGAAAAGACTCTGATGCTGGGAGGGATTGGGGGCAGGAGGAGAAGGGAACAACAGAGGATGAGACGGCTGGATGGCATCACTGACTCAATGGACATGAGTTTGGGTGAACTCCGGGAGTTGGTGATAGACAGGGAGGCCTGGCATGGTGTGATTCATGGGGTCGCTGTGATTCATGGAGTCAGACATGATGGAGTGACTGAATTGAACTGAACTGACTGAACCCATAGTATATTCTTGCATCTATTACCTTGTTCATTTTTATACATAAGAACTGAAAATACCAATCAGACTTTAAAAACATTTTTTCGCTGATGAACAGTATTATATAAGTTGCACATGTACAATATAGTACAATAGAGATTCACAACCCTTAAAGTTTATATTTCATTTATAGCTATTATAGAATATTAGTTATATTCCCTGTTTGACAATAAGTCCCTGTAACTTATTTTATATCTAATAGTCTGTACCTCTTAATTCCCTACCACTGTATTGTCCCTCCCACCTCCTTTCATCCCTCTGGTAACCTCTAACTTGTTCTATGAGATAGTTTCCCACAAAACTAAAACAAATAAGTTCAAATTTGTATGGAAACACAAAAGATCCAGAACACAGAAAACAAGAAGAACAGAGCTTGATGAATCATCCACCCTGACTTTAGACTATACTACGAAGCTACAGTAATCAAAACGTTATGTATGGGCACAAATAGAGATGCATAGATCAATGGAATAGAACAGACAGCCCAGAAATAAATTAGCACACTTGTGGCCAATTACGGAGAAAGCAATGGCACCCCACTCCAGTACTCTTGCCTGGAGAATCCCATGGATGGAGGAGCCTGGTAGGCTGCAGTCCATGGGGTTGCAAAGAGTCGGACATAACTGAGCAACTTCACTTTCACTTTTCACTTTCACCCACTGGACAAGGAAATGGCAACCCACTCCAGTATTCTTGCCTGGAGAATCCCAGGGACAGAGGAGCCTGGTGGGCTGCTGTCTACGGGGTCGCACAGAGTCGGACACGACTGGAGCGACTTAGCAGCAGCAGCAGCAGCAGCAGCAGCCTGGCCAATTAATCTATGAGAAAGGAGGCAAGTGTATACAATGGAAGAACTGCAGTCTCTTCAATAAGTGGTGCTGGGAAAACTGAACAACTACATGTNCATCCACCCTGACTTTAGACTATACTACGAAGCTACAGTAATCAAAACGTTATGTATGGGCACAAATAGAGATGCATAGATCAATGGAATAGAACAGACAGCCCAGAAATAAATTAGCACACTTGTGGCCAATTACGGAGAAAGCAATGGCACCCCACTCCAGTACTCTTGCCTGGAGAATCCCATGGATGGAGGAGCCTGGTAGGCTGCAGTCCATGGGGTTGCAAAGAGTCGGACATAACTGAGCAACTTCACTTTCACTTTTCACTTTCACCCACTGGACAAGGAAATGGCAACCCACTCCAGTATTCTTGCCTGGAGAATCCCAGGGACAGAGGAGCCTGGTGGGCTCCTGTCTACGGGGTCGCACAGAGTCGGACACGACTGGAGCGACTTAGCAGCAGCAGCAGCAGCAGCAGCAGCCTGGCCAATTAATCTATGAGAAAGGAGGCAAGTGTATACAATGGAAGAACTGCAGTCTCTTCAATAAGTGGTGCTGGGAAAACTGAACAACTACATGTAAAACAATAAGATTAGAACATTCTCTAACCTCATATACAAATAAACTCAAAATGGATTAAAGACCCAGTGTAAGGCCAGAAATCATGAAACTCCTAGAGGAAAAGATAGGCAGAACACTTCTTACATAAATCTTAGCAATACTTTTTGGATCTGTCTTCTAAAGCATAGGAAATAAAAGAAAAAATAAACAAATGAGACCTAATTAAACTTAAAAGCTTTCACACAACAAAGGAAACCATTCACAAAATGATGAAAAGACAACCTACAGAATAGGAAAATATATTTTCAAATAATTTGACTGATAGGAGTTAATACCCAGTCTTTTAAAATTAAATTTTAATCCTTCCCTCATATATAGTTATCACAAATATTATGGAATATCTGTAGTTTATTTGTTGGTTATTTTGATTCATTTTCATAGACATATCAGTAAGTACTTAAAAATGACTGTTAATAGATTTTAAAGTTATGACTTAAATGAAGGTATGAAACAAATACTTTAACTACAATTTCCAATACCTTTAATGAGTTCCTTCAGAAGACTATCTTGGAAGCTCCTATTTTTTTCTTGTATTTATTTTTCTGTAAAGGAATGCCTTAAATATTTCTTTCTGTGCTCACTGCAGATAGGAAAATATGGCCAGATAAAATAAGACCCTTGGATAATAATGTACATTTCAGCAGCAATTTGTAGAGTGCTTCATAACAGTACCCTCTAGAATTGCATAAAGCAAACACTGAATTTTTAGCAATCAGCTAAAAGCCTGATTAAGCAAGTAAACTTTAAGCAAATATTTCAAACACTCAAGATTGATTCCTGAAGTTTCTAAGCACAGGAGCAGCCTTCTTTTAACTACAAACAATAAGCCCACGAGACAGAATCAAATCTCATATCTAAAAACAGGACTTTTGAAATAACTGAAAAATAAGACTGAGACATATTCCAACAATCTAAAGAATGAACTGCATAATTTAGAAGTTGCATCTCTGGCTTATAGGTAACCAGTGCCAATAAAGTGCACAATTGAGGGTGGTGCTGGACCAGCGAGATAGGAATAGAGGCCCAGATGCACCAAGGGCCTAGGAAGAGCACTCTTCTTTCATTGGGTCACTATCTTTAGGAAAAAAATGTGTCAGCTAAATAAGTATGTGCTTCCAGTTTGGGGAGATGTATTCTGACTACAAAAAAAAAAAAAAAAAATCAATAACTTCATATCTATTAACTACCAAAGTTGACATTTCTTGTTAATAAATATTTCTTGAACTACAAACAGAACTCCCATCCCCTCTCACACACACAAATAGAGAAAGAAAGGTGAGAGAAAGATTTATATCCCTTTTGTATTCATTTATATTGCCTCTTAGAGGTGTAATTTGAATTACTGCAGTACATTTCCTTAAACAAGTTAAATTACTTGAAATACTTGTTATTCAAATTGTGAATCAGGTGACAAAGTGATAAGATATCACTTCTCAAAAAGCAAGACAGTAACTACCTCAAAGGCAATTTGTTAATAAATGACTTGGTAGCATACTCATTCATTATCATCAACCTAGGCATCCCACCTAAAATACTAGTTAACACTAGTTTCTCATGTCCTGGGATTGTGCTAAAATCTTTGAAGTCAAAGATCTCACCTAATTTTTGTAAAAGTCACACATTGTAGTACATGTGGTAAACGCTGTGGTTGTCCAGTCACTAAGTGGTGTCTGAATCTTTGTCACCCCATGAACTACAAAATGCCAAGCTTTTCTGTCCTTCACTATCTCACTGAACTTGCTCAAACTCATGTCCACTGAGTTGGTGATGCCATCCCACCATCTCATCCTCTGTCGCTTCTTTCTTCTCCTGCCCTTACTCTTTCCCAGCATCAGGTTCCTTTCCAATGAGTCATCTCATCACGTCAGGTCACCAAAATATCGGGGCTTCAGCATCAGTCCTTCCAATGAATATTCAGAGTTGACTTCCTTTTGGATTGACTGGTTTGATCTCCTTACTCTCCAAGTGATTCTCGAGTCTTCTCCAACTGCTACAGTTCAAAAGCATCAATGATATCACTTCTCAAAAAGCAAGACAGTAACTACCTCAAAGGCAATTTGTTAATAAATGACTTGGTAGCATACTCATTCATTATCATCAACCTAGGCATCCCACCTAAAATACTAGTTAACACTAGTTTCTCATGTCCTGGGATTGTGCTAAAATCTTTGAAGTCAAAGATCTCACCTAATTTTTGTAAAAGTCACACATTGTAGTACATGTGGTAAACGCTGTGGTTGTCCAGTCACTAAGTGGTGTCTGAATCTTTGTCACCCCATGAACTACAAAATGCCAAGCTTTTCTGTCCTTCACTATCTCACTGAACTTGCTCAAACTCATGTCCACTGAGTTGGTGATGCCATCCCACCATCTCATCCTCTGTCGCTTCTTTCTTCTCCTGCCCTTACTCTTTCCCAGCATCAGGTTCCTTTCCAATGAGTCATCTCATCACGTCAGGTCACCAAAATATCGGGGCTTCAGCATCAGTCCTTCCAATGAATATTCAGAGTTGACTTCCTTTTGGATTGACTGGTTTGATCTCCTTACTCTCCAAGTGATTCTCGAGTCTTCTCCAACTGCTACAGTTCAAAAGCATCAATTCTTCAGCTCTCAGCTTTCTTTATGGTACACCTCTCACACCCACGCATGACTACTGGAAAAAATATAGCTTTGACTATATGGACCTTTGTTGGCAAAGTAATGTCTCTGCTTTTTAATATGCTGTCTACGTCGGTCATAGCTTTTCTTCCAAGGAGAAAGCATCTTTTAATTTCATGGCTGCAGTCACCATCTGAAGTAATTTTGGAACCCAAGAAAATAAAGTCTCCCACTGTTTCCATTGTTTCCCTATCTATTTGCCATGAAGTGATGGAACCAGATGCTAGGATCTTCATTTGACTGACCTTAATTCCTCAAGATTCAGAAATCCAGAGCGAAAGTAGATATTCACCACAAATCACATTGCTAGCATAACTATCTAAGACAACTAATTCAGCATAGCCAAAGTTGCAGACCCAAAACTATACCCTTTTTTCAGAAAGAACATTAAAAGAGCTCATTGCCCAGAAGCCACCATCCAGCCCCTCCCATCCCCCTATCCCACTCCACCACCCAAAGGCCAATAATGACAAAAAGACTTCTTTGGAATTGAAGGGTTTAAACAATGCAGATCTCCTGAGTTAATCTTTCCCATATACTTTTTCTGTCTCTTATACACATCTAGATGTGTATAAGAGACAGATGATGGAGTGACTGAATTGAACTGAACTGACTGAACGNTCCCACTCCACCACCCAAAGGCCAATAATGACAAAAAGACTTCTTTGGAATTGAAGGGTTTAAACAATGCAGATCTCCTGAGTCAATCTTTCCCATATACTTTTTTCACCCTTTTCAATTTAAATGATCAATAACTTGATTTTTAGAGTGGTTTTTCTTTAGATGGCATATCATATATATTTGGATGTTGCTTTTTTAGTCAATATGGAAGTCTCTGTATTGTAACTGTTGTGTTTAGTCTATTCATATTTAACGTGATTACTGATGTGATTGGACAGAGGAGCCTGGCAGGCTCCTTGGTGTCCAGGAGTTCACAAAGAGTCAGACAGGACTGACCACACATACATAGAGACATTTAGTCATTTATTACAAGAGTAAGCTTCAGGGGCCTCTGTAAACCTATGGGAACTGTATATAAAATTTTGTGTGTATGTGTTTGAGTACAGCTTTTGTGAGTGAAATCAAGTTAACAGACTCTTAGATGCATCTACGTTTTCCCCACCAAATAATATTATTTAAAAGGAAAGAGAAGTGCAACATAGTAATAAATAACAATTTATGACTATGTATCCATGTAGGTCAGCACTATTTAAGAGAATTGCATTTATTAACTCATGATTTTCTTAACAATCTCCTGAGGAAGTTACTATTATTATTCTCATTTAATAGATAAAGAAACAAAAAGTTTAAACAATTGGCATGAGTGCACAGCTAGTGAGATGGTGTATGTGTGTTTATGTGTGTGCACTCAGTTGCGTTCAACTCTTTGCAACCCCATGGCCTGTGGCCTGCTAGACTCCCCTGTGCATGGAATTTTCCAGGCAAGAATACTGAAGTAGATTCCATTTCCTACTCCAGAGGATCTTCCTGACCCACAGATTAAGCCTGCATCTCATGGGGCTCTCTTTACCACTGAACCACCTGGGAAGCCCAGTAAGTGGTTAAATGGATGTCAAATCTAGGCTCTCTGACTCTGGAGATTATCCTCAATAATATACTGCACTACCAATCATAAAACTCCCACAAACTCTGAGATTGTTAGTCTGTCCATGTTGACACCAGCAGCAAAACATCATCTTCCACAGATACTGATTTTCATTTGTTAAATAACTGCATAAAGCAGTTCATCAAATCTACACTCTGGTGGCCAACTGTCCAATAACTGATAAAGAAAGAGGAAATCAATGTAGACGAGCTGGTGTGTGCTTTTAGAAGCTGGCAGACATTGTGTCAAGTGTGAGAAACATAGACCCAGTTAGTGAAACAAGTTATCACAGATTTCCCTTGCGTGCAAGCTCATGCGTGCTCAGTTGCTTCAGTCCTTTCTGACTTCTAGTGACTCCATGGACTGTAGTCCATCAGGCTCCTCTGTGGGGATTTTCCAGCAAGAATGCTGGGGTGGGTTGCCATTTCCTGCT
The DNA here is from genome assembly GCA_006410675.1 of Oreotragus oreotragus. Lineage (NCBI taxonomy): Eukaryota > Metazoa > Chordata > Mammalia > Artiodactyla > Bovidae > Oreotragus > Oreotragus oreotragus. The sequence goes on from SJYX01007394.1 coordinate 83,937, forward strand.
CCAGGGGATCTCCCTGACCCAGGATCTGTACTCATGTCTCCTATATTTCCTGCATTGCAGGTGGATTCTTTACCATGGAGCCACCCAGGAAGCCATCATTTGGTTTATATTACACACGACACATTTGATCATTTGAGCCTTTTTTTTTTTTTGTATAATCATTTACAGTTTTCTCTAGTGCAGTTTTAGGACCTGAATAATGTATAACCTAACCAACATTAAAGTGTATCATTGATACCAGGCCATAAAAATATAAAGGAAATTTCCATTTCACTTTGCAAATAAAGAGAATATATTGTCTAAAAGTCATAGGTCAAATTATACATAAGATCTACTCACTGAATTAGAAGAAATTTCCTGCAATGCCTGGAAGAACAGCATGCTATCCCAAAGGAGAAGACAAAAAAAAAAAAAAATAGCCCTGAGATGGAGTGTACTTGGTAAAATCTAAGAACAGAAGAGACTCCCACATGGCTGAAATTTAGGTGAGCGATTAATTCACTAAGAGATGATTCAGGCACTGAAATTGATCTTATAAATCCTTGAAGGTCTTTGTGTTTTGTTCTGACTAACAGAATCTAACAGCTAAACCTGTCCAGGAAAAAAATGGAAAGAGGGAGACTAATTAGGTATGTTTTGCAATAACCTAGACAAGAGAAGATGCTGGCCACCACTATGAAAGCAATAGCAATGATAACAGATGTTTAAATTTCATAAATATTTTGTAGAGTCAAAAGCATTTGCTTTTAGAAAGGATACATGAGGAAAAAACAGGTCAAAAATGACCTAAGATATTTTGATCTAAGCAAGCGGAAGAATAGTTTGAAGTTCACTCAGATTGGGAAGAAGTGAATGGAGTAAATTTCACAGGAAAGGTTAGGATTTCAGTTTGGGGCATGGATTTTATATCAACAATCTTGAGTAATAGTAAGTGAATGAATGAATAACTCTCATATGAGATAAGGCAAAGGAAGTATAAAGTTCTTATGAAAAACAAACTGATTTTTGTCAATTAGAGGCATTGTTAACTTGATATACCTATTATGTGCCAGAAACCTTTCTGAGATTGAGGGAATATACTGATAAAGAAAGCAGGCATAAGTCACCATTCTTATGAAAATTACATTCCAGTGGGTAGAGATGGAAAGTTTAAAAATTAAATAAACAAACAAAATATATAATAGCTTAGAAGGTAATGTATTCTTTGAGGTAAAACAATGTGTGAAAGGATAGGGGATATGGAAGTGTCAGTAAGACAGGGATGGTATTATTAAAATGACTGCTGTATACCTTGCAGACTATGATTGTCCAAAATATCTAGGCAGTTAGTTAAACACTTGCAGTTTTCTCAGAAGTTACACTATTTATAAAGTGCTTGAGGCAGAGGGCTGTGAGCATCACTTATAACCTTTAATTTAACCTAAGAGGATCTTTCAAATGGAAGGGTTTTACAAATATATCTGACACCACAAATAACACTGAGACATATGAAATTTGCTCACATCAGTTCAGTGCCATCGTTCATGCTTAATCAGTTCAGCTCCCACTTGTGGCCTGGTGAGGTAAGAAGAGACCTGCTTTTCAGCTTGTACAATCGAGAGTTCATCTGTTTCCAGTGAAGGAAAAGATGGAAAGAGAAATATGAGGGGAAAATTAAGAGCTTTGGAGAGGAAATAGGTGGTAGAAAACAGAGTAAGAGTCATATAGCAAGAATACTGGAGTGAGTTGCCATTCCCTTCTCCAGGGGATCTTCCTGACCCATGGATCGAACCTGGGTCTCCTGCATTACAGGAAGATTCTTTACCATCTGAGCCACTGGTACAGCACCAGTGAAAACCTAGGCTGTAAAATCTGGAAATGGCAATAATTAAAATGTACTGAGTATTTACTGCCTGATAGAAACTATTCTAAATGCTATACATTTATTAATCATCTAACTTCATAACAAATCTAAGAAATAGATTTTTTTAACCCCCATTCTATAGATGCAGAACTTGGGGTTCATACTGTTTAAGTAGCTTGTCAAATTCACACAACTAGGAAGTGACGAAGCTGTGGCAATCTGATGCTGCATCATATGGTCTTACCTGCTAGGTAATGCAGCCTGCCTGACTCTAAGGTGAGAATAGCTGCCCTACTTTCACATAAGATTTGTTGCACACTCTTTTAGTCATCTTAGTGCATTTACCAAAATAGACTACAGCACTGGAATAAAACAAGACTCAAGGCAAAATGCCACACTACAGAAATTTTAATTTTGGTGGTTACCTTTTTCCTTTCAGAAATGATTAGAAATGTAAGTGACCATACTACATACAACTATATATAATTTATATATGTACACACACATATGTATATAATTTGTCAATAGTGTTAAACTTATAATCACTAATTTATAAAATTTCTTATTACATTATTTGGAAGTTAGCAAATTAATGAATAGACATTCATCTTTCTTCCCCTCCATTGCTTCCCTAACCTTAGTTTGAACCACTTACAAAGGATGACAATAATAACTGTCTTTTAAAATTTTGCATGCAATATTTTCTTTGATATTTACACCAACCCAGTGATGTAACAATTGTTTCCATTGTGGAAGACAAGGAGTTTCATAGACTTAGATAATATTACCCAACTAAATAATGTCTGAGCTGGACCAAAGCTGGCTCACCCAGTCATGTGCTCCTTCACATTCCTGTTCTATCATGCACAGAGGGCAAAAAGTCATTGAAAAAGGAAATGAGTGCAGAAAAGTGGCTTATTATGCCTAAAAATTTTCTTTCTGCTACTTAATCACCAGAATGTCTTACTGCCAACTCTGATAAGCAATCTAAAAGTCTAAATTTAAATCTCTTTCTGAAAAGAGAAAAGGAACCCAAAATGGATTGCACATTTTTGGCTACAATATTGGTAATAGGCAGAAAAGCAGTAGTGAGTATTGTCATAACAGATTTTTAAAATAGTATCTGACCTTGGAATTAAGTTAGTAATGTTGCTGTAATTCAATTAAAATCTCTCCATGTTTTATTATAACCATGGTTTGAATTTTCTCTATGATTTTTGTTAAAAAATACAATCATTTCAAGGGTGATAGGATCAAATATTTGGTCTTTACTTAAGTAAAGTAGTATTTATTTATCTTTTAACAATGGAGAAAACAGAAGCTATCATGAATGATTTTTTACTTTATCATTGACATTTTAAAAAGCCAATGCACTTAATAAGAAGATCCCAAAGAGTGCACCATTAGACTATTGATCTGTTAAGTCATCCAATGCATAGTACTTGGGGTATATAATTAAGACCCCAGAAGGCGAGGTTTCTCTGCTGGCAGACTAGATAGGAATTTGCCAGCCAATGCAGGAGACATGGGTTCGATCCCTAGTCCAGGAGGATCCCCAAATGCCTCTGGGCAACTAACCTCATGAGTCACAACAATTGAGCCCACGCACCACAACAAGAGAAGTCAGCTCAATGAGAGGCCTGTGCACCGCAAGCTGAGAGTGGTCCCTGCTGACAACTGGAGGAAAACCCATGTCGCCACAAAGACCCAGAACAGCCAAAAATAAATAAACAAATAAAATTATATTAAAAAAGAGCCCAGAGAGGGATGAAACTATGAAACTTTCCTACAATATCCTATGAGCTCCTGTGATCTCTCTCTGTTTGGGGGGAAGGAAAAATGGAGTTCTAGAGGTTGATTTTATGGCTTACACTAGGGTTTTAGTTAACTATTCTCTTAAATTATAAGACTTGCTACTGGACTTTATGCCAAAATACATTTAAGATGCCATCAAAGAAACATGACGCATTGTTAAAACTCAGGTAAATATAATAATGAGAAAGAGTCCAGGGAGATGTGAATTAGGCAAGTTAGAAAGTGATATCTTAAACTTCACTGAATTTTTATTTTTCTTAAAATGTCTTGTCCCTCCAGTGTTTGTTGTTTCTGAATGTTCCAAACAGAATCTAGTTTCTTCTCCCTTGAACATTAGATCTAATGGGTTTTATTTAAATGGCATAGCTTGTGAAATTCCCTGGGAAATCTTACAGATACCTGAATGAATAAGCAATCTATTAAATTATAGATGTATAGCTTTGGTGATTAGTTCACTTTCACAAACTCTAGTCCTTTTGGTCCCATGGTACAAGAACTCAGCTTAAGGCACTTGAAGTTAACACAGTGGAAAATAATGGAATTCATATAATGTAGCAATAGATTATAGTTGACTGTGTCAGGGATGGGGCGGGGGAGAACCTTCAGTAGGGAAGCATAAGCATGCTTCATTTCACTGAGTAACAAAGAAAAGGCAGTGTCAGATATATGAGGGAGAATGGTGGCAAGAAGGAAAATGAGTTAGAGAAGAGAAGCCCAGAAAATGGTGGTATAAACAGGCTTAATACCTTCAGAATTGCAGGTCAAAGTGATAACATGAGGCTTCTGAGTTGCACTAAGACATGCAGAACATTTAACAGAGATAATGTCAAACTCTCAAATCGCCATCAAAGTGCTGCTAGAATTTAGTCAGCAGTCAAGTAGAGAAGGAGCAAAGTCATGTTCCTGCAAAGAGGTGCTGACATCTTTGTTTCTGCTTTTCTGTACAACTGCACAAACAAAGGGTAAATATGGATTATTTCTCTTTCAACTTTGCACCTCAATCTAGATTGCACTATCAAGAGTGACAATGAAATGGAAGAAAGATTTCTCTTTATAATTTTATTAGCTTTCTTTTTCTTACTCTCCTTTTTAAAGAATGACATTTTTGGATTTATTCTCAAAATAGTATTTTCTAAATGGAGTCCAAATGATAGCCTGTTTTCTCAGATCTACCACTGATGAACAGATTTGAATTAAATTGCTAGAAAAAAATATAAAGGAAGGAATTTCTTCTAAGAAATGGAGCCAATGATATTCTCACATTAAACAAACGATGATGGATAAATCCTTTCATCATTCAACTTCATATAGTTAAAGGAAAAGGATATACATTTTTTCATTAAATATTACCTTTTGGAATTCTGTTTGAAAATAAACATATTAGTTGTAAAGCAAGTTTTGAAAATATAACTAGAACATTATACCCAACAGTGACAAAATGCTCTTTTTAAGGACTCACAGAACTCTTAACAATAACAGAGTTAATTTGAACATCAAGTAAAATTCATTAAGAAGTCCAATTTGCAGGAATATTAAAAAATATATTTTAAGAAAATGTAAGTTGCCAGTCTATGTTCAATGCAGGATGCTTGGGGCTGGTGTATGGGGATGATCTGGAGGCTGTCTCTTATACACATCTAGATGTGTATAAGAGACAGAGTTAGNGAAAATGGTGGTATAAACAGGCTTAATACCTTCAGAATTGCAGGTCAAAGTGATAACATGAGGCTTCTGAGTTGCACTAAGACATGCAGAACATTTAACAGAGATAATGTCAAACTCTCAAATCGCCATCAAAGTGCTGCTAGAATTTAGTCAGCAGTCAAGTAGAGAAGGAGCAAAGTCATGTTCCTGCAAAGAGGTGCTGACATCTTTGTTTCTGCTTTTCTGTACAACTGCACAAACAAAGGGTAAATATGGATTATTTCTCTTTCAACTTTGCACCTCAATCTAGATTGCACTATCAAGAGTGACAATGAAATGGAAGAAAGATTTCTCTTTATAATTTTATTAGCTTTCTTTTTCTTACTCTCCTTTTTAAAGAATGACATTTTTGGATTTATTCTCAAAATAGTATTTTCTAAATGGAGTCCAAATGATAGCCTGTTTTCTCAGATCTACCACTGATGAACAGATTTGAATTAAATTGCTAGAAAAAAATATAAAGGAAGGAATTTCTTCTAAGAAATGGAGCCAATGATATTCTCACATTAAACAAACGATGATGGATAAATCCTTTCATCATTCAACTTCATATAGTTAAAGGAAAAGGATATACATTTTTTCATTAAATATTACCTTTTGGAATTCTGTTTGAAAATAAACATATTAGTTGTAAAGCAAGTTTTGAAAATATAACTAGAACATTATACCCAACAGTGACAAAATGCTCTTTTTAAGGACTCACAGAACTCTTAACAATAACAGAGTTAATTTGAACATCAAGTAAAATTCATTAAGAAGTCCAATTTGCAGGAATATTAAAAAATATATTTTAAGAAAATGTATTAAAAAGAAATGGAAAGAGAAAAAAATTAACTTAATGATAATAATAAGCAATATATCAAAATGGATGGAATGTAACTAAAACAGAGCTTAGAGAGAAATGTACATAGTTTTAAAGAAATACTTAATATAAAAAGTTAAAAATCAATATCTTATTTCTTAATAAACTACACTAACACTAACCCAAATAAACTAGAACATTAATGAGAATATGAAAAGAAAATGAAATAGACGTATACAATAAAGAAAATCTGAAGGCAAAAAGTTAAGACTAAATAAGAATAACAGAGAGAGAGAAGCACTGCCAACAACCCCACAGACAGCAAAAGCATTACTTCTGCAATATAGCAAAGACAAATTCTTTAGAAACAAAATATATCGAAATTGGTAAAATAAAAATATTTGCATGCTCCTTTATCTCTCAAAAACTGAAATTGCTATTAAAATTCTTCTAATTAAGAAAAAAGATCCTTCTAACAAAACTTTAAGGAAGAGAGAGCACTAATCCTATACATCCTATACAAATACTTTTGAAAGACAGAGAAAGAAGAGAAATTTCACAATTTGTTTCAAGAGGCTAGGACAATGCTGACACCAAAACTTGATAAAGGTATAGTCCAACTTTTCTCATGAACATGAAGGTAATGAACTAACTAAAATATTAGCAAATTAGGTCTAGTGATAATAATAAATAATAATATATTGTATAATATTGACTACAAAAGGGAGAGCAATTTAATAATCATGTCAATAAATGTAGGCCCAGCACTTGGTAAAATTCTACAAATATTATGTAAAACAATTGACAAAGATCTAAATAATAGATATATCATACTATATTAGTCATTTGAAAATTCAAGTTGTAAATAAGTCAGTCATCTCAAACTGACCTATAAATTTAATGAAATCCAAGTGAAAACTTTCATAGTTTTTGTAGAAATTTACAAGCTGATTTTTAGACAAATCAATATTAAACAAGAAAAATAAAACTGGGGAATTTAAACTGCCAAATACTAAGATCGATTGTAACGCTACAGCAGTAAGAGCAGTGTAATATTGTCACAAAGGTAGACACACAAATGAAATGTTATGAAGTCTAGAAATAGACTCACATCTTTATGTTCACCTGAATTAAAGCAGTATGGTGATCAGTAGGATGGATGGTCAGTTGAAAATCATACAGAAAAATAGTAAATTTTAATTCTTACTTTGTAAAAATAAAACAAGTATAGATCAATTGGAGATCTAAATATGAAAGCTGATATAAAGACCAAATGTGGCTTACTGATCAAAATCCCAAATGCTGGTGAGAATTAAAATGGTACAGTCCCTATGGAAAATAGTGGTAATTTTCTTAGAAAATGAAACATTCAACTATCATAAAACCCAAATATTGCACTCCCAGGAATTTACCTAAGAGAACTGAAGGCTTTTGTTCACACAAAAACATGTACATTCATGTTTATAACAGCTTGTTATTTATTTGTATCACCCTAAAGTAGAAACAGCCTGATGTCCTTAATGAGTAAACAAACTGTTGTACATCCATAACATACTAAGAAGCAATAAAAAGGATGAACTGCTAATACACACAACATGATGAATCTCCAGGGAATTGTGCTGAATGGAAAATGTCAATTCCAAAACGCTACATTAATATATGACTCCATATATATAACATTCTTGAAATGACAAAAATATAAAAATGGAGAATGAATTAGTGATTACTAGAGGTTAAGAAGAAGGTGAGGTGGGACGGAAATAGATGTGGTTATAAAAAGGCAACATGATGGATCCTTGAAACAGAAATGTTTAATATTGACTATCTATGTCAATATCTGGGTTGCAATGTTGTAAAATAGTTTTGCAAGGTGTTACTGTGGGAGAAACTGGGCAAAGAATATATGGATTTTCCTGTATTATTTCTTACAGTTGCATGTGATTCTAAAGTTATCTCAAAATAAAAGATTTAATTAAAAAAATATATAAGCACAATATAGTCTTTCATATGTATTTGTTTAAAAAACAGTAAAAATAAATCAAATTAGGTAATCTTTAGTCAAAGAACAGAAAACATTTCATGAAAAAAATCAAATCATTCGTTTCCTGCTATTACATAGATATTTCAGTGGAACTTTACATTAATTTGAGAAAATCATTTTTATATGTTCCTTTCTGCTATGTATGATTCAGCAATGAGCCTTACCTGCTCAATCACCTTTAAAAGAAAAACATAATAATAATGCCACCTTCTTANAATCAAATCATTCGTTTCCTGCTATTACATAGATATTTCAGTGGAACTTTACATTAATTTGAGAAAATCATTTTTATATGTTCCTTTCTGCTATGTATGATTCAGCAATGAGCCTTACCTGCTCAATCACCTTTAAAAGAAAAACATAATAATAATGCCACCTTCTTACAAGTTTAAAACAAATCTATACAATGAAGAGCAACTCATTAATGAATTTCACACTCTATAGAATGTAGAGTTTCAAGTCTACAGAGCTGAGCAAGACCTGATTGGAAAGACTATACTTAGGAGTGTTAAAGTGTAGAATACTAAGAACAGATGAGAGAAAAACATTAATATTTGGACAAGTCAAGTAAACTTAAGGGAAGCTGTTCTTTACATAATTGAAAAGAGCTGGGTTACACATGCTTTATAAAAAAGAATAAGGCTATACACATCTTATTATAATTTTTAATATAACATTGGTAACAATGAAAGTATCTGCTAATTGTATCTGATAACCAAACAGTGCAACAAACACTTAAGTGTTATAGTCATCTAATGTTAACACAGCATCAAAGACAATTTATCTTTGAGTTTCTTGATTTAAAACTTAAATATTCAAGACTCTGACAAGCACTACTGTCTGGAAACAACAAATTTACAAATGCTATCCAGGAAATGATATTAAAACTGCAGAGTTATTTTTATCTATTTTAACAGACAGCTTCTGAAGGTGTTGACTGTAGTAAATCAGAAGCCAGAAAAGTTTCATTAAGTACGTAATTGTCAAGGTACTTAAAAAATATGCCTGGTGGGCTGCCATCTATGAGGTCACACAGAGTCGGACACAACTGAAGCAACTTAGCAGCAGTGGTATAATTTCCTCATCTTCATTCTCTATTTGCTTTGTTTGCACCTAGTATTGCCATAATACAAGAGCCGCATACATTTTGAGTACTGTTAAGTTTTTCAACAGACTTCCCAGGTGGAGCTAGTGGTAAAGAACTCACTAGCCAATGCAGGAGACATGAGACAGGATTCGATCCCTGGGTCAGAGAGATCCCCTGGAGGAGGACATGGCAACCATTCCAATACTCTTGCCTGCAGAATCCCATGGACAGAGGAGCCTGGCAGGCTACAGTCCAAAGGCTTACAAAGAGTTGGACATGACTGAAGCAACTTAACATGCACTCATCCAGGTTTCTCTATATTCCAATACTTTGGGCAGATGATGCAAAGAACCAACTCACTGGAAAACACCCTAACGCTGGGAAAGATTGAGGGCAGGAGAAAGGGGTGACAGAGGACAGGATGGTTGAATGGCATCACCAACTCAGTGGACATGAGTTTGAGCAAACTTTGGAAGACAGTGAAGGACAGGGAAGCCTGGCATGCTGCATTCCAAGAGGTAGGAAAGAGTCAGACTCAACTTAGCAACCGAACAACAAATTTCTCATCCTTAGTACTGTGTTTTCTTTTAATTTTTGCCTTAAAACAAAATATTTTTTAAAAGGCTGTTGTCTATGTTTGTTTTCCTTCTTTTCTTTTAATACTTAGGCTTCTGACAACCATGACATAGTTTTGGGGTTATCTGGATCCTTAGTCTTTCATGGTCAAGCAATAAATGAGGCAGAAGCACTAGGGTCTGATGAATATACATCTCAAGATTTTAATTATCTTCCACCCACCACCAAGCTGCAACTGAAAAACTGCTCATTGCCCCAGCTTGTAGTTAGAAAATATTCATCTCCTGTTCTTTCTTCTACAGGAGAGATGCATTGACCCCTTGAGTGGTATTGGCTCATATTTGAGTTAAATATACTTCATACTCTTCACGTTTGACTCAAGGTAGCATTACAGCACCTACTGTTTTGAGGTGTAGTAAAGCTGATCCTTTAAAACCAGATTCTGCCACTCAGATCTGCAAACAGACTCAGAACTGGGACCAGATTTATGGAGGAATGGAGATAAATCAGTAAAGGATCATAGTGTCTGGGTTCTCTATGAGGCTCCATCTCTTCCTCAGGCAAGTGATAACATTATGTTTTAGTAGAGGCAGCCACTGAAAAGATTGCTTAACCATTCAGCTGACAAAGTTTTCAAGTGATTTGGGGAACTAATTAAACATTTGTCTGAATTAGTGGAGTTTAGATTAAAAAACTCAACTCGATGATATATTTAGAATCACATTATTGACTGAAAATGTAGACTTTTTACAGTATAAGCCAGGAACAGGTCTGGTCTACTTAAGCATGTGCTGAAAATTTACATATGTAAATGAGAACTTGTGAAAATCCTTGTGAAATTAGTGATAATTTTGTCTAATTCTAATATTGTAGGCTAACTTGAACAGATGCTAAATGAATTGGATACTTAATTTATTCTAAATCTAGTCACTAGTTTTATAGGCAGCTGCATTTTAACAGATTAAGGGAATGCAAGTGGCAGCATTAATCAGTGAATTAGTTTGAAAGACTAGAAAATATAATGTTCATAAATCCAAGAGTGCAAGCATTTTCCTATGGGATCTATTTATTGCACCTTTAACTTTTTCTAGCCGTACTTCTATTTTCACAATACATAAATTTAGGTATGTAAAACCACATTTCAAATATACTGGCAAAGTGATTTTTTAAAGCAACCTAGAAACGAGTTTTAGAAAACAAAGATATTTGGCAGTGGACTAACTGTTGGTAAGGTTTACTTTTCAATAAGCTTCTGTATCTGTAATATATATTGATCATCTCATAACAGTGAAAATTTCACTTTCCAGAGAATTAGACAATCTTAGATATAAAAACACCATGTCATCCTGGCGCAGTTAGAACAACAATCAATATTAGCTCTTCAAGTAAATGCATGGTAATGCATATGTATTAGTACATAAGAAATGATAAGAGAGTTGGTTGTTTGTGTAAAATGTTTGCCAAGTCAATAATATGTCTAAATTTCTCAGTAAAAGTCACCATTTTAGATCAAGGTACAAAAACCCTTATTTAAATATATTTTGACTTAATTTAAGTTGGTTTATCAAATTAACCTTAAATTCTCTAGCAAGTCTCACAAAAAAACACCCATAAATAAAAAATAGAAGGATTGAAGACAGTAAAAGACTATAAGATCCTATGGAGCCTTCGAGTTCACTTGAGACCTGTATTATTTTTTCTATTGTTGCTACAACAAATTGCCATAAATTAAGCAATTTTTAAAAAAGACACATTGCTAGGAGTTAAGGAGTTGAGGGATGAATAGGCATTATAGAAGATTTTTAGGGCAGTGAAACTATTGTATAACGTACTATAATAATGGATACATGTCATTATAAATTAGTCTAAATCCATAAAGTTTACACCACCAAGAATGAATCCTCAGGTAAACTTTGGACTTTGGGTGACTATGATGTGTAATGTAGGTTCATCAATTGCTAACAAATGTACCGCTCTAGTGGAAGATGTTGGTAATGGGGAAGTCTATGAGTGTGTGGAGCAGGGGATATGTGAGAAATTTCTATACCTTCTACTCAATTTTGCTTTGAACTTAAAACTGCTCCAAGAAAAAAATATATTAAAACAAAACACCCATTTATTATTCATAGTTCTGTAGGCCAGAAGTCTGAGGATGGTATGACTCAGTATGACTGTAAGGGTTTACAATGGCACAGGCAAGGTATTAAGGAGGCTATTTTATTTATCTGGATTCTCTGGGGTTGAATCTTCTTCCAGGTTCAAGCAGAACGTTTTGCAGAAATCAGTTTTGCGCAGCTGTTGGACTGAGATCCCTTTTTCCTTACTGGACACAGGCCAGAGGTTGTTCTTATTTTTAGAGGGTGCCCACATTCCTGACTTAGGGCCTCCTCCATCTTAAAAGCCAGCAAAGATGTAGAGAATCCTAATTCTATTTCTTCTGCTGCTTCTTGCTTTAAGTCAGTCTCTGCCTTCCCCTAGCCATTGTCTTCTATTCTTGAAGGATGTGCCTATACTGGGCCCACCCAGATAATCCAGATAAATCTTCCTGTCTTAAAAGCTACTGATAGTAACTTTACTTACATTTGCAAAGTCCCTACACACTAGATTAGTGTTTAATTGAATAACCAGGAGTTGCAAATCTTGGAATGCCATCTTTAGAATTTTCCCTGCCCAAAGAAGTACATCTACTGCCCTGGGAGAAAACTGGGGAAAGGAAAATCAGCTTCATCAAATTATTTATGAGAATAAACATAAATCCAAAAAATCCCAAGCTTTTCTTTTTTTACTTTTGGATTTTTGGATTTTAAGATTTTTTTGGTTGTTTACCTTTTGTTTTTAATGTGATATTTGTAATTTAAACTTGATCATTATGAAAATTAAAAAAAGAATAGGATAAAAAGTGTGAATATGTTATACATAGTCCCTCCACTCAAAGAGAAAAGTCCTAACAATTAACGCACTTCTTTTTTCATGTCTTAGAAACAGGTTGTATGTGTATGCTTAATAATTTCTAATGCTTAAGCATAATTATAATGACATTTATCTAGATTTCTAAATGGTAGAAACCTATCTGTGGGAGAGCATATTCCTAAAGAACTGGGGCAGAGGGAATTCAACAGTAGTCTCATTTATGTCATCATCATTTCAGTTCAGTTGCTCTTTGCGATCCCATGAACTGCAACATGCCAGGCTTCCCTGTCCATCACCAAAACACATAGCTTGTTCAAACTCATGTCCATTGAATTAGTGATGCCATCCAACCATCTCATTCTATGTCATTGCCTTCTCTGCTTCAATCTTTCCCAGAATCAGGGTCTTTTCCAATGAGTCACTTCTTCACATCAGGTGCCAAAGTATTGGAGTTCCAGCTTCAGCATCAGTCCTTCCAATGAATATTCAGGACTGATCTCCTTTAGGATTGACTCACTTGATCTCCTTGAAGTCCAAGGGACTCTCAAGAGTCTTCTCCAGCACCACAGTTCAAAAGCATCAATTCTTTGGCTCTCAGCTTTCATTGGATTGGTCATAGCTTTTCTCCCAAGGAGCAAGCATCTTTTGATTTCATGGCTGCTGTCACCATCTGCAGTGATTTTGGAGCCCCCAAAAATAAAGTCTGTCATTGCCATTTTTCCCCCATCTATTTGCCCTGAAGTGATGGGACTGGAGGCCATGATCTTAGTTTTCCGAATGCTGAGTTTTAAACATACTGTTTCACTGTCCTCTTTCACTTTCATCAAGAGGCTCTACAGTTCTTTGCTTTCTGCCATAAGAGTGGTGTCATCTGCCTATCTGAGTTTATTGGTTTCTCCCAGCACTCTTGATTCCAGGCTTGTGCTTCATTCAGCCCGGCATTTCACATAATGAAACTAAGATTATGGCATCTGGTCCCATCACATCATGGCAAATAGATAGGAAAACAGTGGAAACAATGACAGATTTTATGTTTTCAGGTTCTAAAATCACTGCAGATGGTGACTGCAGCTATGAAATTAAAAGACGCTTGCTCCTTGGAAGAAAAGTTATGACCAACCTAGAGAGCATGTTGAAAAGCAGAGACATTATTTGCCATCAAAGGTCTGTATAGTCAAAGCTATTTTCCAGTAGTCATGTAAGGATGTGAGAGTTATAAAGAAAGCTGAGTGCAGAAGAACTGATGCTTTTGAACTGTGGTGTTGGAGAAGACTCTTGAGAGTCCCTTGGACTGCAAGGAGATCTAACCAGTCTATCCTAAAGGAAATCAGTCCTGAATATTCATTGGAAGGACTGATGCTGAAGCTGAAACTCCCAAACTAGTCCCCCCTCCTTCTCCCTTCCCTCCCCCATAACCCTGTATTATTTTTTCCTCTAAGTGTGTGAGTATGTTTTTGTTTTGTAAATAAATTCATTAGTATCAGTTTTTTAGATTCCATGTATAAGCTGATATCATACAATATTCCTTTCTTTGCCTGAATATGATTCTAAATAACTTCATTAAGAATTGAAAAGGGCATTTTGTCTGAACCTAGGTATTAAGTGAAAGTGTTTTATTATTGCATTCACATTTAAAATATATCTCAGCTGGATATAAAGCATATTGAATTACAAACTTTTCTCTATCAAAACTAAACTTTCTCTATCCAATTTGATATTAAGTTGCAAAAGAGAAGACTAAATTCAATATGATGTATTCTGGAAGTAAGCAGAATTTTCTACTTAAATGTATATAGGAGTTTTCTTTTCTTTATCATTAAACTTGAAAATGTCTCAAGTATTTTTCTAGATGTAGATCTCCATGTTTGTTTGTGTATTTTTCTTTTAGCAACATTGTTATTTTATCTCTACCTTGAATCTATAATGGGTCAGGAATAAATAAATCAGTTTTATATTACTGTTTCTGTGATTATCTTGGTATTATATCCAAGGACACTAACAACTTAGATTATATCTTTGCTTTCTGACACGTGTGTCACTTCCTCTGTTGTTGTTTTACTCTTCCTCTGAATACTCCAGAAAAATGACTTTGGAAGAACAACTCAGGAATATTCTTCTGCAGTACTGGTACCGTTTGACAGTATCATTTCTGGTCTTTCATTTTTAGTTTCCCTGCAAACATTTCTATGTTGCTATCTAAATAGATAGGAAAACAGTGGAAACAATGACAGATTTTATGTTTTCAGGTTCTAAAATCACTGCAGATGGTGACTGCAGCTATGAAATTAAAAGACGCTTGCTCCTTGGAAGAAAAGTTATGACCAACCTAGAGAGCATGTTGAAAAGCAGAGACATTATTTGCCATCAAAGGTCTGTATAGTCAAAGCTATTTTCCAGTAGTCATGTAAGGATGTGAGAGTTATAAAGAAAGCTGAGTGCAGAAGAACTGATGCTTTTGAACTGTGGTGTTGGAGAAGACTCTTGAGAGTCCCTTGGACTGCAAGGAGATCTAACCAGTCTATCCTAAAGGAAATCAGTCCTGAATATTCATTGGAAGGACTGATGCTGAAGCTGAAACTCCCAAACTAGTCCCCCCTCCTTCTCCCTTCCCTCCCCCATAACCCTGTATTATTTTTTCCTCTAAGTGTGTGAGTATGTTTTTGTTTTGTAAATAAATTCATTAGTATCAGTTTTTTAGATTCCATGTATAAGCTGATATCATACAATATTCCTTTCTTTGCCTGAATATGATTCTAAATAACTTCATTAAGAATTGAAAAGGGCATTTTGTCTGAACCTAGGTATTAAGTGAAAGTGTTTTATTATTGCATTCACATTTAAAATATATCTCAGCTGGATATAAAGCATATTGAATTACAAACTTTTCTCTATCAAAACTAAACTTTCTCTATCCAATTTGATATTAAGTTGCAAAAGAGAAGACTAAATTCAATATGATGTATTCTGGAAGTAAGCAGAATTTTCTACTTAAATGTATATAGGAGTTTTCTTTTCTTTATCATTAAACTTGAAAATGTCTCAAGTATTTTTCTAGATGTAGATCTCCATGTTTGTTTGTGTATTTTTCTTTTAGCAACATTGTTATTTTATCTCTACCTTGAATCTATAATGGGTCAGGAATAAATAAATCAGTTTTATATTACTGTTTCTGTGATTATCTTGGTATTATATCCAAGGACACTAACAACTTAGATTATATCTTTGCTTTCTGACACGTGTGTCACTTCCTCTGTTGTTGTTTTACTCTTCCTCTGAATACTCCAGAAAAATGACTTTGGAAGAACAACTCAGGAATATTCTTCTGCAGTACTGGTACCGTTTGACAGTATCATTTCTGGTCTTTCATTTTTAGTTTCCCTGCAAACATTTCTATGTTGCTATCTCTCTTTTCACAAAATGCTGTGAGCTTTATATCTTTACCTATTCCTGTTAACTGATTTCTATTTCTTTATCATATTTTAATTTCTTATGAAAGATACCAAACAGAGTTTTATTATTTCCTCCTGGTTCTTACAGGAAATCATTTTCAAGGATTTCAGGAAGATGTTCTTTCACTGCTGTTCTGCAACATGAATTCATGGTACCAGGTTACTTTGTATGAATCTCCTTGAAAGGTGAGTATTAGATTCAATACCTGTGTTGGCCCACAGATCATATATTTGCCCACAAATAATGTATAGAAATATTCTTGATCTTGTTATCTGTTAATTTTAGTGCTAATCAGCCCCTTCTTTCAAATGGCTAATGAAAACAAAACTGAGACTGAATTTTAAAATGAATTTACTTTGTTAAAAATATTCTTATTGAAAGCAGCTATTTCAGACTGACCTTGCTCTCCTCCCTCTAGCTTTATATATTTCTATATAGGTAAGGCACTTGCATTATCAAAATCTTTATTACACATTGGTGAGAAAACTAATTTGGATTTCCATAACTACAATTAGTATTGTCTAGTGAGAATTCAAAAAGATCGATTTTTGAATATCCATGCTATCGCTTTCTAGTTTTATGGCTTTGGGAAAGTTTCCTAATTTTGTTAAATCATTTCTATTATCACTCACTTCTCAGGATGGTTGTGTTGGTTTTGTAAATTATATGAAAAGACACACATAAAGTTCCTAACACTGGACATACCACATGGATGAAAACAAGTAATAGATTTAAGTATTATTAAACTCCTAGGATGTAATTTTGCTTTCCCTGTGTCTCAGCGATAAAGAATCTGCCTGCAGTGCAGAAGCCACGGGAGATGCTTGTTTGATCCCTCGGTCAGATAGATCCCCTGGAGAAGGGCATGGCAACCCACTCTGGTATTCTTGCTTGGAGAATCCCAAGGACAGAGAAGTCTGGCAAGCTACAGTTCATAGGGTTGCAAAGAGTCAAACATGGTTGAAACCACTCAGCATGCACCCTAGCACAGGATGTAATGAGTCACCATGAACTACTCTTGTCTTCCTGTCCAGGTTTTCCCTTCAGTGTTGCAGATTTTGACTAAATAAAAAAAAGCAAATTTGTATTGCGGGATGACATGGGGAAGGGATAAGGTTTGCATTTTGCCTCAATAAGTGGCATACCATCAGGAGAGACACAGTTGATTACTTTTACTATTGGTATAGATCTTGAATGTAGGAGCCAAAAGGTAAAATGTCTCTGCTAACAATTGCAGGCAGAGACCATATAAACTATCAATTTTATTTTGCAATTCCATTCCCTCAGGGTCTTCAGTTGGAGGAAATTCCTCACAGTTTATTACAATAGGTTGACAGTCATCCCTTAATGTTAGTGTGTTTGTGTATAATATGCCTTAGCATGTATTTTAGTGGTTAGCTGGGCTACTTCAGAGGCTGCTGCTAGATGCCATTTGTACCAAAAAGCTATGATTTAGTAAAATCTCCCTCTTTAACTCAAAGTTATTTCAGTCTTATTTTAAAAATTAGCAACTTCCATTAAGGTAGTCATATGATAAATTTGCCAAATGCATTTGGGAAATACTGGGTTGGAAAAAAGTAATGACTTTACTGCATTACTACTTAAGAGTTATGATATGCTATCATGCATTATCAACCTCAGGAGATACAGCATAGACAGTTTCTCACATTAGTTTGACCATGGAAAGAGTTTTGGAGGTAAGTAGCTACAGTGGACTTTCTTGATGTGCCACCTAGAAAACCTCACATCCCTTTATTGGCACTGTGCCCCACCTCCCAGCTTCTGCCTTCTGGCTGCTAAAATGCCTCACCTGGAAATGTCTTCAAAATATCAATTTTGGGCACTGGAACAGTCCTGCCAGTTGAATGAACTGGAAATGGAGCAAAGTGTATACCCCTTTCATGCTCATTCCTCCCCCATCATCCTCCTGATTAATAATCAATGACTGACAGGTGTAGGAATACAAAAGTCTACGTCCTTTGCTGGGAAAGCTCTCGGGTGTACTCCGGTATCTGCCTGTGGTTTTATGCTGAGTCTGAGACTTCATTTGAAGTTCCATCTTTATTTGAAAGTGTCTTTTCCAGCTTCCTCACTGCCCCACTTCCCCGTGTTTTCTCCTGGAAGCGTATTTTTAATAAATCGCTTGAATTAAAATCCTCAACCCAGAGTCTCTTTCTATAAAGACACAACCTAAGGCAGTAGAATATTTTGGACCTATTGCTTGAGAAACAGGAATAGAAAACACTATTTTTATACCATTATGTGCTTAGTTGCTCAATTGTGTCTGACTCTGCAACCCCATGGACTGTAGCCTGCCAGGTTCCTCCATCCATGGGAATTCTCTAGGCAAAAATGTTGGAGTGGGTTGCCATGCCCTCCTCCAGGGGATATTTCCAACCCAGGGATCAAATCCAGGTTTCCTGCACTGCAGGCAGAATCTTTACTGTCTGAGCAACCAGGGAAGCCCCTTTTATAACATTATATGCACTCAAAATATCCAGAAGTGTGTTTCAGAATGTGAGTATTCACAAGCAGTTCAAGTAGTCTGATGCAATTTGATGTTTAAGAGTGAAGTTGTAAGAAGGACGTTGTTGTCATTTTGTTTTGGTTCAGTAGCAAATTCATGTCTGACTCTGTGACCCCATAAACTTTTGAACTAAAAAGGATAGGAATGGGAGAATTTAATTCAGATGACCATTGTATCTACTACTGTGGACAAAAGTCCTTTAGAAGAAATGGTGTAGCCCTCATAGTCAACAAAAGAGTCCAAAATGCAGTACTTGGTCACAATCTCAAAAACGACAGAATGATATCAGTTCATTTCCAAGGCAAACCATTCAACATCACAATAATCAAAGTCTATGTCCCAACCATGGATGCTGAAGCTGAAGTTGATCAGCTCTATGAAGACCTACAAGACCTTCTAGAACTAACACCCAAAAAAGATGTTTTTACATCACAGGGGACTGAAATGCAAAAGTAGGATGTCAAGAGATACCTGGAGTAACAGTCAAGTTTGCCCTTGGAGTACACAATGAAGCAGGGCAAAAGTTAACAGAATTTTGCCAAGAGAACACACTGGTCATAGCAAACATCCTCTTCCAACAACACAAGAGATGGCTCTACACATGGACATCATGAGATGGTCAATACTGAAATCAGATTGATTATATTCTTTGCAACCAAAGATGAAGAAACTCTATACAGTCAGCCAAAACAAGGCCTGGTACTTACTGTGGCTCAGAGCATCAGCTCCTATTGCAAAATTCAGGCTTAAATTGAAGAAAATAGGGAAAACCACTAGGCCATTCAGATAAGAAGTATATATTAGCGAATATTAAATGTGTCCCAACGAAGAAAACCTTCCACTACTGTCTACTGGTTCCAGTCTCTATCATTACATTCTTCAGACATATTTCTATAATTTCTTTTGAAGATTTTTATCATTACTTTTTCAATTATGTTAAGCAGTCACCTCAGGAAGTTTCATTACCAAGAGTAAAATTTATAATAACCTATTTGAATTTCAAATAGTAGGCTATTAGAACTGGGAGAGACCTTAATGATCATCTATGTTCACCCTGTCATTTCAAAGATGAGGAAACTTAAATTTAGAGAATAAAAGTTAAAGCCCAAAGACACACAGAACCATCTCAAATTTTTTGATTCCTAGTCAGATGATATTTAATTTTTACACAGAGTGCCTAACTTTACAAATCATGATTGAGGAGAAATGTATTATATTTCTAGAGTGTTCATTTTAGCTGTATTTCTCTTCACAAAAATAGGATTATTGCTTTACATAGAGATCTTATTTAACATTCTAAACTCCACAAATTGAAAACTGATTTTTCTGTTTATCTTGATTGTGGGAAAGGAAGACAATATTTAAAAATTCATATATGCAACAAAAAGCAATAAAATTGCTAATATTTTCATGGCTGATTTTACTTTAAAATGTTTATTTATTATAAAAATCTTAATAATGCTGGCTCCAAAATAGAACGGAAATCTTTTCTGTTGCTTAGAAGAGACAGCAGTCATTTAAATACCGAAAAGAAACATATTTTAAAACTTCTCTATAACTCAAGTTATAATAAAATTTTTTGATCTGAGAAAGGATAGTTTTGAAAATGAAAAAGGGTGCTAGTAGTAATTATGCTGGATCTATCCTAGTAAATCGGGATGTGTGGTTATTCTTCTCATGAAAATATTACCAGACTTTCTGCAAATCCTGTTGTCTCCAAAAGGAATCCCTCATTCATCCTGACCATCTATAGCTTAGGGGCATTTCTCTTCTTTCCCTCAAGTCACTTGGTTTCTTTCTGTCTGTCTGTTTACCTCTCTCTCTCCCCACATATTGCATTCTCCACAGTGGCTAGAATAGTACCTTGTATTCACTGGTGCCCAATAAGTGATGTCTCAATTTGATTACTTTGGAGTCAATCATACACAGGTGGCTAGTGCGCACACTCAATCACTCAGTTGTGTCCAACTTCTTGCAACCCCGTGGACTGTAGTACCTCTCTCCATGAGATGCTCCAGGCAAGAATACTGGAGTGGGTTGCCATTTCCTCCTCCAGGGGACCATCCCGATCCAGGGGTTGAACCCGAGTCTCTTGTGTCTCCTTCATTGGCAGGCAAATTATCAGAGAGCCACCTGGGAAGCCTAGACTTCAATCTAAAAATAACACGTATATCAAGTCAAGCCAAACTCGAAGTGTTGTTTTCCATATTATGTTACCAAGCACAGAGATATATGATGCAGAGAAGTGATAACCAATTTTCACTGCTATACATATATTAAGTGGCTTCAAAATAATTTGCTGAAAAGATAAAATATACATGTATATGCCTCAATCATTTCTTACTTACATTTTAGATTTTTATATAAATATTAAAAGTCTATACACATGTTACGTGGCTTCAAAGCCATTTGCTGAAAAGATAAAATATACGTCATATGCCTCAATTTTTTCTTACTTGCATTTTAGACTTTTATATAAAGAATTCAGAGGAGTTATAGACATTTGATGACAAAGAATATTCATTAGCTTTCTATTCTTTTCTTTCAACCCAAGCTAATTCTCCTAATAGCTTATGATTCTTCTAATTGCATTACAAGCTCAGGGAATATTGATCCCAATGTAAATATGAAGGAAAATAAGAAATTAATAAAATCAAAAGGAAAAGCCTATGCAATTTCTTCTTCTCACTATCTCCTTGTATGCAATGTAATGCTTGTTGATACTTAAGAGTAATCAGCATCTCTGTCTACCTGGTTATACTATGACAAGACTGATTAAAATATCAGTCCATGGTAATAAAATCAATGTGTGCAGTATTGGTACTGAAGCATTAATATCACAACACCACTTCACATTCTTCCTACATGGAGTATAAGTTAATGTCAACTGTATTTTCAGCCTAAAGATTCAGAAAATCCTATAGCTTAGGTGATAATATTTTCTGATGTTTTCAAATACCAGAAACAATTTGGAATCTACTGTCCTTGGAAATGCTTATTCCATATAATAGAAAGGGTGAAAATGGCTCCAAGGTATAGAAAAACCATCAAGCTCTCGGATCAGTTTTGTTAACTATCCTAGTTAGTCCCTAATTAGGTTAATTCAATAATTCATAAAGCTTGCCAGTAGACAACAGTTATGAACAGTTGCAGTTGAAAAAAATCAAAGAGATGTAATAAATATTGAGCAGATTTCATGTACTTTCATGTATTATTTCATTTTATGCTAAAATGACTCTGACAGATATTATAATTTTTGTTACTGAGATGGAAAAACTTGACTGACAATATTTAAAAGTTTCCCTCAGTGTCTACCATTTACCATAGTGGCAAAACTATGATTTGAACTTAGGTTCTTTTCTAAATCCAAGTATGCTTTCCAATATAACAGAGAGCTGTGAATTCTAACCACAGGCAAAGCATACTTTGAAATTACTTTTAGGTCCTTATGGGCTTCCCTGGTGGCTCAGCTAGTAAAGAATCCACCTGCAATGCAGGAGACCTGGGTTGGGAAGATCCCCTGGAGAAGGGAAAGACTACTTACTCTAGTATTCTGGTCTGGAGAATTCCATGGACTGTATAGTTCATGGGGTCGCAAGAGCTGGACACAACTGAGTGACTTTCACTTAGTTCTTTATATTTTACTAATATCAACTTTATTAGTTCATTCACAATGTGAGGACATGTGTTAGGGTATCTAGGGTAGTTGAAAAAAATAACCTTGGAAGTTGAAGCGTGTATGACTTTGGGCAAGTTACGTAAAGACATTATCAGTTATTCTCATCTTTAAAACAGAATTATAATAACTGTTTCTCAGAGTTGAAAGACTAAATGATAAAAGTATCTGGTATAACATTTTATTAATCATAAGATACTGTTTACATATGGGATATTTGCTGTTGTTTACATATCAGTACATATTACATACTGCTATGCTTTCCATGTCAAACCTCGTACTACAAATCTGTACCTCTTTCTTAGGAGAAGAGAAGGTATCAGAAATTCAAGAAAAGATATTAGAGATAATTTTATCTAAATATTTTATTAGAATGAGTTTGGAAGTTTACCTTTCTCTGCAATTTTCTGGAAGAGTTTGAGTAGGATAGGTGTTAGCTCTTCTCTAAATTTTTGGTAGAATTCAGCTGTGAAGCCACCTGGACCTGGGCTTTTGTTTGCTGGAAGATTTCTGATTACAGTTTCAGTTTCTGTGTTTCTGATGGGTCTGTTAAGATTTTCTATTTCTTCCTGGTTCAGTTTTGGAAACATGTACTTTTCTAAGAATTTGTCCATTTCTTCCAGGTTGCCCATTTTATTGGCATATAATTGCTGATAGTAGTCTCTTGTGATCTTTTGTATTTCTGTGTCGTCTGTTGTGATCTCTCCATTTTCATTTCTAATTTTATTGATTTGATTATTCTCCCTTTGTTTGTTGATGAGTATGGCTAATGGTTTGTCAATTTTATTTTTCCTTTCAAAGAACCAGCTTTTGGCTTGGTTGATTTTTGCTATGGTCTCTCTTGTTTCTTTTGCATTTATTCCTGCCCTAATTTTTAACATTTCTTTCCTTCTACTAACCCTGGGGTTCTTCATTTCTTCCTTTTCTAGTTGCTTTAGGTGTAGAGTTAGGTTATTTATTTGACTTCTTTCTTGTTTCTTGAGGTATGCTTGTATTGCTATGAACTTTCCCCTTAGCACTGCTTTTACAGTGTCCCACAGGTTTTGGGTTGTTGTGTTTTCATTTTCATTAGTTTCTATGCATATTTTTATTTCTTTTTTGATTTCTTCTGTAATTTGTTGGTTACTCAGCAGTGTGTTGTTCAGCCTCCATATGTTGAAATTTTTTATAGTTTTTCTCCTGTAATTGAGATCTAATCTTACTGCATTGTGGTCAGAAAAGATGCTTAGAATGATTTCAATTTTTTTAAAATTTACCGAGGCTAGATTTATGGCCCAAGATGTGATCTATCCTGGAGAAGCTTCCGTGTGCATTTGAGAAAAAGGTGAAATTCGTTGTTTTGGGGTGAAATGTCCTATAGATATCAATTAGGTCTAACTGGTCTATTGTATCATTTAAAGTCTGTGTTTCCTTGTTAATTTTCTGTTTAGTTGATCTATCCATAGGTGTGAGTGGGGTATTAAAGTCTCCTACTATTATTGTGCTATTGTTCTTCCCCTTTCATACTGGTTAGCATTTGTCTTACATATTGTGGTGCTCCTATGTTGGGTGCATATATATTTNCCTGTGGCGGATTCAAGTTGATGTATGGCAAAAACAATACAATATTGTAAAGTAATTAGCCTCCAATTAAAATAAATAAATTTAAATATTTTTAAAAGTTACAAAAGAAAGACACACAGATATATATTTTTTCTTTATTTTTATTACACATTTATTTGACAAGTCTGTCTTGCCAGCATGAGTAGCTCACTGAGAATCATACATATTAGATTTTAACTTACAGCATCTATCAATTGTGAACACATGTAGGTTTAGGTAGTTATTACTCAATGATTTTGTGAGGAAATGGGACATTATTAATTGGAAAATATCCATTCGTGTTCATTTATTTAGAACTTGGCAGGGAATAAACCATTATTCTCCCTCAACCTTCTTCCTATTCAGAACTTAAGAACTTTCACTTGACAAAACATCTAGATGGATGAGTCAGAATATTAAGCTCTTTGAATAAAAGGCAGGGCTCAGACAGGCAGAGGTGATATTCTGTTTTCACACTGCATTGCAAATAGGTTCCATTCTAGCTAGGACAAATTTAAGCATAAGGAGAAAAAATAATGGCTAGTAGCAATAAAAATACATTAAACACATTCCTGCTCCTCTGGGGGAAATTGGTTAGAGATTAAACCATACTTTACGCTATTGGTTAAATAATTTCGTCTTTAGGAATGTGTAGCATCTTTTCTCTATGATTGTACAATGCTGAAGGCAAATTATGTTGAGTGTTGATCCCCATTCTGACATATTTGGTACATCCCATTAGCACTTTTGCAGGTACTTTGAAAAGCATTCTTTAACTCAGTGTTTTAAATATTTGTGTGGCTATTTTGCAACCTAACTATACATTACTTAAGTCAGAGGATTGATTTCTACTCTTAGTAATTGAAACTATTGTCAGTACATTGCTAAAAAAATAAATACATGGTTGATGTATTGAAGGGGATCAGGATATGTAACTCCCAAAACTCCCACTTTGTCAAGCAGATTATTTTGAGTTGAAGGGAGTTATGACCTAGCAGACTCAAGAAAGACTTTTACCTTTCACTGTCTAAAAGAATTTAGTTGTGGGCCTGGCCCAGAAAGAGAGTTATTACCAGAAACAACTTTTTATCTGAAAGATCTATTTGCAAATGTCTGGCTACCTAACATCTACTCATTTGGTCATCCTGTGAATTGCCCTCTTGCCCTTTGAAGCCCCAAATCCCAATCCCATTCCTTAGCTCAGGATGGTATGTAAGCCTCAATTCTCTGACTATCTTTGGGTTTCATATCTTCATGGGACTCTCACACATCTGAAATTAAATTTATTTTTCTCTTGTTAATCTGTCTTATGTTGTTTAATTACTAGAACAGCAAAGAGCCTAGAAGAGTATATGGAAAAATTTCCTTTTGGCATACTCAGCAGATATTTACTTCTTTGCTTGCATGCTTGCTTTTAACTTATGACCCTTTTCTCATTTCTATTTTCTATGATCTCTGAGCCCAAGGAAAATGATCTATGAAATGAACTACATCACCTGGCCTCTCTCCATGTGGTTTCCCTTATCTTTCAGTCAATGGGAGGTGCCAAAACAGAGCAGAAGACAGGCAAAGAGAAAGACCAGTATCTTTATTCCACCCTACTTCACCTTCTGATTCCCCTGTACTATCTGCCTAGCTGAGTGGAGGAGGAGTCTGCATTCCTTTGCAGTCACAATTCTTACTGAGTAGTCTCTTCCACAACTTCATCTTTGTCCCCCTTCAAAACTGTGCAATAAGCCATTTGTAAAACAGAATGATTTATAAATTAAATGCAGTTAACTCTGCCAACAGTTAAAGATTGCAGGCAGGAGGAGAAGGGGATGACAGAGAATGAGATGGTAGGATGGCATCACTGACTCAATGGACATGAATTTGAACAAACAGTGGGAGATAGTGAAGGACAAGGTAGCCTGGCATGCTGCAGTCCATGGGGTCCCAAAGAGCTGGACACAACTTAGAGACTGAGTAACATCAACAATTAAATAATTAAGTTGGTAACAATATTTTGATATGACAAATGTTTAGTGTGATTAAATAGCTATTTCATTCCAATATGATACTGTGAATATATTACTGAAACTTTATGCAATTTTCTGGTGTTTTCTTTTTTTAGAATTTTATGTAAAAGACATCACCATCTTGCAGGAGATCAGATAAAACACCTGGGAGCCATCTGAAATCCTTATCTATCCTTCCCAAGCATGGAAATCGATCCAATTACCTCAACGTTTAATGCCACTATAACATAAATGACTATTTATGTTATGAGTAATAGCAATTGTTTCTTTTTTAAACAAACTGGAACAGTGAATCAACCTAATTTTTCTTTGTTTAATTTGTCTCACCCCAATTACCCTCCATTTTGAATCCCATGTCATTGTTTTAACATGCAAACCTGATCATATCATTTTCCTTCAAACTCTCAAGTTGTGTGTGTGCTCAGTTGTGTCCAATCTTTGTGAGCTCATAGACTATAGCCTGCCAGGCTCCTCTGTCTATGGAATTTTCCAGACAAGAACTCTGGAATGGGTTGCCATTTCCTTCATCAGGGCATCTTCCAGACACAGAGATGGAACCTGTGGCTTTTGGGTCTCCTGCATTGGCAAACAGATTCTTACCACCACACCACTTGAGAAGCCCTCAGACCCTCTACTGGCCTTTATAGCCCCTTTGATAAAGTCGGCACCCTTTGCACAGTTTAAAAGGACTCCTGTGAACTGGCACCTCTTTGGAATCCACTTCAACCATAAGCAGCCATTATTTTACAATCAGTTGTTTGGTCCTTCTACCATTTAACCTGCATTCAGATTTCTCAGGAGGCAGGTCAAGCGGTCTGGTATTCCCATCTCTTTAAGAATTTTCCTCTCTGATTCATTTATTTCTACCATTATATCTTTATTGTAAAGTAATTAACCTCCAATTAAAATAAATAAATTTATATAAATAGACACAATAAATTAATTAATTAAAATAAAAAAAAAGAATTTTCCACAGTTTGTTGTGATCCACACAGTCAAAGGCTTTGGCATAGTCAATTAAGCAGAAATAAATGTTTTTCTGGAACTCTTGCTTTTTCGATGATCCAACAGATGTTGTCAATTTGATCTCTGGTCCCTCTGCCTTTTCTAACTCCAGCTTGAACATCTGGAAGTTCACGGTTCACAGACTAATATAATACTATCTTATATTTTCAGTTAAAAAAAAAGGGGGTGGATAATGCAGTGAAAAATTACTATGTTGAATTACAATATACTATTCAAAGTGCAATTTCCAAACACAAGTGTTTCTAAATCTTCTAGAATTATATTTTAATAAAAAATAAAAAATATTTTGATAAATAGTTATATTTGATAATAAAATTATATTTTCATAAAATTTTATTTTACTAGAAATAAAATTATATTTTAATACTTATATATATACATATATATGTGTGTATATATATATATATATATATAAAGTACCTACATTTTTGGTTGAAAATTAAAAAGTTCTCTTTGAAAATAGTCTGGCAGGATATACAAAAAAAAAAGATACCAGGTGTATCTTTAGGTGGCCAGATAGCAAATATACTTAATTTAAAATTTAAATGAGTTTAAAATTTAATTTTAAAAATCTTTAAAGTTATATAAAAATCTTAATTTTGCAGAATAAATATGGCTTATCTGTTCATTAAAAAGCTTAAACTCTTTCAAATAAAAAATCAGATGTTTCCATGTCACTATAAATTTACAAGATTCTGTGAACTAAAGCAAATTTATTGAAATAATAGGTAAAGAGAGTAAATTAATTTTTTAGCATTTTTCAAATCAGCTTGGTTTTTTCAAATGTAAAACAGATAAAATATTATGCCTCAGTGTACCAGGTTTTTTTTTTTCACATATCATCACAACAAATAAATTTACTTTTAGTCATCCTGAATACTCATTTATGCCATTTAAACTATCTTGATATGATTACTGTGTGAACAGATTACCACTGATGTATGTAGAAATATTTTAAATTTGACATATGTAAACATGATGCTGTTTCTGTATATAAAATAGTCAAATTTGCTTTCATTTCATTGAAAGCATATATGGGCAGAGTATCGTCTTCTCTAAAGTAAATCTATTCTTTCCTATTTTTAGCTAGGCTTCTACATACCTTTGGGAATGACTGCTATGAAGGAAAATTTATTATTGTTGTTATCATTATTATTGATTATTAATTAAAGCCATATATTTGCCAGACTTTCATGCTCTCAACATTGATCTTTCACAGTAAATTATGTCTTTGAAGCAATATTTTATGTAACTATGTCTAATATGTAGTTATGATGACAAATGGGTTTGCCAGCTTCTTTTATTTTATAATTATAGTAAGTACATTAAAATATGAACTTGCTTTCCTTATTAAATTGATTTGCAGATAATTTCTAAATTGGTACTAACTTGTAAAACCTGAATAAAGCATTATGGACTTAAAATTAAATGCTTAGAGTTGATAAAAATTGACCTATTTCACTAATAATCTCAGTATTTATATCATATTGTACATGAAATTGTTGCTAAAATTAAGGACTAAGACTATGCCAATTATTAATATTATTGGTAAAATGAAAACAAAGGAAACTTAACTTAACAGTATATGTAAAAAAATGTTGGAGGATGAAGCTGAATTAGAAAGCACTAAGCAAGTCCATCTANAGAGAAGCCGCTGCAATGAGGAGCCCGTCCACATCCTGTCTCTTATACACATCTCAATTATTAATATTATTGGTAAAATGAAAACAAAGGAAACTTAACTTAACAGTATATGTAAAAAAATGTTGGAGGATGAAGCTGAATTAGAAAGCACTAAGCAAGTCCATCTATAAAGAGCAATGTATGTTTCAAAGAAGCTAACTGAGCTTAGGTTTCCTTAGAGAAACAGTATATTCTAACTCTAAACACATTTTCAAATCACATCTGATTTTCAATCTTAAATTTGCAATAAAACCAAAGTCTTTTCAAGGCTCACATACTAAGAATCAGTATAGATCTTATAATTCAAGAATGAGGGGAAAACTGAAAAGAATACACAGGAATCAACAAGTCAACTAGCAGTGCTGCCAACCCTAATATATAAAAAGCCTCATCACACCTCTGGGCCTGAATGTTTAAGCTGTGATTCACGTAGTAGGCAGATCTTTTGCTACTTTTTAAGGAGTCACTGAATCCCATCCTTGTAATAAACAAACACAGAAAACATACAAGAGTCCACATATGCTAATATTTTATCTCTAGCACTACTCCAATTTCCTGCCATGATTTTAAAATACAATTACAGATGGCATTAAAAACAAACTTGGAAATGTGAAAGGTTACACTGACAATTTATTAACTAAGGGATAATTATTTGATAATCTTTGGTCCCTGGACATATAGATACGCATGTGTTTATGCTAAGTTGCTTCAGTCGTGTCCGACTCTGTGTGACCCATGGACTGTGGCCTGCCAGGCTTAGCCATTCACGAGATTCTCCAGGCAAGAATACTGCAGTGAAGTGCTGGCTCTCCTCCAATAGGTAGGTATTACCAGTCTTTAACTCTGTGCTTTTACCATCAGCATAGTGTGTGGAAGAGGTCATGCTTGGCACTCTGGTGAGATGTTTCTTGTGTTAAAGAAATTGTTCTAAGACCTAAAGTCACCTTATTTAATTTGAAAATAACTTTCTAAGTCAATATTTGACTACATAAGTATCAGAATGTGACATGGTAGATTTTTACTTTTATTAGTGTACTAATCCTGGGATTTCTTTGGAAGGAATGATGCTAAAGCTGAAACTCCAGTACTTTGGCCACCTCATGCAAAGAGTTGAGTCATTGGAAAAGACTCTGATGCTGGGAGGGATTGGGGGCAGGAGGAGAAGGGGACGACCGAGGATGAGATGGCTGGATGGCATCACGGACTTGATGGATGTGAGTCTGAGTGAACGCCGGGAGATGGTGATGGACAGGGAGGCCTGGCGTGCTGTGATTCATGGGGTCGCAAAGAGTCGGACACGACTGAGCAACTGAACTGAACTGAACTGACTGAATCAAGGTTCTCCAGAAAAACAGAAAAAATATATATAATGTCATATAGGTCATTGCTCATGCCATCCTGAAGGGCTGAAAAGTCTGACAAGGTTTGTCCATAATCTAACAGAAGGCATTTAATGGTTGTCTACTTTGCCAACAACTTTTTAAATGTATTTTGTTTGAATTCTGCTCCAAACCTTCAACCTAGATGCTATTATTCCTACTTACCAAAGATGATAAAATACTTCAGTTCAGTTCAGTTCAGTCACTCAGTCGTGTCCGACTCTTTGCAACCCCATGAATCTCAGCACGCCAGGCCTCCCTGTTCATCACCATCTCCCGGAGTTCACTCAGACTCACGTCCAGCGAGTCCGTGATGCCATCCAGCC
>SJYX01007394.1:120471-132581 GCA_006410675.1 Oreotragus oreotragus
ATCTCCTTCAGAATGGACTGGTTGGATCTCCTTGCAGTCCAAGGGACTCTCAAGAGTCTTCTCCAACACCACAGTTCAAAAGCATCGATTCTTCAGCACTCAGCCTTCTTCACAGTCCAACTCTCACATCCATACATGACCACAGGAAAAACCATAGCCTTGACTAGACGGACCTTAGTTGGCAAAGTAATGTCTCTGCTTTTCAATATGCTATCTAGATTGGTCATAACTTTTCTTCCAAGGAGTAAATGTCTTTTAATTTCATGGCTGCAGTCACCTTCTGCAGTGATTTTGGAGCCCCCAAAAATAAAGTCTGACATTATTTCCACTGTTTCCCCATCTATTTCCCATGAAGTCTTGGGACAGGATGCCATGATCTTCATTTTCAGAATGTTGAGCTTTAAGCCAACTTTTTCACTCTCCTCTTTCACTTTCCACAGCATATTAAAAAGCAGAGACAAAATAAATAGTAAGACACATGCGTTTTTAGACTGAGACTCAACATAGTAAAGATGTAAGTTCTTCACATATTGAAATCCATGTTTACATATTCCTGTAAAGTCTCAGCAAGGTTTTTCTATAAATATCGATGTTATTGTTCTAAAATAAAAAGAGTCTAAATTTTTGAGAAAATCAGAATGGAGAGTGTGGTAGAAATTATAATCATTAAATATTTGAAGGGTTATTATCTGGAGTAGGGACCAAATGTGTTATTGATGTCATTATAATGTGAAACTAGATTATTTAGGAGAAAAATATATCAAAGCATATGTTTGGCTAAGGTAGAGACATTCTTCTTACATCAATCTGTCCTCAAAAATAGGACAGACTTTCCTATCAATAAATGAGTTCAATTGTAAATCACCTTAGCAGGAAAAGAATAAAGGGAATTTGATCATAAGATCAAGAAGTAGCCTAAAGTTGACTGACTCATCATGAGTTAATAAAATTACAATGATGTAAAAATATTCACAATGGGGANTATCAAAGCATATGTTTGGCTAAGGTAGAGACATTCTTCTTACATCAATCTGTCCTCAAAAATAGGACAGACTTTCCTATCAATAAATGAGTTCAATTGTAAATCACCTTAGCAGGAAAAGAATAAAGGGAATTTGATCATAAGATCAAGAAGTAGCCTAAAGTTGACTGACTCATCATGAGTTAATAAAATTACAATGATGTAAAAATATTCACAATGGGGAAAAAAAGGCCGACCAATTCTAAAGCCATTCCCTACCTAGTCAAGTCTTTGATTTCATGATTTCAGGTTAAAAGGGATGTGTTAGCTCTATTTTAGAATTCCACAAGCTGAGATTTGAAGATATAAGTACATATATTAGTGTTGCTTAAAAAATGAAAGAGAGCATTATAAAAGAATTATTATTTCTCAGTCATGATTGAGTTCTCAGCAAATCCTCATACACTGATACGTGAAAGGAATCTTGAACATTGTCTCCAAGCTGTATTTTCTTCATCTTATTTGAGCCATCAGAAAAATTATATATGTGCTCTCCTTTCATGGCCAAATGCCTTTCATAAACTTTTTAGTGGAATACTACACGATTGAGTGGCCTGAGCAGGAACACAATACAGTCCTGTATGCTGACTCCATGGCTGGCTTCTCACATACCTTATATAATAAAGTGCTTTCCTTACCTTTTCAATTGATATCATGCTTTATAGCTAATAAACAACTAATAACAACTAAAAACAACTACAATAACTAATCAGTTGTTCTCCATAAATATTATTATTTATTCCATTTTCTCAGGAAACATACTTGCAAAAGGCTACTTATTAAACAAATAATAATTATTATAACCCTTGCCTTAGTAACTTGTAGGTTGACAATCAAGTATCAATTTGAAAATTGTTTTTCTAATTTATATTTTTTCTAAAGAAGCCATATTTTTGG
The DNA here is from genome assembly GCA_006410675.1 of Oreotragus oreotragus. Taxonomy (NCBI): domain Eukaryota; kingdom Metazoa; phylum Chordata; class Mammalia; order Artiodactyla; family Bovidae; genus Oreotragus; species Oreotragus oreotragus. The sequence continues at coordinate 122,390 of SJYX01007394.1, forward strand.
ACATTCTATTAACTTACATTTCATTTTAAAACACTGAAAATTGGCCTTTGAAAAATTCAGTAGTATAAAATTTGTTTTTAAAAGCATATATATATGCTACTAAATTATGAAACAATTGAGAATAAAAGATAATCTCAGTTCCATGACTGCTGTGAATTACAAAGCATAAAATATCAGTAGGCTTATGGGAGAAATAAAGACAAGTATCATTAATTGACATAGATACAGTAAAGAAGTTAACCTCAATTCTCCATTGTAATATAATCATTTATAACATTTTTGAGGAGGAAAAATGTTTTCACATTATACACTGCATTGGTTGAATTAATTTCCTTATTTTCAAAATGTTTTTGGATTTTCCAAAAACCCAGTTTCATTTAATATTGAAAACTATTAAAATAATTTCCTGTAATTCTTCTGATTGTTCCTAATCAAACAACAAACTCTCCTAGGTTCACAATAGTGAAAATAGATAATAATTTCTATCTTCATTTTTCAAATATTCTCTCCCACATTACTTTCCATTTCGCCACACCTATCTAAATAATTCTTAGAGGGGAAAGAATGAAAACTAGCATGAAGTTTTATTGTTCATTCACATGCCTGGTAAAAGGCCAACTGATTTCCTTTGTTCAAATATTCATCCATTGCAACTGTTTACCTATCGAACAAGTTTACAAGCATAACATTATATTTTAGCCCTCTTTTTACTCCATAACTGACCTGATTTTCATCTAATAAAATTGTACCCTAACCCCCAAATCATCCAACACTATTGAATATTTATATCTAAGTCAGCCTTCAAAATGTCTCTGTACACCTGGTCTGATGGTGTTTCAAAAGCCCAGACTTTCTGTTTTGGACTCAGACTGTATTTAAACTGTAAGGAAGGTATTTAAAGGGGACCTGTCAGCTTGTCTGGTCTTACTTTTGATTTGCCTTAAAATTGTTATAATCAAAAGGGAAACTGTAAGGTGAACAGTGACTCTCCCATCTTTTTGCAATTCATAAGGAAGAGATGACAAAAGTGTAAAAAATTACTACCATCCTCGAAAGCAGTGAATTTTTAACCAAGTCTTTGTCAAGACAGGAGGCTGTGTTTGTTTACTGAAAACTATAACCTTGGCTCTTTCTGAAAAACTTAATTATCTAATCATTCCTTCTCAGTTACCTACTTCCTCTAGTTTTCACGTATTAATAGACTGGATTACCTTCTGGAAAATAAAGTATAATTCACAAATTTACAGGCAAGAATAACCAGGTTCATAACCCCGTATCTTCCAGTAGTCACTCTATCCAGAGAATTAGCTCTACCTTTTATATTTAAAATAATAATAAAATGATGTTAAATTACACAAAACACAGCAGTTAATTACCATAAAGCCACGAATCCAAACCTGAATTTCATACATTTTTAGGAGAGAGGAAAGGACAGCAAGCAAACAAACTAGAATCAACAAATTCTGATTAAGTAGAAAGGAGAAGGAAAGGATGGGGAAGGAGAAAAGACATGGGGGAGAGGAAGAGGAGATAGAATTGTTACCAAAAGTTAGAGAAGTCATAGAAATTAATGCTCAGAGAAAAGTCTAGGCTTTGTGTGCCTTCTTTTCTAAGCCAGACCTAGCTGCTTAGAGTCAGTCAAAAATTAGAAAAATTCACATCTTCAACCACACTGTAGCTAAGACAGAAGTTCAAACAAACAAACAAAAAATACATTAACTCCTTCACATCCTGTGTTTCACTATCTAAGTGACCTGCCCACAATAGAAGCTTGGTAATTTGTTAATTTGATTCATTTAAACTATTACCACATTTCCGTAACAGTTTTTTTTTTTTTTTTTTTAATGTGGACTAAAATTTCTTTGGTGACACAATCTCAGAAACCAAACCCTCCCCTACCTCCTACAGAAACCAACAACGGAAGTGTGCTTAGTTACTTAGAAAAGATTTGTCAGGCTGAAAGTAATAAAAGGTCATAGAAACAGGACCTTTCAAAAAAACAAGCATTTATTTTTCTTATGCAACATCAAGTCCTGAGTTGGACAACTAGGACCTCGTATTTCAGAAACACCTAATATTGCAGAATCATTTGTCTTCCTAATTACCAATTTTCATGTGATCTCAGAATGACTGCATAACTCTAGGTACCAAATCTCTTTTTCAGACAGAAGAGAAAAACAAAGATAAGGAGGACACCTTCTGTAGGAACTTCTTTTTACATCTTATTGACCAAGCCTAGGTCATTAAGCCAATGGCACCCCATTCCAGCACTCTTGCCTGGAAAATCCCATATACGGAGGAGCCTGGTGGGCTGCAGTCCATGGGGTCGCTAAGAGTCAGACACGACTGAGCGACTTCACTTTCACTTTTCATTTTCATGCACTGGAGAAGGAAATGGCAACCCACTCCAGTACTCTTGCCTAGAGAATCCCAGGGACAGGGGAGCCTGGTAGGCTGCCATCTATGGGGTCGCACAGAGTCAGACACGACTGAAGCGACTTAGCAGCTGCAGCAGCAGCAGCAGCAGGTCATTAAGCCAACATTAGCTGCAACAAAAGCTGAAAAATAAAGTATTTTAAATATCCAATCTCCATTTAATGAGGAAAAAGGGAAGAGGATAAGACCAGGTATTGAATGTGTTAAAGAAATATGGCATATTTTACTAACATATTGGGTTTCCCACGTGGTTCAGTGGTAAAGAATCTGCCGGCTAATTCAGGCTTCAATTCCTGGGTCAGGAAGATCCCCTGGTGAAGGAAATGTCAGCCCTCTCCATTCTTGTTGCTTGGGAAATCTCAAGGACAGAGGAGCTGGTGGGCTACAGTCCATGGGATCACAAAAGAGTTGGACATGACTTAGTGACTTAACAACAACTATTACATATTATCATACTTATTATTTGGATGGATTTTGATATGTAATATTTTGAGTCTTACCTTTATTTTTTCTTATCTGCAAAAGGTGATACTGATTTCTACTTCAAGTAATTCTTATGACTATTAAATGAAATATAATCTTAAAGTGCCCGGCATATAATGTAAGCTCAATATATGTCAGTTTCTTTCCAAAAATAAATATTTAAAAAGATATCATGAAGCCATTCATTAAAAATAGCCAATTTTAAAGAACAATTCTAAAGCAAAGAAATCTAGAAAAAAAGGGAAAAACATCCACTATAAAATGTAAGCAACATTCTATTCCAGGTTTAAAACTAAACATTTCATATATTTCATGTGTTGGCTGTAATTTACAATTGTAACATTCCCCATGTGCTTTTCTGGCTAGTATGACTGATGTATAATAAACTGAAATACACTTACTTCATAAGCCTTTAAGAATCAAGAAAAACACAAATTCATACTTGCAGATTCTGTATTAACATTTAGGGAGCTGAATACAACAATGACAAAATATTTTCTTTTTACATTGTTACATCTTTATTTCAGTCATTGAAAGCTATTCCATGTCCCTCTGGGAAGAGAAGAAATTCTAAATAGCGCATGATGACACAATGTTTCAGAAAAGAAAAATTGCTTCCTGAAAATATATCACGAAATCAATACATTTCCACAACTGACCAGTTTAATCACCCAACGCTCCAGTCAAAACAATTCCAATTGAAATGCTATACTGCCTCTCTGTCTTCAAAACTCAGAGTGTGCTCAACAATACATTGACCATTTTATAGAAGTGAGTAGATCTAGAGAGCTATGTATTGACTGGAAGGAGAGCATTGCAATTCCACCCAGAAATCTGTAATGCCTGTGCTTAGAAATAATCAATTAAAAAAATCACATTCATATTTCTATTTATTTCTGACAGATGTAATATGGTGATGTTTTACATTCCAAGAGTGGAATAAATATAACAAGAATACATTCTTTACTAGATAATGGTGCTATCTGGCTTCACAAAAATACTTTAAGTAAAAGCTGCTGTTTAGTGTTCCATCAAAATAAAAAAGAAACCTTTTTCTACTTGTATAGATGCCAAGAAAACACCATGAATTTCAAAGAAAGATAATATATATAGGGCTTCCCCAGTAGCTCAGATGATAAAGAATTGGCCTGCAATGTAGGAGACCTGGGTTCTATCCCTGGGTTGGGAAGATCCCCTAGAGGAGGGCGTGGCAACCCACTCCAGTATTCTCGCCTGGAGAATCCCCATCGACAGCCTGGTGGGCTATAGTCCATGGTGTTGCAGAGTCAGGCACAACTGAGCAACTAAGCACAGAACTCTGTGTGTGTGTGTGTGTGTGTGTGTGTGTGTGTGTGTGTGTGACATATTTAAAGTGCTTTTTCAAATATCTTTTACTCAAATTTTTTTCATTATGTTCTAAGAAACTTATTAGAAACTGAAAATAGTACTTTCCTTTTTTTTCTATCTCAGAAAAAAAGTGAAATAACTATGAGATTAATTTAGTTAAAATTTAAACTATCACAATCTGCCTGGCCGATAGGTACAATAGAAATACATGGCATTCTTTCTATGAGGGACAGACTCCTACCTTTTCCATATAAAAAAGAACTGTTCTTATTTCTGAAATTGGTCCAGAATCACCGTGGAGCTATTTTAGGTGGAATATTCCCCTCTAGGAGAGAGATGCTTGGCCTGCAATATACTCTTTCGAGTTTCTGTTCTAATAAAGAAGATTACTGAGACAGTAACCACTGTCTCTTTTTCAGAGTTGTGTCTCTGTCTGTTACATATTTCTGTGTTATCATGTACTGCCTACCCAACTGAGTCTATTATTGTATCTATTTTAAATTAAGCCACAATGTTTGTGGAACTCTAAATCAAGGATAAAGACCCAAACACACACATGAAAATAATAAAACCTTTCTTTAATAATTCCTTGCATTTGATGTATATTTACTTTATACATGTAATTGGGGGTTAAGTTCTTCTTAACCCCCACATATTTGCACTAAATTAATACAGAGAAGTCCTTGAGTGATAACAGAGTACATTTTTTGTTATAGATACCATCTCTGACATGCTCCCAGATTTTGACTGTGGACAAGTTATTTAACCTCCATATATTTTAGTCTCTTCAATAGTAAAAATGGAGCTAACAAAAGGATCATCTTTATAAGAGATAATGTTATATGCCATTATATTTGATACATTATACTATAGCTTTTAGTAGGAGAGCAGTCTTTAAAATGTTTATTCCTATCACCAGAAGGAAGAAGAGCAAAGATTCTCTTCAAGAAAAGAAAGCAGATATATCAACAGCAGAGAAGCTTCAATTATCAGAACGATTTATATCCATTATAGTATAGATAGAGTGAGATTTATAAAAGCAATTAGAGCAACAGTCAAAACTAGAGAGAAATTTGAGAATGAGATTGTGTTGGACTTAACACAGTTTGGATTTGAGCCTGTACACAAAGATCCATGACGAACGGATTTAGGTACAGACCATTTTTGTGTTGGAAAAGATGTCTTAATGTATAAGGTAAAAAAGAAGCACATACAAATGAGATCAGGTACAGAAACTGTTAAACCATTTCAATAGTACAGACAAAGGATAATTAAATTGTTTACTAAAGCACAGGTTGGAACTGGAAGTGGGAGGAGCAATTTTCAGAAAATAAAATTTATAGGACTACATGGTTGTTTCGATGTGGATCATGAGGGAAGCAAAGGATTATCGGGATATATGGGCATACCACCTGAAATAAACTTGTGCTGGAATTTCATATTTGGTGAAAAATTCTAGACCAGATTATTAGAGCTTGCTGCGATGCACCAGACAGACTTACAGAGTGAGACAAGAAGGCCAAACAATGACTCATTTGATACACTGTTAATAAAGTCAAAAGGGAAGCCTTCTGGGTTAGATATTTATGGAAATATCTACTTAATTTTCTCCTTCACTTGGAGATTTCTCCTCGCTTGCTAACCCTGGTGGCAGTACTGAGATATTCGCCTTGTTCCTTTGTTATAGCTGACTGGTCTAGAGAATTACCTCACCTGAGACAGGCACATTTTAAGTGTTCAATTTATTCATCAGGAAATTAATAAAAACAATACAACTATTGGTAACCAAACTTAGTGTCAAAGGCAGTTCTTAAAAGTTGAATTTTTAAGGATAATGAACTTTTCAGAGGTCATGCCATCTACAGAAGTGGGACTTTAAAGAAATTTTAGAGGAAGACAAGGATAAAGGAACTGAGTACCACTGCTGAACTCTGTTTACCCATATATGAGGAGAATTAAGAGAAACCTAAGTGAAATATAAGACTCTCAGAAAAATGTGCATGGTACAAGCTCTGAACTAGAGCACAAAAGATCTGCTTCATTAGGAAGAAATAGACATTGTTTTTGTGTAAAATGCAAAGGTTTCAAGTAACGGTAACTTAAACAACCAACCAATCAAAAAAGACAGATGAGTCACCACAAATCAGGCTCCAGAAAGCAAAGGAAAACTTGGAGGACAGAAATAAGTTAGAATAGTGATTTAAATCAGAGAAGTCAAGCTACATAAACTAAAGATTTTATAAACGGTATATGTCACAACATGCAGATATATATATATAAAAGATTGTTGTAATTAAGCATTAATAATATTTAAAAATTATTAAATACCCCCAAAATATTTTCTTCAACAAAAATATTTGAAGTCTCTACAGGGAGGGAATAAGTTAATTTTTTTTATTAGTGATTATGTGCATGCTAAGTTGCTTCAGTCATGGCCAGCTCTGCAACACAATGCAATGTAGCCTGCCAGGCTCCTCTGTCCATGAGATTTTCCAGGCAAGAATCCTGGAGTGGGTGGCCATTTCCTTGTCCAGAGGATCTTCCCAATCAAGGGACTGATCTCAAGACCCCCATCTCAGGTCTCTTGCATTCACAAGCAGGTTCCTTACCACCAGCCCCACCTAGGAAGATCAGTGGTTATCTAATGTTCTCCAATTCTAAAAACGCTTTCTGTTCTTTTTCCATTGAAAGTGAAAGTGTTAGTCACTCAGTCGTGTCTGACTCTATGGAATCCCATGGATTGTCTCTTCTGTTCATGGAATTCTCCAGACAAGAATTACTGGAATGGGTTGCCATTCCCTTCTCCAGAGGATCTTCCTGAACCAGGGATCAAACTGGGGTCTCCTGCATTGCAGGCAAACTCTTAGCATCTGAGCCACCAGGGAAGCCATGTGTTATTTTGTTTTTGTTGTTTGAAATAATTGTGTTGAATTTTTTTTTTTTTTCAGATTTTTGTTTTACTTTACAATACTGTATTGATTTCTGATTTACTCTTTCTGTATCCCTGCAGAAAGACTGCAACCCTGTATGGGTATTAGAATTTATATTTACCAGAAAAAATAGTTTTGAATAGTGAGTGAATACCTTATGTTTGTTCTGCTTGGCTTGTTGTGGGCCAGTATAAAATATACAGGAAAAGAATTTACCAAAAGGCAGCTGACAATGCATCAAATGCTAGATGGAGACAAAGAAGAGGAAATCAATGGCAGTAATAAACCTTGCAATAATGTCTGTCCTAGACAGCTGCACTATTTTTGAGCTATGCAAAGGAGATGGAAGAGATAGAAATTATGAAACTACATGTGCAAGAGGTCATCCTAAACATACTCCAGAAATTTTCATGTCTTCTCCTTAGCAAATAATTGGCTCGAAGATAAGCAAAAAGGAAGAAAATAAACATGTCATTATATTGTATCCTATATACTCTAAAGTGAAATCAGATTTTAAAAGTAAATTGAAAAAAATCATCACTTCCTATTAAAAACTAATCACAATTGCAAAATACTCTTATGGGGGGGTATACACTAAGAACCTCCAAAAGTGACCATTCACATAGATTACATGTTAATGGTACTCCTAGAAATTGGAAATAACCAGGTGAAAATGTTATTTCATGATTATTCTAGAATTCTTTATATTTAATACTAGAATGATTGGACTACTCAGAAACAGATGGAAAGTATCACCTTGGGTTCATACAATTTTACTTGTTACAGGGTCAAAGAATAAAAAGATCTCTCACTGATATGATTTGAAATCTTAAGAATGTACTTTTCTATTTCAATGATACCAGTATATTTTGTTGAAAGTTAGAAGCACAATATGGGTAATCCTTTAAGCAATGATAACATGCTTGCTCTCTATATAAAACAATCCATCTCTATCGATCTTTTGCCTTAATATTCTCTAAATCCAATTTCAAAACCCACTAAAGCACAACTTTCATATTATAAGGTATTCAGAACATCTCTAAGATGCTTTTGCTGTTTATATTTCAACACATACAATTTAGATACAGATTAGCATTCTTATTTATAAGTAAATTTATCTTCCTCAGAATTGTCAATATATAAAAATTGCACTAACCACCAACTTGAGTGATTTAAGCACTTCTAATAATTTGACAGAGGATGAGATGGCTGGATGGCATCACTGATTCCATGGATGTGAGTCTAAGTGAACTCTGGGAGTTGGTAATGGACAGGGAGGCCTGGCGTGCTGCACGATTCATAGGGTCACAAACAGTCGGACACAACTGAGCGACTGAACTGAACTGAACTGAATAATTTGTGAGCGTGCATGCATGCTGAGTCAGTCACTCATGTTCAACTCTTTATGATCCCATGGACTATAGCCTGCCAGGCTCGTCTATCCATGGAATTTTCCAGGCAAGAATACTGGAACAGGTTGCCACTTTCTTTTCCAGGGGATCCTCCCAACCCAGGGGTTGAGCTCACATCTCCTATGTGACCTGCATTGGCAGGTGGATTCTTTACCACTCAGTGACCTGGGAAGCCCCAGTTTGTGAGTATTTTTAAACTATTGTAGCAATATCTATTTAAAAACAAAGGTGCCAGTGAATATACATCATTCTAACACAGCACCAGTGAAAAAGAGAAAGGGTTAGCTTATTTTGTCTTGGGAAGTTAAAGAGGTAAGTTAATTTATGCCAAAAAGAAAAACATCAGTTGCACATTGTGCACAGAAGAATAATCAATCACTATTTCTATGGCCTCTATATTCATTATGACATGAATTTATTGAAGAAAACATTGCATTCAAATATGAATTGAGTTTGCCTCAAAAGTCACTAAGCTCCTAGAGGGAATAATCAAGTCCCTTACATTGGAGTCTTTTAGTGAAGCCCAATATTAACATAGCAACCTACAAAAAAATGAATAAGTATACTTGTTTGGTTTCAGCATCATTTTGGGAACCATAAATCTTATATTTCACATGCTACAATAGTAGAAATTTCCTTCTAGTATATCATCAAACAGTAATTTAAATTTAATTTTAAAAAATCCCTGCAAAATGGCTGTAGTATACCAGGTCCTCAATGGCACCCCACTCCAGTACTCTTGCCTGGAAAATCCCATGGATGGAGGAGCCTGGCAGGCTGCCGTCCATGGGGTCGCTAAGAGTCGAACACGACTGAGCAATTTCACTTTCACTTTTCACTTTCAAGCATTGGAGAAGGAAATGGCAACCCGCTCCAGTGTTCTTGCCTGGAGAATCCCAGGGACAGGGGAGCCTGGTGGGCTGCCGTCTATGGGGCCGCACAGAGTTGGACACGACTGAAGCGACTTAGCAGCAGCATGGTTGTTTTTATTACTTTCTAATAAATACATGTACAGTTACTTGTGCCCATTTTTCATTTTTGCTTTGATTTTGTTTATTTTGTTTTGTAGTCATTCCTTCTCTGAAATGATTTCCCACCACTATGGTAACACTTACTAATCAGAAATGTTTCTCTTTCTTAAAAGCGAATTTTATATATTTTCTTCATAATACAATTACAATATAAATTAATACATGAAAAAAAGTTTGTGAAAATAAAATTCCTGAATGAACAAAGTCTTTTTTTCCAAAAGCAAATATAGTGAGAATAAAAGCTCTATGAAGAAAAACAGTATGTCTTCTATGTGCTTTTTATGTCTTCTGTGTAACTTTTATTTCCTGGCCATATATCAGTTCAGTTCAGCTGCTCAGTTGTGTCCGACTCTTTGCAACCCCGTGAATCGCAGCATGCCAGGCCTCCCTGTCCATCACCAACTCCCGGAGTTCACTCAAACTCATGTCCATTGAGTCAGTGATGCCATCCAGCCATCTCATCCTCTGTCGTCCCCTTTTCCTCCAGCCCCCAATCCCTCCCAGCATCAGAGTCTTTTCCAATGAGTCAACTCTTCACATGAGGTGGCCAAAA
>SJYX01007396.1:7711-25086 GCA_006410675.1 Oreotragus oreotragus
AGGAGAATTCTATCAAACATTTAGAGAAGAGCTAATGCCCTGTCTCTTATACACATCTAGATGTGTATAAGAGACAGAATCTCACCCTATATGAAGCTTACACAGACCACTGGACCAAAGAAAGAATTCAACCTTGAAGCCTGGAAAAGTGAAAGTGAAGTCGCTCAGTCGTGACTCTTTGCGATCCCATGGACTGTAGCCTATTAGGCTCCTCTGTCCATGGGATTTTCCAGGCAAGAGTGCTGGAGTGGATTGCCATTTCCTTCTCCAGGGGATCTTCCCGACCCAGGAATCGAACCTGGGTCTCCCACATTGCAGGCAGATGCTTTACCATCTGAGCCACCAGGGAAGCCCCCAAAGCCTGGAAAAGGAGACCTCAAACACAATAAGTTAAAAAAAAAGAAAAGAAAAGGCAGAGAAATACTACACAAATGCAAGAACAAAGTAGAAACACTGAAGTCCAAATAAATGAAGAGGAAATAGGTAAACTCCCTGAAAAAGAATTCAGAATAATGATAGTAAAGATGATAAAAAAAACCTTGAGAACAGAATGGAGAAAATGCAAGAATCAATTAGCAAATACCTAGAAGAAATGAATAAACATACAGAGACAAACAACATAATTACTGAAATTAAATATACCCTAGAAGGAACCAGTAGCGGAATATCTGAAGCAGAACGAATCAGTAAGCTGGAAGATAAAATGATGGAAATAACTTCTGAAGACCAGAATAAAGTAAAAAGAATGGAAACAACTGAGGATAGTCTCAGAGACCTCTGGGACAACTTCAAATGCACCAACATTGTAATTACAAGGGTCCCAGAAGAAGAGGGTATCTTCCCTGGTGGCTCAGAGGTTAAAGCGTCTGTCTGCAATGCCGGAGACCTGGGTTGGGAAGATCCCCTGGGGAAGGAAATGGCAACCCACTCCAGTATTCTTGCCTGGAGAATCCCATGGACAGAGGAGCCTGGTGGGCTACAGTCCACGGGGTCGCAAAGAGTCAGACACGACTGAGCGACTTCACTCACTCAGAAGAGAGAAAGAAAAGGTATGAGAAAAATTTTGAAGAGATTATAGTTGAAAATTTCCCCAACATGGAAAAGGAAATAATCAATTAAATTCAAGAGCTGCAAAGAGTCCCATACAGGATAAACCCAAGGAGAAACACGCCGAGACACATACTAATCAAACTAACAAAGACTAAACACAAAGAAAAAATATTAAAAGCAGCATGGGAAAAGTAACATACAAGGGAAACCCCATACATTTAAGAGCTGATATTTTAGCAAAAACTCTGAAGGCCAGAAGGGAATGGCAGGATATATTTAAAGTACCAAAAGGGAAATATCTACAACCAAGATTATTGTACTTGGCAAGGATCTGATTCAAAATTGATGGAAAAATAAAAAGCTTTTCAGACAAGCAAAAGTTAAGAGAATTCAGTACCACCAAACTAGCTTTACAACAGAATTCAGTTAACAGGACTTGTATAGTCAAGAAATACAAGAGAAGAAAAAGGTCTACAAAATCAACCCCAATTAAGAAAATGGCAATAGGAACATATATATCAATAATTACTTTAAATGTAAATGGATTAAATGCTCCAACCAAAAGACAAAGATTGGCTGAATGGATACAAAAACAAGACCCATACTGTTGACAAGAAATCCACTTCAGACCTAAAGACACATATAGACTGAAAGTGAGAGGATGGGAAAATATATTCCATACAAATGGGAAGCAAAAGAAAGTTGGAATATCAATTCTCATTTCAAACAAAATAGACCTTAAAATAAAGATTACAAGAGATAAGGAAGGACAACATAATGATCAAGGGATCAATCCAAGAGGAAGACATAACAATTGTAAATATCTATGTACCCAGCATAGGAGCACCTCAATACATAAGACAAACACTAACAGACACGTAAGGAGAAATTAACAGTAACAATAATAGTAGGAGACTTTAACACCCCACTCACACCAATGGACAGATCATCAAAACAGAAGATTAATAAGGAAACACAAGTCTTAAATGACATATTAGATGAGATGGATCTCATTGATATTGTCAGGACATTCCATCCAAATGCAGAAGAATACACCTTCTCAACTGTGCATGGAACATTCTCTAGGATAGATCACATCTTGGGTCACAAATCAAACCTCAGTAAATTTAAGAAAATTGAAATCATATCAAGCATCTTCTCTGACCACAACACTATGAGACTAGATATCAATTACAAGAAAAATACTGTAAAAAACACAAACACATGGAGATTACACAATACGTTTCTAAATATTGAACAGGTTACTGAAGAAATCAAAAGGGAAATAAAAAATCTTCTAGGAAAAAATGACAATGAAAATACAACTCCAAACCTATGGGATGCAGCAAAAGCAGTTCTAAGGGGGAAGTTTATAGCAATACAATCCTACCTCAAGAAAAAAAAAAAAACGTTGAATAGACAACCTAACTTTACATCTAAAGCAACTGGAAAAAAAACACTCCCCCACCGCCCCGCAAATTAGTAGAAGAAAAGAAATCATAAAGATCAGAGCAGAAATAAATGAAAAAGAAATGAAAGAAACTGTAGTAAAGATTAATAAAATAAAAGTTGGTTCTTTGAGAAGATAAACAAAATTGACAGACCTTTAGCCAGACTCATCAAGAAAAAGAGAGAAGAATCAAATCAACAAAATTAAAAATGAAAAAGGAGAGGTTACAACAGACAATGCAGAAATACAAAGGACTTTAAGAGACTATTATGAACAAGTATATAGCAATAAAATGGATAACCTGGAAGAAATGGACAGATTTTTAGAAAAGTTCAATCTCCTAAGACTGAACCAGGCAGGAAGAAATGGGAACTATAAACAACCCAATTACAAGCACTGAAATTGAAGCTGTGATCAAAAATCTCCCCCAAAACAAAAGCCCAGGACCAGATGGCTTCAAAGGAGAATTCTATCAAACATTTAGAGAAGAGCTAATGCCTGTCCTTTTAAAATGCTTTCAAAAAATTGCAGAGGAAGGAACACTTCCAAACTCATTCTACAAAGCCACCACCACCCTGATACCAAACCAGATAAAGACAACACAAAAAAAGAAAACTCCAGGCCAATATCACTGATGAACACAGATGCAAACAAAATGAACACAGATGTTCAACAAAATTTTAGCAAACAGATTTCAACAACACAATAAAAAGCTCATATACGAGATCAAGTTGAGTTTATTCTAGGGATGCAAGGATTCCTTAATACATGCAAATCAATGTGATGCACTATATTAACAGATTAAAAGATAAAAACCATGTGATAATCTCAATAGATGCAGAAAAAGCCTTTGACAAAATTCAGCACTCATTTATGATTAAAACTCTTCAAAAAATGGGCATAGAAGGAACCTACCTCAATATAGTAAAGGCCATATATGATAAGCCTACAGCAAACATTATTTTCAATGGTGAAAAACTGAAAGCGTTCCCCCTAAGATCAGGAACAAGACAAGGGTTTCCACTTTCACCAATATTACTCAACATAGTTCTGGAAGTCCTAGCTACAGCAATCAGAGAAGAAAAAGAGATAAAAGGAATCCAGCTCAGAAAAGAAGTANAAAGCTGAAACTCCAGTACTTTGGCCACCTCATGCGAAGAGTTGACTCATTGGAAAAGACTCTGATGCTGGGAGGGATTGGGGGCAGGAGGAGAAGGGGACGACAGAGGATGAGATGGCTGGATGGCATCACGGACTCAATGAACGTGAGTCTGGGTGAACCCCGGGAGATGGTGATGGACAAGGAGGCCTGGCGTGCTGCGATTCATGGGGTCGCAAAGAGTCGGACACGACTGAGCGACTGAACTGAACTGAACTGAACTGAAGTGGGCGTGACTTAGCGAAAAAGGTATTGGCAGGGCTGTGTTCCTTTTAGAGACTCCAGGGGAGACTAAAACTCCTTGCCTTCTCCAGGTTTCAGAGAAGACTGGCATCCCTTCTTCAACCTTCAGAGCATTATTCCAACCTATGCCTCCACCATCACAGCCTTCCTTTCTCTGATCCTAATTGTACTACCTTCCTTTTACAAGACTGACTACCTTGAGCCCACCTGGATATTTCACCTTAATCTCTCCATTGCATTTCTTTAATTTAATCACACCTGAAAAGTCCCTTTTGCTATGTAAATTAACATCTTCCCAGATTCTAGAGTTTAAAATGTGAACATATTTGATTCCACTTACCATAGTTTTTTTTCCCCCTGAATTTCAGACATATTTGTTCAACAGCATTTCCTTGATTTACCAGCCTAGTTAGGCTTTCAAGGCTCATCAACTGAATCCATTAATTTAACTGCAATGCATCGAATGAATTGAGTAAAAAGTACCACAATAAACTGGACATGCCAATTATCCTGCATGTGTCTGGACACACACAAAATGACTCCTCAAGAGTCATAACTTTTATTAAACACAAGCCTTGCTTTACTGCTTTCCACACTCTGCCTCTTTGGGAGCAATGCTTGAGATATTTTGCAGACTCAGTATGCACTGAGTAATGGTTCTTTGTACATCTTTCCACCAAGATACTATTTTAATGATATGTGTTATTGATTTGCTTTTTCCCCACAGTAAAATCACAGTAATAATTTGTAGTGATAAATAAAACAAAGAGATGCTTAAATATTCACTTGAGCTATATTCTGATCAGTTCTTTCAGAGACACAGGATAATAGAAACAATGTCAATAATATCATAGAAACTAAGCAATTCTCCCCACACTAAAATGTGAAGGCATGCTCAAATGGTAACATTTTTCCCTAATCCATACCATACTGGGTCTTCAAAGGTTGGTTTCTCACTACCAAACTAAAGTTGATTTTCAATTTACAAAATCACTTGGGGACTAAATCACTTTTGGGACTTCTCTGGAGGTCCAGTGGTTAAGACTCCGCTCTTCCACTGCAGGGGATGTGGGTTCGATCCCTGGTCAGGGAGCTAAGATCCCTGACCTCAGTCCTGTCCGACTCTTTGCAACTGACCTGAACTGAACTGAAGTTACCTCCGCCCTCCCCCTTCTCTTACAAACGTGCTGCAAGGTGGGGCCAAAAACTAGAAAACAAAACACAAAAACTAAAACACTTTTAAAGGCATTCAGACTGCTTAGAAATTTCCATTATTATCTGTGAAAATTACTAGCTGTAAATGTAAAAAGTATACAGAATCCCAGCGTACATTCTGGGCCAGCTGACACCGATGAGAGTATTCAGACATTTATTTCCTCAGTCTGAAATTCCAAAGGAATGTTATGAAGTCCCCTAGACTAAAATCCAACTGCTAGATTTGTGGCATCTGCCCATTTAATAAACGTGACTCTGTGTACTCCTTGAATAAGTTGACTTAATAGAACCAAAGATGGAGATCAAAGCAGGAAGTTTCCTTTAGGACATTCTTAAGCTTTGTTTTGACACTTCCTAAGACTACTTTGGGGTTTTCTAAGAGAAGGGGGAGGGCAGTGGTAACTTCAGTTTAGTTCAGGTCAGTTGCTCAGTCCTGTCCGACTCTTTGCAACTGACCTGAGCTGAACTGAAGTTACCTCTGCCCTCCCCCTTCTGTTTCTGCCCTCCCCCTCCGTGCTAACTGCTTTGCTGATCATTCTGTTTGCTTGTGTTTTCATGTGTATCTGGTTGGACTGTTTTGGTATAAGGGAGTCACTGAGTATCTCTCTTTCAGCTTCAGTTTTACTGTCACTAAGTCCAAACGATAGAAAGCCTCTTTTACAGGCCATGGATTGTGGATGCTTCTGAGATATCTTTTCTGCAGTCTGTAGCAACTGGAGATTTGCATTACTTTGCCTTTTGCCGATATGTTAAGACACACAATTTACTTTTAAAATGAAATAGTATATATTGATATTTCATTGTTTCTTTGTTTTTCTTTGTTTCCATTTGTCTCTCTAAGCTGTGAGCTGAGAGGTTTGAAAGCCAGACTTTGAAATGAGTCAGCTGTTTAGAGCTCAGACACTGAAAGAGGTTTCCGTAGCAACGGGAGATGTGTGGGAAAGCCTTATGCACACGATAGCTTAGGAAGCAGGATTTACTGGCTGAATCGCAAAGCTTCCCCTCTGTCCAGGAGGTATTTTCTTAGTACGGGGATACTTGATCTGTGTTAGTTTTAGCTAACATTCAATTTCTTCTCTGGGTGAACTTTGCATTTTGTGGAAATAAATTAAATACTGATATTAAACACATACTGTTTCAAAAAAATAATCACAAAATCAATAAAGCAGTATTAACTAGAGGAACTAAGCTTTAGTCAATGGTAAATAGTAAAAGTATCTTATTGATCTCATCACATATTCACTGCTACAATGAATTCAATCTGGCAGATGTCTTGCCTGCATTCCTGTCTATAAAGTGATCATTAAATAAATATATAGAAAACATCTGACACCTAGCAGATTTCCTAGAAGAGATTTCATATTTCAGACAGCCAGTCCTTATTTGACCTATGGCCAGCTAGCTTGACTGATTAGAAACTGACTAAGCAAACCAAGTCTTCTGGTCTGATTCAATAGTCACTTAATCCTAGGTCATTGCATTGTGAAGCAGGCATCGGGCAGAAGTGAAGCAATCAGTGTATTTCCATGTCCACGATTAGAGAAACAACTCCAAGGGCATTTCAGAGGAAATTCATTCCACATATAGTGCCTGGAGTTTTGAAAACGAATTACAAAAGGATTTGCGATCTAAGAAATGTTGCAGTTGGACTATGAGGATAACTATAAACAAATTTGGGCATATGAAAAAATTTACAAAATACTATATCTCAACCTAGAGCTAAACATGGTAATTTGCTAGGCCAGGGTTCTCCTCCCATAATCTTTAGGGCTATTGTGGCTTAATAATAAAAACCTTTTCTCTTTATTTCTGTTGATGGCCTCCATACTCTTGTTACCATTCTACCGGAAGTAATCATTATCTCTCCAATAGAATCATATTGATTTCTAAAATGACCTCAGAATTTTAGCTAAAAACTACCTCAAATTAGTGATCATGATAATTCAAATATTAATGGTCTTTTAAAAGTGGCTATTACCAAAAGCTATGTGGGAATCCATAAAAACTAGCAGCAATGCTTTGTAACTTCAAAATATTCTATGATTGTAGATTTAGATCCATATTTATAGAAAGTCAGAACAAGAATTGCTTTTGTGATCAAGTAGTCAGGACTGGAAAAGGTCAGTTTTCATTCCAATCCCAAAGAAGGCAATGCCAAAGAATGCTCAAACTACCTCCTGTCTCTTATACACATCTAGATGTGTATAAGAGACAGGGCCACCTCATGCGAAGAGTTGACTCATTGGAAAAGACTCTGATGCTGGGAGGGATTGGGGGCAGGAGGAGAAGGGGATGACAGAGGATGAGATGGCTGGATGGCATCACGGACTCGATGGACATGAGTCTGAGTGAACTTCAGAAGTTGATGACGGACAGGGAGGCCTGGTGTGCTGCGATTCATGGGGTTGCAAAGAGTCGGACACGACTGAGCAACTGAACTGAACTGAATTAATGGAGAAACAGACATAGAGAATAGACTTGTGGACATGGGGAGAGGGGAGGAGAGGGTGAGATGTATGGAAAGAGTAACATGGAAACTTACGTTACCATATGTAACATAGATAGCCAACAGGAATTTGCTGTATGGCTCAGGAAACTCAAACAGGGGTTCTGTATCAACCTAGAGGGGTGGGATGGGGAGGGAGATGGGAGGGAGTTTCAAAAGGGAGGGGATATATATGTACCCATGACTGATTAATGTTGAGGTTTGACAGAAAACAATGAAATTCTGTAAAGCAATTATCCTTCAGTTAATAAATTAAAACTTAGAAAACACACACACAGATAAGATGAAGCCTCAAAGCTCAGCCCCAGGGGGACTGTTTTGTCTTGGAACTGGCAGAAGTTTCCTTGCGTGGTGCTGCTTTGTTTTTTGGCTTAAATGATAGTGAAGACAGCTTCATTCCGGACAAAAAAACCCCCCACATGCTGGATAGAAGAAATCAGGTTCTATCTCAGGTCCTTAACAAGGATGGAGAAAATCTCAGAATGAAATCCAGAGATGCCCCCTTCCTCAGGTGGTACCTCTGGGCATGGCCTTGGTGTCTTTCATTTTAATTAATCCAGTGAACCCGCCTCTACCTTTCAAAGGAATCTGAGGGAAACATTCTGTGCCAAGTCCCAGCCGAGTCCCTGGGACACTCAAGAACGTGGGCCAGGTTCTCGTGTAGGTTAAGGAAGCCCGAGAAGAGTAAAGATTATAGACAAACAGTCTACCTTTCTTTACAAGGTCTTGTTTTGCATCTCTGAAATCTCAGATTCAGCTATTACAATGAGGTCCTGTTGTAGAAAGAGCCGGCCTTTTATCACCACTTAAAATCTAATTAATCCATATTGAAGCACAAAGATTTCTGTTGTATTTTAGGGTGAGGGGTCATAGAGCCCTCTTTGTTCATCCTTAGACTTATAATCATCAAGCATAGGGGATATAATTTTACCAAGCAAATTGGAAGGTCACAGATCAAATCCTTATCGGAAAGCGTAACTCATAGTTCTAACAGAGCCCTTCGTCCTTTACGTGAAACACTATATTTGAGAAGAACAAAAACGCATTTCAGAGTGCGCAAAGAGTTAACGACCGAAGCTTATATTCCCCGAGCAGCACTGAACCGAGATTGTCGCGCTACTGCCCACCTCGAGACGGCAGCTCCTATAGGGGCTGCAAGGGTCCTGAGGTCAGTTGCGATGGCTTTAGTTTTGAGAGTAGCAGTGCAATTCGTGGGGATTTTGCTCTCATTGCTGGGATGGGTTTTATCCATTATTACGACTTACCTGCCACATTGGAAAAACCTCAACCTGGACTTAAATGAAATGGAAAACTGGACCATGGGGCTCTGGCAAGCCTGCGTCGTCCAGGAGGAAGTGGGGATGCAGTGCAAGGACTTCGAGTCTTTCCTGGCTTTGCCTGCTGAGCTCAGGATCTCCAGGGTTTTAATGTTCCTCTCGAATGGGCTGGGGCTCCTGGGCCTGCTGGTGTCGGGCTTTGGCCTGGACTGCTTGAGGACTGGAGAGACACAGCGGGACGTCAAGAAACGGCTGTTGATCCTGGGAGGAATTCTGTTCTGGACAGCGGGCGTCACAGCCCTCGTTCCCGTCTCTTGGGTGGCCCACGTGACAGTGCAGGAGTTCTGGGACGAGCGCATCCCTGAGATCGTGCCCAGGTGGGAGTTTGGAGAGGCCCTCTTTATCGGCTGGTTTGCTGGATTTTCTCTCCTGCTAGGAGGGTGTCTGCTGAACTGGGCTGCCTGCGGGACCCAGGCTCCCCTGGCTTCCGGCCGCTATGCAGTGGCAGAAATGCAAACTCAGTGTGCATACCTGGAAAACGGAAGTGCCAACCCTTCAGCATGAGGCACTGAGGAGGAGAGAGAGGTATATCTTCCTTCATCAACTGGGATGGAGTGTCTGCAGGAAAAAGGGGTCTTCGTTATGTAACTAATTCTGTGCTGCTCACATTTTCTCATCAGACAATGACTTTTCTACCCTAGATAGCACATCCTCCCCAGACCTGGAGAAGTAAGAAAGAGGCCAGTCTTATATCTAAAATAAAACTGTTGTGGTAAGCATTACATAGGTATGAACAAAAGAAATTTCACTGATCTGGTTATTTCAATCAAAACGTAGTGGAGATTGTCCAAGAGAGTCAGCATTAAGCTTAACATGTTAATTTGGTATTAGAAATTGTTTTTGGTTTTGTTGGTAGCTGAAACTGATAACCTGTTTCCTCAAGAAAAAAAAAAAAAACAACTAACAATTTGAAATCCTTTAAGCATTCTGTACTAGCAAAACCACATGCTAAGCCTCTCCAAAGTACCATTTCCACAACAATGACTTGGTCTTTCTTGAACAGAGGTGGTTTGTGTTTAGGAAATTACTAGGAACCCTGCTATGCAGGACTTTATGAGGCTGAAGGTTTTCAGTACATTGTGATACTCTTGAGATTTAAAATCCAGCCAATCTCTTCTCTTCTCTCTTCCCTCAAAAGCTTCAGACTTAAAAGAAAAATTCCAAAAATATTTTGCTTGCTCTTCAGCTCATCGGCTGTAATAAAAACATTCCTTTGTTCAATTAAAAGTTATAAGCATGGGGATGAACTGAAACGGACGTGGATGCTAACCTACACAGTACTACTGCTTAACTTTTCTGCTGCGTAATTATTCAGGAGAAAAGAAACAAACAAAAAATAGCAAGTGCTTATGCCCACATGAGTATAGCGGTCAGGAAGGCACTGGGGTTAAACAGACCTGATACTTGGTTCAGAATGGTTTGATGTTATAGGGTATCTGTAGCCTAAGAGATTAAAAAAACAAAAGTCTGATTTAAAGCCCACAGAAGAAATTTCTGTGTTTGATTTGGTTAAGAAATACTTGTGTTGAACCTATTTTTAAAGCTGATAACACTTACCACAACAGGCGTACTGAAATATGAGACCTCTGAAAAGAAGAAAGTCTGACAGATGCAATTAGATAAAAAACAGCAGGAGTTGAACCAAACTGTCAATTAAACATTTTGCCTGGAGACTTCTTAATTCTTTTGACTTATCAGAAAGTTTGGGAACGTGAGAACCATTTATACATTCACAAGGAGAGGATTATTACCAGTTCATGTTATTTTGGGGACAAACTGCATACTATGAAATGCAGTCCATAGAACGTGAACATGATCTTGGCCACACCTTGGCATGACTGGTTTGCAGAATTATTTCCCTATCCTTTTTCTGAAATCTATTCACCACAGAATCGAACAATAGCAACTCTGGCAAGAATCCTCCTATATACACAATGAAAAAATCGTTTTGAGCTCTGCGAGTGATAATATTAATACAAGTGTCACACTTCTTTTCACAGCCACTGAAAGACAGGGGTGAGCCTGGCTAAGGTCGCAGGATTTTGTCATGGCTTTAGTGTTCAGAGCGGTGGCACAGTTAATTGGGATTTCATTATCCTTGCTGGGATGGGTTTTATCCTGTCTTACAAACTACCTGCCGCAATGGAAGAATTTCAACCTGGACTTAAACGAAATGGAAAACTGGACCATGGGGCTCTGGCAAGCCTGCGTCGTCCAGGAGGAAGTGGGGATGCAGTGCAAGGACTTCGAGTCTTTCCTGGCTTTGCCTGCTGAGCTCAGGATCTCCAGGGTTTTAATGTTCCTCTCGAATGGGCTGGGGCTCCTGGGCCTGCTGGTGTCGGGCTTTGGCCTGGACTGCTTGAGGATTGGAGAGACACAGCGGGACGTCAAGAAGCGGCTGTTGATCCTGGGAGGAATTCTGTTCTGGACAGCGGGCGTCACAGCCCTCGTTCCCGTCTCTTGGGTGGCCCACGTGACAGTGCAGGAGTTCTGGGACGAGCGCATCCCCGAGATCGTGCCCAGGTGGGAGTTTGGAGAGGCCCTCTTTATCGGCTGGTTTGCTGGATTTTCTCTCCTGCTAGGAGGGTGTCTGCTGAACTGGGCTGCCTGCGGGACCCAGGCTCCCCTGGCTTCCGGCCGCTATGCAGTGGCAGAAACGCAGCCTCCCCGTCTACATCTGGAGATGAAAGCCACTCACCTGAAACTCTAAGCCAGAAGGGGTCTGCAGTGTCTGCTCCTTGGATGATTTGGTAGGATTTCCTGGTTACACGGTCACCCATTCACTGTGCTTTCCATTTTCTAAAATGCCTTTTCCTCTGTTGTTTCTGCAACTGTCATTTCCTTCTAAGGTGGTAAATTATTTTCTTCTATTCTGAGACCAAAACCATTCAAGATTTAATAGTTATCATACTCATTACTGGGGATGGGTTTTCTCAATTTTAAAAGAGATTCAGTGACTGCACAGAACTGGTCAATAGAACATTATATTAGCACCTACACATCTTTTGAAGGTATTATTCATAGAGGTAAAATCACTTGGCAAATGAAAATGTTACTGATAATCACTGACTTCTTTTAAGTGTTTAAAATCATGTTATACTGAGACTAGAAGTCTGGTTTCCCTGGTGGCTCAGTGGTAAAGAATTGCATGGGTTTGATCCTTGGGTTGGGAAGATCCCCTGGAGGAGGAAAGGGCAACCCAGTCCAGGTTATCTTGCCTGGGAAATTCCACGGACAGAGGAGCCCGTCAGGCTACAGTCAATGGGGTGGCAGAGTCAGACGCAACTTAGCCACTAAACAACAAAAGTCTGGCTGTCTGATTATATTAAAAGAATCGCTGGTTGTCTGAAAGCATGAGAGATGCCTATGGGGGACACACCATCTCCTTTTTAATTGCGGAGCTCAGTGCGTCTTTGGAGACCGTCTGAAGCAGAGGGCAGCCTGGGGTTTTAAAGATTCCTCTAAAAGTCTACCGCACAGATATGGTTTTGCTTCTGTGCCCTGTGTTCTGGGGTAGATGGAGCAGCCACAGGGGCGCTGTGGGCCAGGACCGAGGGGTGTGGGCAGAGCACCGCCCCTCCCCAGGCCCCTTTAAAAGAATCAGTGATATATATGGTCCAGCCAATAGCTATTCACAATAAGTGTGGGCTTGAGGAATTCTTCCTTAAAGATTTTACATTTGTTTGTTACATAGTTTGAGTAAACTTTTGTGTTTGTGCCAGTCAGGAAAATTAAGTGAACAATAAAGACACTGAAATAAAGTATTAGGCAATATGTATCTTTGTTAAAAAAAAACAAACAAAAAAAACACTGAATTTTTTTCCCATCCACGAACACATGAAAAGTGCAGAAACCAGAGTTAATCTATGTGATGTATTTGCATACTTTTACAAACAAGACAAATTAAAACAGAAACATATTCAGAATTTAACCTGATTAAATATTTAGTTTCAGTCCTGAGCTTTTGATATTTAATACAATATAAAGTAATACCAAAAAGGATCTTAAATTTATTTGATTTGCTACAGAGATTCAGCTAAACTTTGTTCATTTGGCTAGCAATATTCTTTTGTACCTGTAACACTTAGATTCTGATATACAAAATTGTAATAACATAATGATAATTCAAACTTGAGAACTAAATATTATATTCTTTTTACCCTGTGAATAATAAATTCTACCTTTAAAAAATAGTATTTATAATATTAAAATTCATGTTGTCCAGATGGTTTTGTGATCAAGTTATTAAAATGTTTTGTCACTGTGAATCATTTGGGTTAGTACAAATACGACAGGATTGTTAAAAGCTGCCTATAAATACATAACACTATTGCTGATTTTTAAAGTGTGAAAAAGGATTATATTAAAATAAGTTTGTCTTTCATGTTAGAAATGAGCAAATGCTGTAAAATAAAACCAAAGCATCTTGCATACAACTGCTAACTACCAGCCTGAGACAGATTTTACTCTTTTATGCTTGTCTGAAACTCTTGTGTAGTACAAAAAGTTAACAGCTAATCTGATGGAATTTATAAAGCTGTAAATATTCCAATATAGCCTCTTCTATGTCAAACATTTAAGATGGCCAGAACCGAACTATATATTAAACAGAACATAAATAAGACCGTAAATAAATAAATGAAGAAAATAAAATCGTACGGTACAACCACACATAATCCTATAAACATTTTCGTGGTCAAACTGAGAAGCTGAAGACAGCTGACCTTCATTTAACTCTACATTAAATAAACTTCTGTTGTTCACATTTGACCTTGACACGGAGGATCAGCGCTCCTTTTCCAGTTCTCCTCGGTCACCTAACAGGATGAACTGGGCTGCCTGCGAGGACTGTGCTCAGCCAATTCTCGAGGCTGGTTTTTGTCCAAAGTACTGTCACATCCAGTTATCACTTCAAAGACTTTTGTATATAAATGGTGGGGACACTTACAGTTCTAGGCTCAGAAATGGCTTGATTTGAATTCTGATTCTGAAAAAATGAACTTTCCAAAACATGTGTAATTTCTTTCAAATATGAATTGTTACCAATGAGGAATCTAGCTTAGGAACAGAACTCATGTTTCTTTTTTTATGGGACTCATTCCTTTAAAATAATTTTTTCGTCTCTTGATTTCACTTGCTACCTAAGGTGGCTCACCAAACCCTGCTTCTTCCAGTATTACAGACCAGGTAGCAAGTATGGCTTAACTTGCACAAAAACTGTTTATTTTAAAAGCCTTGTATGCAGGCAGGACTACACTGGGGATTTGTTTAAGAAGTGCCTGAGTTGGGTAAGTTAACATTCTCCACCAGAGGGAACTTTAGTTGGTTTCCATCTTGTTCGTCTGGAATATACCTTTATTTTTTTTAAAACAAGTGACTCAGCCTTTACTTCAATTTAATAATCTCCCCAGGCACTCTCTTCTCTTTGCGTCCTAACTGCTTACCACAATTTATAGACAGGATTCCCTAAAAATGACAGCTGCAAAGTAACTTCTAGTAAATGTTTGACGAAATCTGTTTACTGAAGTATTTAGCAACCCCGATTCAGTCAAGACACCCCTTCCTCTGCTCCTGGCTGCACCGCATGCGGCTGACACGTCTCCCTTCACATCTCTGGCACCACCGTTCCTCTGAGCCCTGGGCCCCCACCTCCCTCTACCGGGTGCCACCCTCATGCCTCCCACCCAGCCGGCCTGGTGCACACCTGACACTCAGGTGTGAACACTTACGCTCACGCCGACTGAGGAGCAGTGGCTGCTCACTGACATGCTGATTCTGTTGTGTTGGAGGCGAACTGGCCTTCTTCCCCTCGCATTTCCCTGCCTTTAAAGTCACAGGTCACGAGATGTGAGGTGTCGCCAGGAGAATGGCTCCTTTGCATCCTTACCTTCTTATACTCAGCGTTTTGTTTTTATTTTCTTTAGACACATAGAAAAGGACAAAAAGGAAGCTGTTCTCAGGACATGGTGTTCCGACAGAGGTGATGGAGATGAACGTGCCCTCTGTCCCACGTGGACCTGGGACCCTGCACTGAGGCTCCTGCTCCTGTGGAAGGAGCTGCCTTCAGGCACCCAGGGTCACCAGCTGCCAGCCTCATGGTAGCTCAGAGGAGGACAAAGGAAACGCGAAACCGCCTTCTGCTAAACCAAGTTATTTCTCAGCAGTCGGTCCAATGGGATACACGTGGGGTCCTGCCTCTATTCCATTTCTACAAAATAAAGCCCACTGGCAATACTGTACATTTGGGTACTGGGTGATCCCGTTTTGGTTATCTGATTTTTTTTTCTCTTTTTTAAACAAATAAGAATTATATTTAAGGTACTTTACAAATTAACATGTTTGAAAATCTGATGTGAAATAAAAGCTCTTTAAGAGTTGACGGTTATGTTACAAAACAAAATCCTGAACAAGACGCATGTTCAGTCTTTCGCCCTCCCTAAGAAACGAAGAGGTGGAAAACACGAGCTTGTTGGCAACGTAGTCACACGTCATCAGCGGGCAGGGACGGGATGGTTATCTTCGCTCTGGTGAAGTAGGCAATCTTCTCCCTGGAACCAGAGGTGAGAAACACACTAGCTTAAACAGGGTGCTGAAAATGCTCTGGGCCCGACAGAAACAGTCCCAAGGACGCCAGTAGTCTCCACAGGCCTGGATGGGAGCTTTTGTCCTTAGCTAGAACTCCATTTAAAATCAAGATTGCCTTCCCCTTTGTAAAAAGGACCTGAGGGACAGCGGCAACTCTGTGGACAGAGGCAGTAAGGTCCTTCCAGCGTTTCCAACCTCAGCTTTTAAATCATCAGGGGGGCAGGGTGTCAGTCTAGGCCTGCGTGTTTCTCTACAAGGTGGCAGAGAATTCCAGAGGCCAGAATCCTTACAGAGAAGTAGATGCTCCTGGGAAAATTCTTCAAACTCAATACCACACTAAGGTCGGGGCAATTTAACAAGCGATGGGTACTGGGTCAAGAAGGGAGAAAAGACGGGGCCTGACCATCGTAAACGCAGATCCGCCCGAATCCCGGCTTGGGCAGGGGCGAGTATGGTGGAAACAACCTCAGAGGCACAAAGTGACTAACAAGGGGGTGGGATGGTTTTCAGAGGTCAGCAGAGTGTTAAAGAAATAAGGTTTCAGGGTTGCAGCGCCACCCAAGGCAGGCGCAATATGTCTATCCTCTACAAAGTCTTCACGTGGAACACAGTCTGCTGAGGGGGTCCCCACGTGGGGCACGCTGGCTGCCCTAAGGAGGGATACAGATTAGATGGTTGAGGATGAGGGTGAAGACACAAGGACTGAGGAGAGAAGCTCCAAGTCTAAGAGGAGAGAGAGAGAAGGAAGGAAGCATGAAAACCCCCGGGGAACTGGAAGGAGAGCTATTTTTGNCGCGGGGCACGCTGGCTGCCCTAAGGAGGGATACAGATTAGATGGTTGAGGATGAGGGTGAAGACACAAGGACTGAGGAGAGAAGCTCCAAGTCTAAGAGGAGAGAGAGAGAAGGAAGGAAGCATGAAAACCCCCGGGGAACTGGAAGGAGAGCTATTTTTGTGGTGCAGAGTCCTGTCCATTTACTCAATTCCATGAGATGAAATGAAGAATTGAAGAGGCAGGTGAAAGTGGTCATGATGTCACTGCAGACAGACCTCAATACTGGGACCTCTGCTTTGACACTCTCTGAAAACAAATGTCTTTGGCTTACAAGGTGCTTTTTAAATACTCGAATTAGTTGTCATGGTTTCCACTTGAGATAGGTCACATCAAATTCCTGATTTCTACCTTTGATTCCAGGTGAGACAGCAGCTCAGGCAGTGTCCCCGGGGCCGTGGAGGGACCTGGAGGCCTCCAGGCAGATGCCTTATCCCGGCCCACCTCCCTCGTCTGCGTCACCTGCCTGGTGATGTGCGTGGGTCTGGATGCTAAAGGACTCGGGAGTGTTTACAACTTATTTTGGGGTAAGTGCTGGGGTTGGATGACTTCCCCACGGCACTGTGTTTCTTACTCTCCAAGTGACCACAGCACCAAAGGCATGAGAAGGTTCCTCTTGCCACCCTGCAGTTCCACAACCCCCCCGCCATCCCAGGCAGCATCCTCTGCAAGTTCCAAGAGTGATTGTGGAGCTGAATGGAGACAGGACAATGCCGACTCTTCAGGCCAGCATATTAAGAAGAGTCTGTGCCACGATGCGCCCATCCCCTCTCGCTCCCCTGGACTCTCTCAGCGACCCTGACCTCCCACTTCACCCTCTGGCACCAAACCCCATCCGTTCCCGTCCAGCCCCTCCACGTCACCCGGCCTCTGCCATCAAACACGCTCCTCGGGTCTCTCCCCTTCCACCAGGAGCTTCCTACAGTCTCCTCTACACCACACACACACGCACCCCCCCACCATGCACACACGCACACACACACACACACAAAGAGGAC
>SJYX01007396.1:25751-58845 GCA_006410675.1 Oreotragus oreotragus
CGCCCTCAGGCCTGGAAGCTGCTGGGGCTCCCGTCAGGAGGGGCCCGGGCAGCGCAGGCCGCGGGCGCTTTTCTCCAAGTCCAGGGTCGGGGCAGGGGAAGACACGTGCAAGCCCACCTCGTGCCGACCACAGGGAGCAGCCCCTGGGTCGGGGCAAGGGGGAGCTTTGCTGCTGCTGCTGCTGCTGCTGCTGCGTCACTTCAGTCGTGTCCAACTCTGTGTGACCCCATAGACGGCAGCCCACCAGGCTCCCCCATCCCTGGGATTCTCCAGGCAAGAACACTGGAGTGGGTTGCCATTTCCTTCTCCAATGCATGAAAGAGAAAAGTGAAAGTGAAGTTGCTCAGTCTGTCCGACTGTTAGCGACCCCATGGACTGCAGCCCACCAGGCTACTCCATCCATGGGATTTTCCAGGCAAGAGTACTGGGGTGGGGTGTCATTGCCTTCCCCGAGGGGGAGCTTTAACCCATTAAAAAAATAATCTTTTGATATAGGCAATATGGGATCATTTTGTTACCCCTAGAACTCCTAGTAACCCTCCCTCTCAAACAACAAAAAAAAATTAAAAACTACTTAGAGCTCCATGTTCAAGAAGTAGCTACCGTTAACATTTTGGTGAATACACTTTCAGTCTCTTACACACCTTTTCTTTCTGTCTCATGCCTTTTAAAAGTTGTTTACGGATATAAAACTGACACACTGTGCCAGAAAAGCGTACAGCGGCATGCGGCTCAGAGAGTTTTATAAAGTGATGTCCTTCTCACCCACCGGACTGCAGACACTCCGGGGGGAGGGCAGGGGAAGCCCCGACCCCTAAGTTTCCACAGAGCCTCCAGCTGCCAAGAGGACGAGCTGGGCTGCGGCCCTGGGCCCTCGGCAGGGAGGAGAGTGTGTGTCGGGAGGGGTCACTTGAGCCGGGGGCGCTGGGGACACAAGCTTGCTTGGGCACCCATGGCCTCCCAAGTGGGTGCTCCAGCAGCGAGATTTAAGTGTGGCCCTGCCTCCTGGAGACCACTGGTCACGGTGGGGGCAGCGAGGGTAGTAAAGGAAACGGGTGACGAAATTAAGAGTCTTACAAGAGAGATCAGCTCAGGCCAGAGGTAGGCCGTCGGCACTAGGAGACAGGCGGGAAAATGGTTTTGTTGATGGCACTGCCTACTGCGAGCTGATGGGTCCTCCTGTGAATGGGACCCTTCTGGGCTCCTGTTATTAACGCAGGCAGCTATACACTTTCGAGTCAAAGAATAAGGTCTTCAGACTTAAGAGACAGGACAAAGTCTCTCTGGTTTACAGCCAAGCTGATACAAATAGCAATCGTAGGACTAGGATTTTGTTCTTTGAAAATGCTACTGAAATGAGAAAGGTGCCCCAAACTGTACAGGAGTGTTAATGTCCACAGGGTCCCCTGATTGAAATCTGGGAAGCCAGTGTTATGCCCCAGGTTTCAGGAGAGGGTGGGGTTCTCTCATAGCTCAGCTGGTGAAAAATCCCCCTGCAGTACAGGAAACCCTGGTTCGATTCCTGGATTGGGAAGATCCCCTGGAGAAGGGAAAGGGCTACCCACTCTAGTATTCTGGCCTGGAGAATTCCCTGGATTTTATAGTCCATGGAGTCACAAAGCGATCGGACAGGACTGAGCGACTCTCACTTTTCACTTTCAGGAGAGTGTGATTACCCTTCAGAGTACTGGGTAGGAGCTTGCCCCACAGGGAGGTCCAGTGATTTAGTCCCAGTCACGTTAAGGAGCTGGGTGGAGGCGGAACATGATCCTCGATGACTTACAGTCCCGGCTCCTCGCTCTGCCTCCTGCGGGGCTTGTATGGCGCATGAGGACACTGATGCTGATTCCCTTTTTATTCTGAGCTGCAAAACAGACTTCCCGCCATAAAGAAGGAAGGTAACGCGAGTGACCTGCAGGCCTGGTGGCTTTCCGCACAAAGGCCAGCCTGGGCTCTGCCACGGGCTTCTGCTCACGGCTCCCCCGGGAGCCGTATCTTTTATGACGACTGGCAGGCTCTCCGCTCACTGCTAGGCACTTTCTGGCCACAGCGCCGCGTACCTGCTTCCCCGCCCGCCTCAGGAGCTTCTGGAAGCGCTGGTCGTCCAGCACGCCCGGCGGCAGGTCCGTCTCGCCCTGGGCCTTCAGTTCCTCGAGCCTCTGCCTCAGGCCTCTGAGGGCCTGCAGCTCGTCGTTGAGGCGGCTCTGCCGGGTCAGGGAGGCCTGCAGGTCCAACTCCAGGTCCAGGGAGGTCCGCACGGGGCACTCGGGCGCTGCCCTCCGGAGGACCGGTTGGCACACCGCCTGCAGGGTTAGAGCACGACACGACAGCCGCGCTGCAGCGGCGGTCCCCGGACAGGAGGGCGCCCGGGCTCCTGTGTTTGCCGCTGAGGGCCAAGGGGTGGTGGCCCGGTCCCCAGGGAGACAGGAACCAGGCATGCACGGCCAAGGCGAACGAGCCTGTACTGCCCTGAACTGCAGAGTCTCTGGAGTTGTTACCAGGGTGCAGCCTAGCCCAGCCTGACCAGCTGACTGCCCAGAGCTGCCCTCTGCAGACGGCAGATGCATCGTGAGGAACTGACCCTGAGCCAGGCCTGCACCTGTGTCCCCGCAGTGCACGCCTTCGCCCATCACTTCTGTACGCGCGGCTCAGCGGAGCTGGGGTCCGGACGCCCTCCTCTAACCAACGTCCTTCCACTCCGGCTCCTCCCTCACTTCCCATCGTCTGACTCCCACTCTCGCCCCTGAATCACTGTGTTCCTTCTGGGGCCAAGCTTATCCACTTAGCAAGAAATAATCATTGACTGTGTCTGAGTAAGACTCCCGCTGGGGGTCTGCAGGCAAAACAAACACTAGGAGAAGACATGATTTCTGACCTAGAGGAATTGGTTTAGAGGATGATGTTGAGAGAGTCAATTCCTAGGCAGGTTGATAAGAAGTCCGGGGCTCGAGGAGAAAAGGTTCTGGGGCTCTCAAAGTGGAGATAGGGGTCTGGAATTCTCATGGAGGAGGAAAGGACAAACATCTTTTTGTTTCCCAACATTCCTTAGTCTAAGTCACATAAAACGTTTTTTTTTTTTCTTTAAGCCCCCAACTGATGATTACACAACAAACAATTCAGTTTAAACTCTATACTAAGGATTATATAACAACAATGTATCCTGCTTGAGGACAGTTTCTCCTTCCTGAAAACCTTTTGGCTAATCCTGTTATCTTAGAATGTAAATTATGGGAGTGGGTTTAGTAACATCTTTACAACTTTGAGATATTCTTTTGATTTACTGTAATAACTAATTTATAATTACATAACTCCCTTGCTAACACTAGCTAGGGGGCACTCTCCGCCCCCCTTCTGATGTCTGTGTCAGAAGCTTTCTCTGTCTTTTTATACTTTAAAAAACTTTGCTATACAAAAACTCGAGTGATCAAGCCTGGTTCCTGGTCCTGGAGTTAAATCTTCTTCAGAGATCACGAATCCTGCATCGCTTGGCTATCATCTTGGGGGCTCGTCCGGGATCTAGCCCTCTCTGCTTTCTCAGTATGCACGCTTTCCACTTTACTAACTCTACGGTGTGCTTGTGTGAATGAATGACACACCCTGCGAGAAGCAAGTGATGAGCCCTGCTCTGCGGTTTCGCGGTGCCTCGTAATGACTGAAGGCAGCCCCTAAAAAGGGAACGTTGTCGGGGTTTAGACCGATCTGCCAATGCCAAGAGACACCCAAGGTCCCTGCTAGGAGAGCGGCCAGAGATGGGCAAGGCGTGAGCACCGAACTTTCCTTCCTCGGCCACCTTTTCCTGGTCTCTTGGACCATTTCGTAATTGCGTGGGGAATTAGAACTACTAACATAATCTGCTGGATCACAGACTTTCAGTGGATTGTGATTCATGCCATTACTATGTACTTTTACTTAGACCCTAAGCTTGGCAAACCATTCAATATCATAGTAATCCAAGTCTATGCCCCAACCAGTAACGCTGAAGAAGCTGAAGTTGAACGGTTCTATGAAGACCTACAAGACCTTTTAGAACTAACACCCAAAAAAGATGTCCTTTACATTATAGGGGACTGGAATGCTAAAGTAGGAAGTCAAGAAACACCTGGAGTAACAGGCAAATTTGGCCTTGGAATGCAGAATGAAGCAGGGCAAAGACTAATAGAGTTTTGCCAAGAAAATGCACTGGTCATAGCAAACACCCTCTTCCAACAACACAAGAGAAGACTCTACACATGGACATCACCAGATGGTCAACACCGAAATCAGACTGATTATATTCTTTGCAGCCAAAGATGGAGAAGCTCTATACAGTCAACAAAAACAAGACCAGGAGCTGACTGTGGCTCAGATCATGAACTCCTTATTTCCAAATTCAGACTTAAATTGAAGAAAGTAGGGAAAACCGCTAGACCATTCAGGTATGACCTAAATCAAATCCCTTATGATTATACAGTGGAAGTGAGAAATAGATTTAAGGGCCTAGATCTGATAGACAGAGTTCCTGATGAACTATGGAATGAGGTTCGTGACATTGTACAGGAGACAGGGATCAAGACCATCCCCATGGAAAAGAAATGCAAAAAAGCAAAATGGCTGTCTGGAGAAGCCTTACAAATAGCACTGAAAAGAAGAGAGGCGAAAAGCAAAGGAGAAAAGAAAAGATATAAGCATCTGAATGCAGAGTTCCAAAGAATAGCAAGAAGAGATAAGAAAGCCTTCTTCAGCAATCAATGCAAAGAGATAGAGGAAAACAACAGAATGGGAAAGACTAGAGATCTCTTCAAGAGAATTGGAGATACCAAGGGAACATTTCATGCAAAGATGGGCTCGATAAAGGATAGAAATGGTATGGACCTAACAGAAGCAGAAGATATTAAGAAGAGGTGGCAAGAATACACAGAAGAACTGTACAGAAAAGATCTTCACGACCCAGATAATCATGAGGATGTGATCACTAATCTAGAGCCAGACATCTTGGAATGTGAAGTCAAGTGGGCCTTAGAAAGCATCACTAAGAACAAAGCTAGTGGAGGTGATGGAATTCCCGTTGAGCTGTTTCAAATCCTGGAAGATGATGCTGTGAAAGTGCTGCACTCAATATGCCAGCAAATTTGGAAAACTCAGCAGTGGCCACAGGACTGGAAAAGGTCAGTTTTCATTCCAATTCCAAAGAAAGGCAATGCCAAAGAATGCTCAAACTACCGCACAATTGCACTCATCTCACACGCTAGTAAAGTAATGCTCAAAATTCTCCAAGCCAGGCTTCAGCAATATGTGAACCGTGAACTCCCTGATGTTCAAGCTGGTTTTAGAACAGGCAGAGGAACCAGAGATCAAATTGCCAACATCCGCTGGATCATGGAAAAAGCAAGAGAGTTCCAGAAAAACATCTATTTCTGCTTTATTGACTATGCCAAAGCCTTTGACTGTGTGGATCACAATAAACTGTGGAAAATTCTGAAAGAGATGGGAATACCAGACCACCTAACCTGCCTCTTGAGAAATCTGTATGCAGGTCAGGAAGCAACAGTTAGAACTGGACATGGAACAACAGACTGGTTCCAAATAGGAAAAGGAGTACGTCAAGGCTGTATATTGTCTCCCTGCTTATTTAACTTATATGCAGAGTACATCATGAGAAACGCTGGACTGGAAGAAACACAAGCTGGAATCAAGATTGCCGGGAGAAATATCAATAACCTCAGATATGCTGATGACACCACCCTTATGGCAGAAAGTGAGGAGGAGCTAAAAAGCCTCTTGATGAAAGTGAAGGAGGAGAGCGAAAAAGTTGGCTTAAAGCTCAACATTCAGAAAACGAAGATCATGGCATCCGGTCCCATCACTTCATGGGAAATAGATGGGGAAACAGTGGAAACAGTGTCAGACTTTATTTTTTTGGGCTCCAAAATCACTGCAGATGGTGACTGCAGCCATGAAATTAAAAGACGCTTACTCCTTGGAAGAAAAGTTATGACCAACCTGGATAGTATATTCAAAAGCAGAGACATTACTTTGCCGACTAAGGTCCGCCTAGTCAAGGCTATGGTTTTTCCTGTGGTCATGTATGGATGTGAAAGTTGGACTGTGAAGAAAGCTGAGCGCCGAAGAATCGATGCTTTTGAACTGTGGTGTTGGAGAAGACTCTTGAGAGTCCCTTGGACTGCAAGGAGATCCAACCAGTCCATTCTGAAGGAGATCAACCCTGGGATTTCTTTGGAAGGAATGATGCTAAAGCTGAAACTCCAGTACTTTGGCCACCTCATGCGAAGAGTTGACTCATTGGAAAAGACTCTGATGCTGGGAGGGATTGGGGGCAGGAGGAGAAGGGGACGACCGAGGATGAGATGGCTGGATGGCATCACGGACTCGATGGACGTGAGTCTGAGTGAACTCCGGGAGATGGTGATGGACAGGGAGGCCTGGCGTGCTGCGATTCATGGGGTCACAAAGAGTGGGAAACAACGGAGCGACTGAACTGAACTGAAGCGTGGTAGTCATGGAAGTGCCTAGCCTTGCTAGGAGCTAAAAGTTACAGGAGCACGTTTGGGAGTAAGGCGGAACTCCAGCTCCAGAACGTGTCTCAGGCTAGAGGTCACTCTCCTGGCTGCTGGCCTCAGGAGCCAGCAACCTGAGAGTGCGTCTTTGTCACGGCTGTGTCTCCTATCTATGTGGACAGAGCACTGCTGGGGACCATGGGGTTTCTGAGGACACGGATCGGGAACTGCAGGGTCTGGTCGGATTGGAAGTGCAGTGGGCTTCTTCCTTTGGGAGCACTAGCTCTTAGCAGGCCAGAGGAGGCGCTCTGGTGGCTGTTGTCTCAACTGCCTAGATACTCCTTTTGTGGAATCTGTGGAAATGAACTGGAAGGACTGGTCCTAACAGCTCAAGGACAAAAACCACTTTTTCCTCGCTGGCCTGCCCTCCATCACCTCTTTGGCTATCACATATCCTGGCAGGGGGACACTCAGAATGGACATCCCAGTTGTCATCCATCCCTTTATGACTCTCTGCTTCTACTGCGGTCAGGACTATACTCAGGAAAGCGCAGAGGCAAATAAAGATGGATGCTTCCCCTAGGAGTCCTAGCTTGGCAAACATTCTGGGAAAACTACTCTGCTCCACCCTGGGTGGCATCAGGGAAGAGAGCAAACCGCACCAAGGTCTTGGTGGTAGGGAACTGAGTCAGCCTGGGATGCCATCCGGTCTACCCCAGGCATATCTCCACCCCTCCGTGGTAGAACCGGGAGGGAAGAGTAAGACGCCTGCATCGGTAAGAGACAGACTAAGTCCGACCAGGGAAGGAAAGCTTCGGTGGAGAGTCTGTCTGCACCCCCATCTAGAGCAGGGAAGGGTGCTTCTGGTTGAAAAAAGTCATGGCTGTGGATGATGCTTTTTTCTCTCTTACAGATGGGAGCTAGCAGCTCCAGAACCACTCCTTTAAAAGGTCTTTTTTTTTAAAAAAAGCTGGGACAAGTTTGATCCCCAGTGTTTAAAAAGACATGCCTGATCTTCCGTGATACCAAATGGCTGGGTATCCTTTGAAAGATGGGGAACACTGGCCAGTTGAAGGGTTTCTTAACGATACTGTTTCACAGTGAGACCAGTTCCACAGAAAGCAAGAGAAATGGGTAGAAGTGCCATATGCGTTGCTCTTTATCTCTCTGCGAGACACGCCAGGCTTGTGTCCTAAGGGTACAGATTTGGGTGTGAAACCTTCAGCTCCCTCCTGTCCTGTTACTTTGCCCCTGTATCTGGGGCTCCCAACTGAACAGGCTGAGAGTCAGGGCACCCTTCCAGGAGGGCTTGCCTCAGTCTAGAAATTCAAACAGTACCAGTTGCGGTCGAGACTATCCAGAGGATCCAAAAAGTACACAGAAGTCTTTACGGGACTAACTTTACTTTATGAGCTTATTTGAAGAGATACAGTGTATGTCTTGGGACAGACACTGACTCCAGACTCGAGAGCTTGAGTTTTGTGGGAAACTTTTGGAGACCCATGGCCTTCCTGCCTGTTACCCTCTCAATATGAGACAGTAAACAATAGAAAACCGTAGAAATAGGGCTTCCCTGATAGCTCAGTTGATAAAGAATCCGCCTGCAGTACAGGAGACCCTGGTTCTATTCCTGGGTTGGGAAGATTCACTGGAGAGGGATAGGCTACCTACTCCAGTATTCTTGGGCTTCCCTTGTGGCTCAGCTGGTAAAGAATCCACCTGCGATGTGGGAGACCTGGGTTCGATCCCTGGGTTGGGAAGATCCCCTGGAGAAAGGAACGGCTAACCACTCCAGTATTCTGGCCTGGAGAATTCCATGGATTGTATAGTCCATGGGGGTCACAAAAAGCTGAACACGACTGAGCGACTTTCACGAGATAGTAAACAATAGATAACTGTGAGACAGTGTCACAGGAAGGAAGGCAGGGAGGGATGCTCGGGGCTGGGTCACACCCGCGTGAGGAAAGGTGTTCAGACAGGGTGGGCGGGACTGCTGGGGCGGAGGGAGATGAGATGGGTATTTCCTGCCTAGACTGTTGCAGTGGGGATGGAAAAAAAAGGGATTACTGCTCATGAAAACGGGTACTGCCTGATACAAGAGAAGGACTCAGGCTTGACAGGTATCCCAGCTGGGAGGACTGGCATGATGACAGCGCTCATGACAGACGGGAGGGAGAGGTCCGTCCGTCCCTCCTCTCGTTCAGAGCTGTCACCCAGACTTGAACAGCGCTCCCTGTCTCCTCCGATTCCCCTTCTCCACCCACTGTATCCTGCTGGAACGTTCTCTGCTGCTCTCACCACTGCTGCTGTTCAGCTGCTCAGGCATGTCTGACTCTGTGACCCCGTGGACTGCAGCACGCCAGGCTTCCCTGTCCTTCACTGTCTCTCAGCGTTTGCTCAGGTTCATGTCCACTGATTCAGTGATGCTATCCAATGATCCCATCCTGTCACCCCCTTCTCCTCCTGCCCTCAATCTTTCCCAGCATTGGGGTCATTTCTAACGAGCCCGGGCTTTGCATCAGGTGGCCAGAGAACTGGAGCTTCAGCATCTTATTAGCTTTCCCTTTATTCAACCTCGACTCTAACAAACAGCAGAATCATCTGGACACACACCCTCTCTGACTGTTTCAGGACCAGAAACCCTTCCCAGCTGTCGGGCACACAGAGGCTTTGTAAAGAATCCCGTGTGCACAGCCTGCTGGTGGGTGTGTAACCAAAGGCGTGTTTGTGTGTAAGCTCTGCCCATCTCCCTGGTGTCGCTGAGCTGGGAAGGGGTGTGTGGACGGGCCCCCCAACCCTGTGCCTCACATGGGGCCCCCCCCTTCCCAGCCAGGACACCTGCCCTGCTCCCTTCACGTCCCGGGCTGTAACTCCTACATCAGAATACTCCTCCTTATTCGTGTCTACTAGACTCCACCTGCTCACTTTAAAAGCTGTCAACAATGATCTCCTAAATGACGTTGCAGCATTAACCTTTATCTGGTTCAAGAAGTTCTAGGAACTAAGGTTTATCAGTAACCCCCCTGTTTTTCAGCTTCACTCAATTCATAAAACACTTCTGGTTAAAACTTCTCTGAAGAGTGTTATCATTCTCTAAAAGTATGTTTTTAAAAGTGCAGGGGCCTTGCAATCCCACTCCTGGGCACATATCTGGAGAAAAACATGATCTGAAAGGATATATATTCACCCTAATGTTCACCGCAGCGCTGTTTACAGCAGACAAGACAGGGAAGCAACGTAAATGTCTGTCGACAGAGGAATGGCCACAGAAGGCGTGGCACATTCATTACCATGGAATGTCACTCAGCCATTGAAGAGATCAGACAATGCCACGTGCAGCAACACGGATGGAGCCAGAGATTGCCATACTGAGTGAAGCAAGTCAGACAGAGAGGAAGATACATCCTATGACATCCCTTATATGTGGTTTCTAACAAAAACCGATACAAACGAACTCACAAAACAAAGAGGCTCACAGACTTAGATAATGAACTTATGGTTGCCTGTTATATTTAAAATGGAAACCAACGAGGACCTACTGATTAGCAAAAGGGGCTCTGCTCAGTGTTACGTGGCAGCCTGGATGGCAGGGGAGTTTGGGGGAGAATGGACACATGTATATGTATGACTGAGTCCCTTCACAGTTCACCTGAAACTACCACAGCACCGTTAATTGGCTACACCCCAATACAAAATAAAAAAGCTTTTTAAAAAAAGTGCAGGGGACTTAGGAAGGAGTGGAAAAGAATTTTCATTCTAGTTGATGGAAACTGAGGTGCTTTTAAAGCATAAAGTGTGGTAACCTGAAACAGCTATACTTGAAAATGTCCTGAAAATGCTGAGGTTAAATCAATGCTTGCATATTTACCTTTGGAAAAGAGAAATGTGCTTATGACTGTCAAGTAACTAGGAAGCTAAACCAGGAAGCTCAGTGTTAACCAGTCACTGCACTTTGCCCAGAGGCATTAAACCGGGGTTGCTGGTGAAGACAAATGATTCACCATGCCCTCCAGTCTTCACTCCGGCCCACCGGGCCCAAGCTCTGGCTGAGCAGGGTCACTCCTCCTCTGAATGTGTTTCTGGACCCTGTGCCATGCCAGGCCACCTACCGCCATCCTGCCACCTACCCGCATCCTGCTCCGTTACCCCAGCAAAGCTACCACCTTCTTTTGAGATTGCTGTTCGAGGGCCAGAGACCTTCCCCATGAAGGGTTTCTGATTCTCCGGACAAGGTGAGCTCACTGCACAGCTTAGCTCACACAGGGCTGCGCTCCCACTGAGCAAGACACTCTAAGCCGATACAAAGCAGATTCAGAAATCAGCACAAAACAAAAGATTAGCAAACGAAAACTTTCCATTAGCATTTCAGCTGCTGGTTAAGTGAACAGGAATTTCTGAACACTCCAACCATATTATTTAAATATTCGCCCAGAGTGGCCCTTCCACTCTTATCCAGAGATCTCTGGCTCCCAGGAAAACCTGACTTGAGCTTTTCCATCTACATTGATCTTAGTCTTCTGAGAAGATCTGTCTTCTAAGCAAGCTGCTGAAACCAGGACGTCCCCTTTACGTGCTCCTTTACCAGCACGTCTGCCCTTCACACAAGGTACCAGGTGGTATACTCTCCCCACAGCTGCTCCAGAGCTGGCCTCCCCCAACCCCCAGTGGCCAAGATGCCCCCAATTCCCAGCAGCCTTTTCTCTGTCCACGCTTCATACCGAATCTATCCTTCGCTATCACAGGTTCCACCCCAGCGATGAATGGGCGGTCTCTAACTCATCCTTCTCTGGAACAGATACTGCGTTTGTGTCTCCAGGATTACAGTGGCTTCAACCCACAGCTCAGGAGCACGGACCAAGGACGCCCCGAGGCCCTGGGCTTCTGCGTCTGACACGCCCGATGCGGGGTGGTCCGCGACCTTGGGACGCTGCCGCCGGACTACATACCCTCTTGACTCGCAGACTGCGCCGTTCGGTGGAGTTCCTCACGAACAGTGACTTTTTAGCCAGTGTTGAGCTGTCGCTGTCACTTCGATTTAACTGGCAACAAAGGGTTAAGAAAAAAAAAGGAAGAAAGAAATCAGTGCATCACCCTGTGTCAGAGGAAGTCTGGAACTGAGAGCTTGATCACAGAGAGAGCGCAGTTACTAGTTTGTCTTTTTTTTTCTCTTTTAACAGAGGGTTATGCCCTTGCAACTCAAAAGTGTGTTCTGAGGATCAGTGACATCACCTGTGTGTGCGTGCTAAGTCGCTTCAGTCGTCTCCGACTCTTTGCGACCCTATGGACTGTAGCCCGCCAGGCTCCTCTGTGCATGGGATTCTCCAGGCAAGAATCCTGGAGTGGGTTGCTATTTCCTTCTCCACAGTTTATTTCTTTAAGAAAATCTTCCTCAAATGAGTTTTTCCCTGTTTGATGCTTTTCTTATTTTCTTAAATAATTACCTTTTTAGTTAAAGTTATGTGTTAAGATAATTACATACATTTTGAAATAAAATTATCCTTTGAATCATTAGCTCATATGCATTATCCATTCTTTAGAAGAAAAGTTTGTGTGAGGCACAGAGCTCAGGATCAGAGAGAAGTCACAGCATCAAAGACACCCTCACCTGGGTGGGCCATCCCCACTGCCTCACCTGCTTCAGGTCTTTGCTGAAACGTCACCTTCCAGGGACATCTGTTCGCAACCCTACTTTAATTTGTGACCCTCATCCTCAACATCCTAACCCTTCTTAACTTGCTCTACAGTTTTCCATAGCACTGGGCCTCATCCAGAGATGTCAGAGGTTATTCATCATGTTTATTGTTTGGCTCAACTCACAAGAACAAAAGCCTTGCAAGGGCAGAGCTCCAGGTCTTTGGTTCATGGATGAAACCCAAATATCTGAAATTATGCTTAATAAATAGCAGGTGCTTAATAAAAATGTTTGTGGAACTGTATGGATAAATTTAGAATTTTGTTAAGTATTTTCTAACCCACTTTGTAATGTCAAAACTAAATTACTATAAATTACAAATGGTTATGGAATGAGAATGTGATAAACTGATATATATCACACAATACTCTCCACAGAACTACGAATCTGTTTGGAGGCATCAATGAAGGCGATTTTTGTTCTGAAATGCAATTCACCTATTAATTCGGCAGGACCAACGTGGTTTGAAGCAGGCGCAATACACTGCCGAAATACACCAGCCGCCATAACTCTTGCGTCACTGAGGTTTTGAATACCCACTGGGGTCCAGACAGATTGAGCGGCCAGGCCTTTGAGGCCAGTTATTTGCCAGATCAAAGGCAGGAGAAACGAAGAGATGGTGAATGTGGGAAAAGAAAGGAAAGGAAAAAATTCCACAACCCACACTAAAAAGAACTGGGAGTGTGATATTTCATGTATATTTTCTGGCATTTCTAGTCATTAGTATTTGCTAATTTGCATTTGAAGATGCCCGTGGCCCAGTCTATTGTCACTGATGGGCCACCCCTGAGGGCAGGGGGTGGATGTGGCAGCTCCCCAGAAATGACCTGCACCTCACCTTGCTGACCTGTCACCCTGCAGACCCCTGACCCCGCGGACCCCGGACACCACAGATCTCTGACCCTACAGAGCCTTACCCTGCAGACCCGACCCTGCGGACCCCTGACCCTGGAGAGCCTTACCCTGCAGACCCCTGACCCTGCAGACCCCTGACCCCACAGAACCTTACCCTGCAGACCCCTGACCCCATAGGCCTCTGAGCAGACCCCTGACCCTGCATACCCCTGACCCCGTGGACCCCTGACCCCACAGAGCCTTACCCTGCAGATCCCTGACACCATAGGCCCCTGACCTCAAAGATGCCTGACCCTGGAGACCCCTGACCTCGAAGACCCCTGACTCCACAGACTCCTGACCCTGCAGACCCCTGACTCCTTAGGCCCCTGACCCCCTAGGCCCCTGACCTCAAAGACTCTTGACGCCACAGACTCCTGACCCCTAGGCCCCTGACCCCACAGAGCCTTACCCTGCACACGTACTGGTTCCGCTCCCCGGGAGAGAAGGTCTGCGAGCGCACAATCACGCTGCTCCTCACAAAGGGGCGCTGGGCTGCGCTCAGGCTGCTGCGGTCTTTGGGGCGAACGGCCACGCTGGCACCGCTGGCCTCGTCGGTGTTTGTCTCTTTATCAACCTGGAAGAGAGGTCGGCATCTGTCAGGGGTGGTGAGACGGGAGCATGGGGTGCTCCTCTCCTGAGTGTGGAAGGAACAGCTTATCAGAGACCCAGGGAGCACCAGGGCCTTTCTCCAGACGCAAAAGCGGTTTTCTATTAGTTTTTGGGAAGTCGCCCTCAGTGGGTAGGATCGTATTTGTCCAACAAGGTCACCCATAAATGGAATGGCGGAGCCCCCTCTAAAAGGTCAGGCCTAAAACAATGAAGCCTTGGTTTACAGAGGGGTAAATGTGCTTCTACAAAGAGTCTGACTTGAGAATGTTTCATCATTAAACATTATTCAACCTTATGGTTAGTTTTTTTGCTGAATAAATGATAAAAGTAGTTAAACATAGGGAGATGGAAATACACTAGTTAAACCTCTGGTTTGCACAGAATACAAATTTATATATACAGCCATCATGGGTCTCCGTGGGGGTGGGGTTCCAACACACTGAGCTCCGTGGACGCTCAGGTCCCACGGCCGGCCTCCCCATCTGGGGCTCCCCATTATCACAGTTAGCCACTCGTGGACCACGGTTACTATCTGTGGGTCGCTGAGTCAGATCCAGGGTTGGTTGAATTCATGGATGCAGAAACCATGGACACTGAGGGCCGAATGTACTCATCACATGAAGGTTTCAGTCAAGGTAGAGCACTGTTTTTAATCAGAAATAAATTGGGATTTTTAAAACTCCCACATTTGTTGGCACCCTCAACCCTTGAAAACGGTTTCCCTGCTTTGGGATGGCAGTCTGGTAGTCTCAGCATGTCTCTGTATTCAGTCGCTAAGTTGTGTTTGACTCTTGGTGACCCCATGGGCTGTAGTCCACCAGGCTCCTCTGTGCATGGGATGACCCAGGCAAGAATCCTAGAGTGGGTTGCCATTTCCTTCTCCTGGGGTTCTCCCTGACCCAGGATCGAACCCTCGTCTCCTGCGTTACAGGCGGATTCTTTACCACTGCACCACCAGGCAAGCCCCCACATCTCTCACTAACCAGCAAAATCACCTGGTTAACGGGCCTGGCATGGAATCAGGTCACTTTTAGAGTGGGTTGCCATTTCCTTCTCCTGGGGTTCTCCCTGACCCAGGATCGAACCCTCGTCTCCTGCGTTACAGGCGGATTCTTTACCACTGCACCACCAGGCAAGCCCCCACATCTCTCACTAACCAGCAAAATCACCTGGTTAACGGGCCTGGCATGGAATCAGGTCACTTGCCCCTTCCGGGACTGGTTTCAGTGAGAACCCCATCTAACCACAACAGGCTTCACACGCTCACCTTGCGTGTGAGACCGAAACAGACTCGTAACATTTATGAAACGTAAACCGATTAAGCAGGCATCCTGGAATTTTCCAGGAAACCCTGAAAGCGCTTTCAGTAACTACTCACAGAGCACTCACGAGCGCGAAACAGCACTGTTTATCTTCTTTCATGAGACTTAAGCAGAGAATGAATATTTGGGCCCACTTGAAAACGCTCATGCAAAGAGCTGACTCATTGGAAAAGACTCTGATGCTGGGAGGGATTGGGGGCGGGAGGAGAAGGGGATGACAGAGGATGGGATGGCTGGATGGCATC
This sequence comes from Oreotragus oreotragus, assembly GCA_006410675.1. Classification (NCBI taxonomy): domain Eukaryota; kingdom Metazoa; phylum Chordata; class Mammalia; order Artiodactyla; family Bovidae; genus Oreotragus; species Oreotragus oreotragus. The sequence goes on from SJYX01007396.1 coordinate 41,011, forward strand.
ACCGACTCGACGGACATGAGTCTGAGTGAACTCTGGGAGATGGTGATGGACAGGGAGGCCTGGCGTGCTGCGATTCATGGGGTCGCAAAGAGTCGGACACGACTGAGCGACTAAACTGAACTGAACTGAAAATGTTAAGGCATTTATAATGCTTCTTGTGGTCTGTTTCCACAAACACTCATCTTGATCAGCTTTGGCACAAAAATCCTAACGCGAATTACGCACAGAGACAAGCCTGGACTCCGTGGTGCCTCTAGGAGACTGCTTTAGGAGGGCACGGTCTGCCACGCTCACCAGGGCCGGTGTTCCTGCGGGGAGCTGACTCCCAAGGTCACTGGCACAGCTGCTCTCTTTCCTGCTTGTGTCCTCATTCATCTCGGGCACATTTGGGCATGAGCTTACACCTTCCACACAGCGACTGCCCTCCGCCAATTTCACTTCGGCCCCTTCCTCAGGCACAGTTTCATCTGAGGCCTCTCTCAGCATGGCCAACCTATGGGTGAAACAGAACACAACCCCGTTCAGGGTCAACCAGATGTGCTCTGTGATCAGTGCTGCCTAGGCATGTTAACCCGTCGTCTAGGTCACGAACAGACTCACACATCACGATACAAGCCAGTTTTCTGGCTGGAACTTTTACTAAAATGCTTATGAAAAATAAAGTCAACATCTTACTCTCCAGCAATCTGCAGTGAAATCACCATAATTTCATACCCAAAAGTGAAATTCATGAAACTTGATATGATTCCTGCTGCTGCTACTGCTAAGTCGCTTCAGTCCTAAATTATGCTAAATATGCTAAAATATCACATACAAAGTTTAACCCACCATTTAAAAATATTGACACTCGCTACACTATAACTTGGTGTCAGTTGTTCATTTATTACACAATTAATCAAACCACAGAATAGAGCAACTCTGCTAAGAGTGAATAAAAATATTATCAACGGTGCTCATGGTGTAGCAAAGGTGGAACCCTGGATAGAAGAGTCTTAGCACTCGGATAACAGAAGACTCTGAATGGTCTGTGATCTTGTCCTTAACAAAAGCCACTACCTGGGCTTGGGTGGCACTGCAAGTCAGGCTCCAGGAAACAAATACGGTTCCTATTCTGTATAAACTGATCTGACAGGAGAGCAAAGAGTCTCCGGATGGGGAAGAATATCTCATTCTTTGCTGAGCTTCATGTTCTTGGTGTGGGAACACTTTTTCCAATGATAACTAAAAGTCAAGCTTTAACTGCGATCAGTGACATCCGACAAATTGGGACAGACTAGTAGTTAAACACCTGGTCACGAAACGAATGTGGGGGAACCAGCAACGAGGACTGCAGGTCGTCAGTCCCCGCAGGTTACAGTCTCAGTGCATCTTTGAAGTGAAGTGAAATCACTCAGTCATGTCTGACTCTTTGCGACCCCATGGACTGTAGCCTACTAGGCTCTTCTGTCCATGGGATTTTCCAGGCAATAGTCCTGGAGTGGATTGCCATTTCCTTCTCCAGGGGATCTTCCCAACCCAGGGATCGAACCCGGGTCTCCTGCATTGTAGACAGACGCTTTACCATCTGAGCCACGAGGGGAGTCCAGTGTATCTTTAAACATTTACTTTTCTGGCTGCGCCGCACTCCAGCTGCGGCAGTGGGGTTTCGGGTCTTCGCCGCGGCGTGCAGGACCTTCAGTGGTGGCACATGGGACCTAGCTCTCTGACCAGGGGTCGAACCTAAGCTCCCTGCATTGGGAGCATGGAGTCTCAACCACTGGATCACCAGGGAAGACCCTCTAAGTGTATTTTTTTTTGAAATATGTGTGAAACAAATTGTACTTTATGTAAGCAAGGTTTTTAAAGATACGATGAACCTCATAATCACTCTCAGAGTTACTTCTTTTTTTGCAGTGCTCTGATTTTTATTCGCTATAAAGGACTTTTGGTAAGAACAAGGTATCTCTGTACTTTTTTACGTCGCTGTAGTGAGCTGCTTCTTTCAAATATCCACAATTTTGTTATTCACCCCTTGTTACTCCAAGTTTGTAAAAACTCTTGTATATACACACACATACATACAAATGCTGCTATATATGTATGTAAATGCAAATATACGTTGACAGTAGTTCAAACATAACAGTGTAACAATACACACAAAATTAGTCCAAATGAATTTACATATGAACTAAAAAAAACTGACACGATCACTAAAATATGTTTTTTAGAGAAAACAGTGCAAACTCAGAAATACAGTTCTTTATACATATGTGTATCTAGACAAACACTGTAATAACTTTTTTCTTTAAAAAAATAAAAAACGAGGTATGAAAAACGAGAAGGGAATAGTAAAAGAAGGTGAATAGTGGCACAAACAGAAAAGTGACCCTCAGAAGCTGTTTTCTAAAAATCTGTCTTGAACTACCAGCGCCTAAATGGCACCTCCAGTAGTTTACAGAAAAAAAGTCTGCGTTTAAATTTATCTACGACTCTGTAATAAACTATCATGTTTGTCAAAATAGTTTAGACTTTAAACAAACGAACAAGAAAAGCTCAGAAAGTTGTGTCAAATTTACTGAGGTAAGAACAAAGAATTTTGCTCACATGTTAGTAACTCTGCCCACGGTCTCACCATTACTTTTTCAACTCTTTAACACCAAGGAACAGCTTTTCCTGGGGCCACTTCCTGAAGCTGCGTTACTTTCGATTAATTCCAGAACCAGATCTAAACCCATGAAGGTGTCCCTCAAAGTGTCTTCTGAGAAGCTAAACGCACCCTCTTTGAGGTCCCGGGAGCAGAATGAAATGACTTGCTTACCAGTCTCCATCTGGGCCTCTCTGCCCTTCTTCCCGCCCTGGTTCTTCTTCTTCTTGTGCTAATTCTTGTTCCACGGCCAACAGCTCGGCTGACGTTCTTGCAAGTAAGGCTGACACTGCATCCTGGAGAAGGCACAACGTAGGGCAATTAACACCGTAAACTTCAGAAATGATTTAAAACCTTGTCAGATGGGGACTTAGGCTTCCAGTTGTGGAGAAGGAAGTATGAGACTCACTTCTCTCGCTGAGAACAAATATGAAAGCTGGATACAATAAAAGGAAAAGCAAAACACTCCAGTTGTTTCAAAGCCACGGAGAGCAACAAAGGCAGTTAGGACTGAAGTGTGAAGATCCCAGGGAGGAGGGCAATGTTAGGAAATTTAATGCCACTCTTCTTGGGGGTGTGTCTCGATGCCGTGGCGAGGCACACAGGTGACGGGCTATGGTTGCCTGGACTGTGGCAGTGAGGGGAGGATGCAGAGATGAGACAGAGCCGAGGACAAGGCACTCCGCCTACGAGGGGTCTGGGAAGATAAACCGTGAAGTGGGCCCGATATTCTGTACAATATTCCTATTGAGACCTTTGCCCCCACTAAGCCACATACGTGCAGAGTGAGAAGCTGAGAAAGTAAAACCAGCTACTAGGAGGCTGAACGGTAAGCAGATATTTCAGTTGCCTCATGGCCCTAGGGGGCTTCCCTGGTGGCTCAGAGGTTAAAGCGCCTGCCTTCAATGCGGGAGACCCGGGTTCGATCCCTGGGTTGGGAAGATTCCCTGGAGAAGGAAATGGTAACCCACTCCAGTATTCTTGCCTGGAAAATCCCATGGACGGAGAAGCCTGGTAGGCTACAGTCCATGGGGTCGCAAAGAGTCGGACACGACTGAGGGATTTCACTTTCATGGTCCTAGGAAGAGAATAACTGGAATTCAGGTCCCTCAAGTGATCCAGGTGAGCTGCCCATGTTGTCATCTGCCCTCCAGAAGGATACTGGATCATCTCCAAGGAAGCTACCCGCCAGATCCTCTGCACTCCATACATAACATCCAGCACCCCGCTGGCAACAGAAACCCACAACTGAAAGCCAAGAAGAATGACCAGCAAAAGAAGCCGACCCATAGGTGATCCACATACCTAGTTACTTAGAGAAGAAAGTAAAAGCTTTCTCATTAATATGTTCAAGAAAATGGATGAAACAATGGAGAACTGAATTAGAATAAACAGAAAAACACATGAGCACATCTGAGTGAAACTGCTGAAAACCAAAGAAAAAGAGGAAATTTTACAAGCAGTGGAAGAAAAAAGGTGTAATACTTTTTAAGAATCAACAGTTAGCCTGTCCTCCAGCAGCTGAACAGAATCAATGGAAGCCAGATGACAACAAAATCTTGTTTTCAATGTGTCCAGAGAAATAATCGCTCACTTAGAATTCTGAATATGCAGGAAAAAGAGTCCTTCACAAATGAAATTGAAAGAATATGCCAACAGACCTGTACTAAAAGAAACACTAAAGGAAATTCTCCAGGCAGAAGGAGAATGACCCAAATTGGAAGTACAATAATGCAGAAAGGAAAAGAAAGGCTAAAGGGTACAGGGGGAAACCTGAATAAATGCTGATTGTCAATAAAACAATGATAATAATGTGTTGCGGGATTTAAAATAAATGTAACTAAAATATATCCGGTAATTGCACAAGAGGAGGAAAGAGAATCATGGAGTAAAAGAAAAGCCTTTAAAAATCTTTGTACCATCTGCAAAAAAGCAAAAAGCATTAATTTAACACAGTTTCTAATAAGTCAAGGATGCATGCTGTAATCATCAGGGAAACAGCAAAAAAGAAAAGACTGTAGTACTAATTAATGATCTGATAGAAAAATCTAAGTTTAAAAATACTTGGTTAATCCAAAAGAAGGGGGAAAAAAGGACTAAAAGGGAACAAAGAGTAAGATGAAAGGTTCAAAGCCAAATATAACAATAATGGCATTAAGTATAAATAAATACTTCAATTAAAAGAATACTTTAAAACTGGAAAAGACATCAAAACCAACTAAGTACTGCTTACAAGTGAAACACTTTAAATATAGGAACCCAGAAAGGTTGAAAGTAAAAGAATAATAAAAGATAAACCATGCAAATGCTAACCAAAAAAGCTGATTTGATTATTAATATCAGACAGTGTTATTAGCAATAGAGGGATATTTTATAATAATAAAAGGGTCAGTTGAACAGAAAGATATAATATGAGGCTAAATTTATATTCATCTAATAACCTGGATGCAAAATACATAAAGCAAAGACTAAAAGAACTAAAAGAAGAAACAGTCATCTATAATCATAAGCTGGAGATTTTACTGTACCTTTAAACAGTGATAAGATAAGCAAATTGAAAATCAGTGAATGCAGAAGATCGGGAAAGCAAAGCTAACAAAGGTGACCTGCAGAAGATACATCCTTTTCAAGAGTACAGGGAGCTTATACTAAAACTGAACACCTGCTAAGCCATAAAGCAAGTCTCAGTATTCTTTATGAGAGAATATATGTAAAAACATGTATTAGATACACCACAATTCAGTCTGCTTTATTCCAGGAATCTGAAACAGATTTAGCATCCAAAAGTCAATCAATGTATAATCCACTACACTGAGAGAATAAAAGAAAACAGCCATGTAATCATCTTAGGAGATCCAGTAAAAATGCTTGATAAAATCCAATATCCATGCATTATAAAACCCTTAGCAAACTAGAAAGAGAAGGAAACTTCCTTAATCTGATAGCAATTATCTATAAACAGCTTCAGAAAAAATCACTCTAAATGATGAATTCTTAAAAGCCATCATTTTGAAAAAGCCTAGTATTCTCAAGAGACAGACAACTAAGCCAACAGAACCGAATAGAAAGTTGAGGGACAGGCTAACACGCAGGAGTCTGACTTAGGGTAACAGTTGGCCCTGCGGCGCAGTTAAGGAAAGATGTGTTTTCAACAAATAATCCTGGGTCAATTGGCTATCTCACGGATAAAAAAAAAGAAACGACCCTCAAAGGCTACTCAAAGATTAATTTCAGACGGACTGCAGATCTAAGTGTCTCAGTAAGACCTGACTCACCAAGTCTACGGAATCCGTGAGTGGCTGGCTTGGTGGAAATACCGAGTCCCCAGTCTCCTCTTCGCTCTTCTTGCAGGGCATTTGCTTTGAAGGAAGCAAGTTATACCACAGAGTGAAAATCTCGTTGGAAAACGGTAGGTCCGCCAGGCTGATCTGAGTTCCCGCCTGTGTGAAAGGAAAGGAAAAAAAAAAGAGAGAGAAAGAGAGAAAATGAAATGTTTCAATCCATATTTGCTCCCTCTGATATAATGAAGATTATTGGACAAGCTTGTTTTAGGGGAAAAAAATAAGATGCACTACTCATGATACAAAGCATTGGTGGATTTTTTTTTTTTTAAACCTGGAGATGTCTTATATTTTCAGGTGTGAGTAAGTAAGAAATGTTAAAACGAAAAAATGCAGTTGACTTTTGAACACCATGAGGGTTAGGGGGGCTGACAGCATTCCCCCCTCTGCCATTGAAAATCCATGTCTAACTTTACAGTTGGCCCCTGTATTCAAGGTTCCACAGCCTCAGATCCAACCAACCACAGATTATGTAGTATTATGGCACGAATTTAGTAGGAAAAAAAAAAAATCTGTGTGTAAGTGGACCTTGAAAGAATCCCAGGGTTGATGTTTTGATTGGTGTTACAGCGGACCCTTGAACTACATGCGTTTCAGCTGGAGACCGCACGGCTTCCTGACCACCTGGGCACACCTCTAGGCACCTGTACCTGAATACCCTGTGCAACTCTGTGTGATGTAATGATGTACACAGGGTGGGTTGAACCCGCCATCAGTGACGTGTGAAGTCTTCCGTGCTGGCATGCAAGTGCCCTACTGCTCTTAATGGTCACACTGACGCCTTCCTACCAGCTCTACCCCCAACGCTGGGAGAACGTGCTGACGTAGGGAACTTCACCCAGCGTCCTGCTTAAATTAAATTTGAACAGTGAACTATGGGTGGGATGTCCTTTTGATATCTATCCACATTCACAAGCTGCGTGACCTTGAACACATGACCCCTCTAAGGAGTTCCTCATCTGCAAATGTCATCATACCCTTTTCCTAAGACTGTCGAGGGGATGAGTGAGATAATGTATGTAAAGCGCCCGGCACCGGGCTCATATTGGGAATAAATACGCATACTCTACAGTGATGGTCATAACAGAGGCCAAAGTTCTTTATCCAAAGGTTAGAAATAAAGAGCTCGATTTTTACAGAGGATCATAATTGCTCACCAAAATCAGAAAGGTCTGAAATAAAGAGAATGGAAAGCAGAAATTAAGTCTTCAGACAAAAAAACGAAGCCACCGCTGGACTATGTTGGAGACACTGGGCAGACAGGCAGTAGTTTCGGGGCTGGCGGAACGGCCGCTGGAAGGAGACTCTCAGCACACCCAGTGGTGACCTGAGGGTTGAATCGAGAGGTCCTACCAGGCACTCCTCCCTGCGGTGTTTCCCAACGGAGCACAGGTCCACCCTCAGGGTCTTCTGCTGCAGGGCCGTCTGGGAGACGGCCACTCTGAACACGTCACCGAACAGCAGGGACTCCGCAGCTGGGTGCACTTTCGTTCGAAACAGACAGCTGACGTCACTTGAGGAGGGAAGCAGAGCAACCCGGAAATACCTGCAAAGAACAAGGATGAAATGGATTCACCGGTTCAACGATCCTGGCTTCGCAGCTGGTGTCTGGAACGATCCTCCCGGGGGGAGGAGCACTGGGGGACACCGAGTTCATCGCCAAGCCCAGGCTCGTGGCCACCACGGTCATCGTCATCATACCCAGGGGCTCGGAGGCTCTGTTCCTAACAACCCGGTGCCCGCAGCATCCTGGATCATGCCAGGCCAAGCCTGCCCCCGCGCCCTGGGGCTGCAGCAAAGGCCCTCGGTAGGGAAGTGAAGGGGACGAGAACCTAGGAGTGAACGGATTTACGTCCTGCCTGCCCGTGTCCGGCCGGTTCCACAGTGACCACCATCTGGACCTGGGAAAGTGGGGACACCAAGTAGACACGCGTAACTGTGTCCCAAAGAACACTCATCCTGTGCATTAGACAAGAAATGCTGATGGTCATTACCTAGGGATGGGACGTCTTGTCCTTCCAGAGGAAAAGAAATACGAAGGAGCGTACAGTTATGACAGTTTAAGAGAAATGAATTTTTAACAGTTCAAAAAATCACTGCTTAGCATTTCAGAAGTCTCAGATATGATAAACGGTTTTATGCTTTGTCAAATTCAGAGGAAGAATCTGACAAAACAGTACCTTCTACCACCACTTTCAAGTGAGTTTTCTGAGCGCATATTACATGAGGACCCACAGTCCCTATAAACAGCATGAGGCATCTTCTGTTAAATTCCCAGAAACAGAATACCCATTAAATCCCTCCCCACGGCCCCATTTCCAGGCTTTCTAATTCATATTCTAAAGAGCTTCCTTCTCCGATCATAAAAAGCGCAAGTTCACGTGAAGAACTGAGGAAGGCCGCATCATTTCTGTGCTTTGTATCGACACTGATTACGGGGACTTGGCATGGAAAACGTCGTGGGCCCTGGGCTGCAGCCGTTGAGGCTGGAGGTGCAGCGGGAGGAAGCTCTTTCTCCGCCTTCCTGTTGCTGTCCTTGTCGTGTCTGACTCCTTGTGATCCCACGGGCTGCAGCACGCCAGGCTCCCCTGCCCTCCACTATCTCCCGGAGCTTGCTCAGACTCATCCATTGAGTTGGTGATGCCATCCAACCATCTCATCCCCTGTCTCCCCCGTCTCCTTTTGCCTTCAATTAGGAGGGAGAAGTCACCGATAGAATCATCAGCCAGTCCTCCCTGAACACTACTGATGGGGACCCCCAACCTCAGCGCTGGGAGGCAGGCTCCTGGGGTGTTGGAGCCACCCCCTAAAGCCCCCACCTCGCTGCCCCGTTCTTAAAACCAAAGGAAGGGGTGGGCCTGCATCACCCCCTCTTCGTCTCCATCTAGAGCTCATGAAGGCATGACCGGCCCTGCCGTATCTTTCCCCGTGTCTTCACCTGGATGAACTGCTAGATGTAGAATGCTCACTCGGGAATTTGAAGCTCTTCGATTTGTTCTCCACCGATTTTACTTACACTTTTGAAGAGTGAGGTATCAGGAAGGCATGCAGATTTCGGAGTTGTGCTACGATCACCATGAAACTCGACCTTTTTGCATCGTATCTGTTCAGAGAGAAGCAGATGAGATGAGGCAGGGCACAGGCCACTCGCCGGCGCGTGGAGGTGAGAAGCCGCCCTTCTGGAGCTGTACCCACCTCAGCCCGATCTGCACCTGGGCCGTCTCCATGACCGCGGCGTCCTCCTCGCTGTAGCGCACGTCCTCGGCCTCACTGGGCCTGCGGGCGGGGCAACGGCAGGCGCGGGTGAACGTTTGGAACCGGGAAACGCGGAGCTGTGATTGCTGCCTGCCTGCGTGGGTGCTAACTTGCTCAGTGGTGTCTGACCCTCAGTGACCCCCATGGACTGCAGCCCTCCAGGCTCCCCCATCCCTGGGATTCTCCAGACAAGAACACTGGAGTGGGTTGCCATTTCCTTCTCCAATGCAGGAAAGTGAAAAGTGAAAGTGAAGTCGCTCAGTCATGTCTGACTCTCCGCGACCCCCATGGACTGCAGTCCGCCAGGCCCCTCTGTCCATTGGATTCTCCAGGCAAGAACACTGGAAGGGGTTGCCATTTCCTTCTCCAATGCAGAAAAGTGAAAAGTGAAAGTGAAGTCGCTCAGTCGTGTCTGACTCTCTGCGACCCTCCATGGACTGCAGCCCGCCAGGCCCCTCTGTCCATTGGATTCTCCAGGCAAGAACACTGGAAGGGGTTGCCGTGCCTTCCTCCAGGGGATCTTCCCGACCCGGGGATTGAGCCCACGTCTCTTACGTCTCCCTGCATTGGCAGGCGGGCTCTTCACCACTAGTGCCACCTGGGAACGGTTTGCCCCTCACTGATTCTGAACAAAAACCTGAACTAATGGCACTCCTGGACTGGCCCGTGGGCCTGACCCCAGTGCAAGCTCGTGCTTTCAAATCTGGCTTCCCCTCACCGGGAGGACTCTGCACCTGGGCTCCGAGGGGGAGGCCTGCCTGGTGGCTGGCTTTCCCGTGGCTCCCCAGGACATGCCACACCCCGGACTGGGCTGACTGAGAGCTGCACACACGAGACACTCTGTGCACCAAACGGGCACTGGGTGGCCGCTGTGGCGTGCCCAGCAAATCAAGCTTGTGGGATTTCCCTGGTGGTCCAGTGCACGGGTGTGACCCCTGGTCTGAGAACTCAGATCAACACACCTCAGGGAAACTGCGCCCTTGAGCCACAGCTACATGAAAGTCTGGGCGCTGAAGCTAGAGAAGCCCACAAACCACAGTGGAGATGTCCTGTGCTGCTACCTAGACCTGACACAAATAAATAAATAGATTTTTAAAAATTGCGTTCCCGTCTCTAACAGGTTCAGCTGATGAGCACAGCAGCCTGTTCCTCACTTCCCTGCCAGTGGGATGCTGCCGGCACCCCTGACCTTCTCAGGCCTGCCCCTGCTTTAATGCCCACAGCCCTTCCCGCTGCAGCGAGTGGACAGAGGGCAGGGCCCTCCCAGCCGGTCACCCACACGTGTGCAGCAGCCACACTCGGGCTGGGCCCTTACTGTTTAACGAACGCTTCGTAGACCCCGCTGTCCCCAGCCACCGACTCATCCGAGACCGCAGCTGACACGCAGGCGGTCTTCTCCCCCAGCAAGTGGATTCCTCTTCTTTTTGGTAACGATTTTTCAACATCTAGGGAGGGGAGAGTGACAGCAACCATTAGGGTTTCTTCTTAGGAAGAGTTAAGTCTAATACACACACACACGTTAAGTCTAACGCACACACGCACACACACGCACACACGCACGCACACACGCATGCGTGCATGCACACACATGGTTTGGTTCTGAGAAACTCAAAATAAAATTCCCACTGAGAATCAAGGATGTTACTATTCAAATCAACAGAAGCGGATGATTCCAGGCGCTATGACTTACAAAATCCTGGGATGCTCATTATTTGGGAAAGAATCTGGTGTTCCCCTGTCCCGGGATGTTTTAAGGGGAGGGATCAGTGGCACACACTCTCCTGGGTCCCCTGCCTCCCTCGTCTCGGTGATCACTACAGATGCCACGGTCGGGGGGTAAGAAGCTGTCTGCTTCCCCTAAGTGCTGGAGAAGTTTCTATAACAGCTTCTGGCACTCGATGGAAGAAACGTCTCTCCAGTCTCCATCTCCCCAGCTGCTGCTCTAATAGAAGTTAAAGGGGGAAATGTCTTTGACTTACAAAATTCCTCACTGGCTAAATACCATTAAAAACTGTGAGTTACTGAATCCTCACCGACTCCCACTTAACTTTTATCTCTGACTCATATTCATGGCTGGGCGTCCTGCGGAGAGCCGGCAGCCTCGTCTGAAGCTGCGCTCCCGTGTAATAAGCTGCAAGCCTATGGCGCGCTTTCATCCTCGGCCAGCGGAGAGCCAGGCAGAGAGCAGGGATCCACACTGGTATGCATTTCGCCCCCCTCCTGAGTCGTGACTTTACATCTTGTTAAGATGTTTAAGTCTTGAGGCTCTAGATTCTGGATTGATTGCTGCCTTTCCCTTTTTATTTCTGGCAGGGGGAACACTTCTTCCTTGATGATGGAGTGCCTTCTCTCCGCCCACCCCTCCTTCACGAGTGGTGAAGGTGATGACATGATTTATTGATTCCCCCCAGGAATAACCACAGCAGCCTGAAATTGACTTTGATGGTGACAGAGACTGACTGCGGAAGGACTTCGGAGGTATTCTTGATTTCTGCCGTCCAGCAGGGACAGGACAAAATGCTCGGGAACTGGGGTCCTTCAGGCCCGGAGCACAGGAGAAAGGCCCAAAACCCAGTCTTCTTTCTTCCCTCTCTCTTGCTTTATCTTCCTTTCGTAGATGTCAGTGGTTTGTGGTAGGAACTGGGTTTGGCAGAGTTTGCATTGCTCCGTGTCATAGGGGTGATATTAACACCCGTGAGCGGCACACAGAGCGCCAGGCGAGGCTGATGCTCCTGATGCATTATGAGAGCATCAACCTTCCCAGCACCCCACGAGGTAGACACCGTGTTTCCCCCACCTTGCAGGTGAGGAACTAACGCGCCTGAGAGATGGGGCAATGTGCTCGCTGGAACTGAGGGGCACCTGAGATGCGAGTGCAGGTCAGGCTGGCTCTGGGGGGTGGCAGGCCCCAGTGCCACACACCGCACGCCTTCCTGGGGGCAGGCGCTGGCTCTGAGCGCACGCCTTCCTGGGGGCAGGCGCTGGCTCTGGGCACACGCCTTCCTGGGGGCAGGCGCGAGGCCCTGCAGCAGGTCTCTGCTCTGCTGGAGCCATTCTGTAAACATTGCTTTGGTGCTCCTTTTCTTTGCGGCTAATTATTTCAGTCCACACGTCACTTGCAGCTCTGGCACCTGCTGGGCGAGTGGCACACGAACCACCACCAGCATCTCTGTCTGCACCCTGGGTGCTGGAGTCTCTTATGCTGTTCGGGGCGGGCTCCTCAGATCACAGCTGTGACCACCTGCCAACCAAGGTGCACGCCATCCTGGGATCTTTACAACCACATCTGCTGTATTAAAAGCTCCGGCCTCGCAAAGGCAAGCAATTAAAGCGTAGCAGACTCCCCCTCTGTTTCTGCCACTCTGAGCTCAGAGGCAGGAGAGGGAACTCAACCCCATGGCAACTAGCTCTACAGCCAGAAGGTGGCAGGGCGACACCGCAGGCTGGGACCGCTTTCTCCAAATTAACTCTCTGCGGAAAGGGAGAGTCTGGCATGAAACAGAAACTGTATTTATAGAGAATTCCCAGAGCAATCTAAACACTGAACCTGGGTACTAATTAGCTGCTATGCTAATTGCCTTGGTTTGAATCTGTTTTAGGCCAACTTTGAAAAAAAAAAAAAGTCCTCTTCCCCACCTCACTATTTCAGAAACAGACCCTTATCTGGAAGCCTGAAGAATGTTCACAAAGTATGTCCCCAGGCAGCTGCAGGACACAGCAGGGTTCCAGACGACATAATGGACATTTAACGGTTTTAAATACGGAAGGCGATTTGTATTTGATGAGAAAAAAAAATTGTGCAAGTTATAGCAATAAACATTCTTTCCCAAATGAAGCCAAAGTGAAAAAAGAGCAGCAGAAAGAGAAGGGGGATGTGTACCAATACTTGCTCCCACAGAAAAGGTAGCCTCCCCTCATCCCTGAAGATGGTTTGGCGGGGGCAGCTTAGAGCAGGGTCTCCGTGTACCTGCGGGCCCCTCGTACAGTGGCTCCTGAGCACACTCGCCAAGCGCCTTGTTCTCGTCCAGCAGAGACGGGGGCGCTCCTCCCGGGTCAGGGTCCAGCAGTAGCTGATGCTCTCGGAGGCTGATGTCTGCAAAGTGGCCGCTCAGCTCACAGTCCTCAAAGTCAGCAGAGAACTGGTGGAGGGGGCCGTCGTGGGGAGACATGGGGAACGCGCCTTCCGAGACCAAGGGGGAGCCGGGCGGGGACAGGGAAGACAGGGAGGACCTGGAGGACAGGGACGCCACGGACTTGGGGGCCTCGGCCAGGGGGGTGGGGTGGCCTGGGGCTGCGGCCGCCGCCCCCCCGGGGCCGCTCTGGCCTGGCTGGCTGGGGGACTTGGCCACCTCGTGTTCGTGGATGGTGGTGATGGGGCCGGAAGGCATGTAGCCGCCTTTCTCCTGCAGGAGGAAGTCCAGTTTGTACTGATAATCCGCGTCCAGCTGGTCGCCCTGGCTGGTGTAGTAGAGCTCGCTGGAGCTGAGGGAGTTGAGTGACCCTCTGCTGGACGTGTTCAGGGACCCCCGGCTGGAGGCCAGGGAGCCCAGGCTGCTCCCGGAGGACACAGACAGCGTGCTGGCGGAGAGGCTGGGAGAGGAAGGCGTACAGTGAGAGCCGGGACGCGGGCTTCCCTGGCGGCTCCGCACGATGAGCAGCCACGCAGCCTGCGCACCAGGGCTACTGAGCCTGGGAGCTGCAGCTACGGACGCCCGAGCACCCTGGAGCCTGTGCTCAGCGAAGAGAGACGCCGCTGCCACGAGCAGCCCAAGCACAGCAGCTAGAGAGGGGCCCCTGCTCGCCACAGCTGGAGAAAAGCCCATGCAGCGACGGAAAACAGCACAGCCAAAATAAAGAAGCAAATAAAACTTAAAAACAGAACAAGAAACTTCGATGATGTGGATGGAAGCCCCTGCTGGCTCCTTAGGCAGAGAGGGAAGGAACCCAGTGATGCCAAAGATCAAGGTCAACGACCGGGGAAAGGGGACCTGCAGCCACACCACATGTTCCCGTGCCCAGTCTCGAACGTTTCCAACCCGGCTCTCTCAACACTCTTCAAGGAGCAATCCTACTCTTACCAAAAATCATCCTCCTCGTGTAAAAGTTCACAAAAAATTTAAAAAGGGATCAAACAGCTACTGACAAATCTATCTGCATAATTATCCAGAAGCAACTGTGCAACTAAAAATATGTACGTGTGTGTGGAGGTAAACAGTATGAAGAGTTAATGCTGTGATTTTACTTAAAGAATGAAACCTTTTATTGTGAGAGAGGAAAAAGCCAGCTTCTAAAGACAAAGGCCGCTAGGCTCACTCCCCTTCTTCCTCTTTCTGTGTATATTTTGGAAGTGAATGTGTGGCTATTTTAGGGCAAATCTCCCTTTTTAAAAGAAGGGATGATGTGGAGAAATGTGTTGTTTTCCTAAGTATGTCCTGATCATTCAAATACATCTTCTTCCCAACACATTGCAAACAACTTCCAAATGGGACCCAGGGGTTCATGAAAGCAAACAAACAAATCTCTCCAACTTTAAATCTGGCCATCCAGGTTTTAACTGTACTAGTGTAACTATTTTCTTACTTTTAAGTCATCAAAAATAAAGAGGAGGTAATTGAAGCAAAATTGCAACACGCCTGAAGGTAGCCAAGAAAAATTTTCCCTTCAAGAACCAAACAGACTTACTTTTTAAGTTGTGAATGCAAATATGTAGTTAATTTAGTAGTTTCTTCAAGTTTCTGTAGCAGCTCTTTCCTTCGCTCTTCCAATTTCAATCTAGACAAAAAAAAAAAAAGGAGATAATTTATTTCCAACATAACTTCGATAAGCATAGAAACGGAAGGGAAAATAAAAAGATTCTTACTATTTTCCCTTGTGAAATCCAAATGAACTCAACACAGAGAAAACAGAACCACCCATCAGAAGGAAAGTGGTCGGAGCCATCCACAGCCACTGGGTGAGGCGGAGGGATGTCCACATGGCCGGTGTTACTAGAACTTGTAGAGTTCTGGTATTCTAAAATTTTCTTAAATGAGTAAAAAAACCTCACACTCACAGATTAGGGAAAGACAGTGGGGAGGAAAAGAAAACAGAGGAGATGAGCAAAGACTAAGGATCCTTCTGCAGGCTCGTGACTTCCGCTTCCGTCACTGAAACATCTGACCACAATCACGGGAATTAGGAAAGATCATCTGAGCATGGGATTTGGTAAGGACTGTTCCGAAATCACATTCAGTGACAAGAATTCCAATCTCATTTTGATGAGAATTCTGGCGATTTAAGAAACAAATTAGTCCGGTGTCCATATTGCCAATGTGAGCTAATCTTGGCTTAACCCTTTGAGCAAGCAAAAGACATAAAAGTGCTTTCCATCGACGGCACCTCTCATCACCTGTGACTGGATTTTCATGGAATTTAATCCACATTCAGCTGGACAAGTTTTTATGAGATTGAAAAAAAAAAATCCAAGTATTATGGAACTGTGTACTTTGAGTAAGTCATTTTAAAAATACATCAAGCATACTGTCTACATCAGGGTCTTTAGATATCATTGAAAAAAGCAGAAGGAGACCCAGGACATCACCACAATTTCGGTTCTGGGGTGGGCTGCTTACTGGCGTGTCCTTAACTGTGGCTCCTGACTTCCTTATCTGTAAAATGGTGATTATAATCCTGCCGTGTCCACCTGCTAAGGCTGTGCAAGGGATCAAACAGAGCCAGCCACGTGCGTGAAAGAACTCCGCAGACATCAAAACCAATCTCCCGTGTTCAGAGCCTCAGCACACCCTGCAAGGTGCCGATACAAAAATTAGCTACTTTTCTTTGCAGAGAAAGAAAAATTCCCTAATTTTCCAACCTCTTTGAAATCCTATGTACGTTTTAGGCAGCGAGGAAACATGCCCATATTTTATTTATAGATATCTATCCTTTGATGTGCCACCAACACAATTTCACTCTGTGTTAAAATTTAAAAAAAAAAAAAAAAAAACTTGTCATTTTGTTTAGTACTTCAAAGGGTGATAAATTCTTAATTCACAGCTTTCACAGGTGTATTTTGAAAAGGAGTACGGTCCCTTTTTAAAAAAAAATCTCTTAAATATAAATAAAAACAAGGAAAAATATTAATTCAAAGTAGATGAACTGAATTAGAAGGTACACAAGGTCTGGAGAAAGTCCTTCAGTCTACCTGATACAGAAGCAGCACTTCTGAGGTAAGTTTTAAAACTGTCACACATACACAAAGGTTTTCTGGTGTGTTAAAAAGAGAGACATTACTTTGCCAACAAAGGTCCATCTAGTCAAAGCTATGGTTTTTCCAGTAGTCATGTATGGATGTGAGAGCTGGACTATAAAGAAAGCTGAGCACTGAAGAATTGATGCTTTTGAACTGTGGTGTTGGAAAAGACTCTTGAGAGTCCCTCGGACTGCAAAGAGATCCAGCCAGTCCATCCTAAAGGAAATCAGTCCTGAATATTCATTGGAAGGACTGATGCTGAAGCTGAAACTCCAATCCTTTGGCCACCTGATGTGAAGAGCTGACTCATCTGAAAAGACCCTGATGCTGGGAAAGACTGAAGGCGGGAGAAGGGGACGACAGAGAATGAGATGGTCGGATGGCATCACCGACTCAATGGACATGAGTGTGAGTGAACTCCAGGAGTTGGTGATGGACAGGGAGGCCTGGCGTGCTGCAGTCCATGGGGACACAGAGTCGGATACGACGAGTGACTGAACTGAACTGAGAGGCTTCAACGTGACAGTGTGTTTCATGCTGCCATTTAAAGCTGAAGCTTTCTGTCCTAGTCAGTCATACCTGATGGTCCCCGTGTCCTCCCCTGATGAAGGCCCAGGTGCTGCCCTTCTGGACCCTTTCTGGTTCCCTTGAACCCCCGAGGCCTGGCCTGTGTCCCGCTACTGGACCCTAAGCTCCCGGAGGGCAAGCCCCAGCTTTCTCCCCATTCTGCCCAGGGTACCTGGAGAGCCTGGGACCCCCTCCCCAGCCCCGTCCAGCAGGTGTCTAGGTAACAGATCACTGGGAGAAGCTTAATTAAGGCCCCAGGAGTCACAGAAGCCCCTCCAGGTGGGTGCAGCTGTCACTCTCCTTGCTCACGCGCCCCACCTCCTGTCTTTGATGGGATCAGAGCCTCTCCCGGCGGGAGCTGGTTCCTGGTCTCCTTCCTGGAAAATGACCTCTCCCCCTTCCTCTGTGGTAGGGCCCAAGCTGCTGCTCAGACATCAGCCCTGTCTCCCCCCTCACCCTTCTCCAGCCCAGGCTGGTGGTCCTCCTGAGCGAGAAGGATCTCTTCCATCTGGCCCCGAAGGACCCCTCCCATGGTCCCACGGTTCCACACCACAGCTCATCATACCCCTCACCTCTGCCCCAGTGTCCCCAGGGGGAAGGCACACGTCATCTACAGAAAGAACAAGTTCTTTTTCCATTAAAAAAAAAAAAAAATTCATACCCCCTCCCACTTGCTACAAATTTTTTTTTCAGTGAGTGAAGTGAAAGTCGCTCAGAAGAAATCTGACTCTTTGTGACCCCATGGACTGTATGGTCCATGGAATTCTCCAGGCCAGAATACTGGAATGGGTAACCATTCCCTTCTTCAGGGGATCTTC
>SJYX01007396.1:61192-71281 GCA_006410675.1 Oreotragus oreotragus
TCCCTTGGACTGCAGGGAGATCCAGCCAGTCCATTCTGAAGGAGATCAACCCTGGGATTTCTTTGGAAGGAATGATGCTAAAGCTGAAACTCCAGTACTTTGGTCACCTCATGCGAAGAGTTGACTCATTGGAAAAGACTCTGATGCTGGGAGGGATTGGGGGCAGGGGGAGAAGGGGACGACCGAGGATGAGATGGCTGGATGGCATCACGGACTCGATGAACGTGAGTCTGAGTGAACTCCGGGAGCTGGTGATGGACAGGGAGGCCTGGCGTGCTGCGATTCACGGGGTCGCAAAGAGTCGGACACGACTGGGCGACTGAACTGAACCGAACTGAACTGAACTGAAGGAAAGGACAGGGAGATGCGTAGGAAGGCTTTCTTCATTTGAGAGCCGGTTCTCTTCGCGGGAGACGGGTCACAGGGAAGCATTACTCCGCCGGATGCGCTTTACGACCACTAGGGGCGAGCTTGATCTCCTTGGTCCTGAGAGTCCGTGACCCCTCAAGGACGGGGGCTGGGGGATTCTGGGGGCTCACCCGCCGCCTGAAAATTCACGTGAGTTCTGTGGGCTCCTGCAGAGACCACAAGTCAGTAGCGACCCAGAATCTCACCTGAGAATCTCTTAAATCTCGAAACTGAAGAGACACAGACACAGACACTGAGAGCATCAAGGTAATTCAGGGAAACAACTGAGGTCTGCCTTCTGACCCTTACATTTTGTCCCTTCTGGTCTTGCTCAGATGGATCCCTACCTGGCCAGCCCGGCTCACACCTGCCTGTGGGCTGAGCCTGCAGCTCACGAGACTAGAGATGTCAGCGCGGGAGCGGAGGAGATGCAGGGGAGTGACGAGAAGTATTTAAGACGGTGAAAGGCCGTCATCTGTAAAGGGTCCCCTAGGATATTTTCTCACACTCCTGAAAGCTGTGACGCTGCAGCCACGAGTCATCTCCGTCAGCACCTTAACTCACGGAGGCCAACGCTCCCCACACGGTCACGGTTAAACAGGTGCCCACGCTAATGTGTGACTAGGAAGGTCAGAGGTGCTTTTCCCTGCCCACCACCCCCACCTTCTCCAGCACGCTACTTCTCAAATGCTTTGGCATTATGTCAACACACAACCTTAAAGGCATACAGAGGACAAGGCATGCAAGAAGCCAAGAAGTTAAAAAAAAAAAAAAGAGAAAAACAAAAGTGACTGGATTATGGCTGGGGATTTTAAACTTACTTCCAGGTCACCTGAAAATATGCAAATGTGAGTTTCTTGCCCTTCATTCTGCTCCTTACCTGTGGGCCTAAATGATGGATGTGGGGTGGGGTTCTAAAGGGCTACTTGGCCTATGGTTGAGACAGGGAAACAGGTCTGGGCATCTGTCAGCTCGGCCTGGACCCCGGGGGGTGATGGCCTCATGGCAAACCTGCACACACAGGTCCCCCGGCCTGAGAGTGCAGCTGATCTGTTTACAGAACGGCATTTTTTTTTTTTTTTTTAGATCAAATGATCAATTTACACCTTCCCACAGGAAGAACTAAAAATGGCTTAAAATATTTTCCTTTCTGTTTTCCACCTGCTTCAGATGAGGGTTTCAACTGACAAAGTCCAAGCGAATGTCTTGTGACCTGGTGAAATATCAAAGGGAGCAAGACGTCTTTTCCTTGTGAACTGAAACGCAATCAACTTTTGCATTCTTGTGAGTAATAAAGCCCAGAGTAGGAAGCTTTGGGCTGCTCTAACAGTCCAGATAATCTCTCTTATCAGAGCGTGAGTTTATAGCCACTGTTATCAGACTGCATTCCTGGTTTTCTGTCAACATTCCTTACTTATTCAACATCTGTCTCAGGCATTTTCATGGTCTCAACAATTGTGGAGGAGCCACGGGGCCCAAGGAGAGTGTGCTTTACTGCTCTCCAGGGGGGATGTCCTTCCGTGCTGGCTCTTGGTCCACCAAGGGCAGGTGCGTTTGAAATTCCCGGACCAGGGAGGACGGCCCCAGGGAGGACGGCCCGGGGCCCTGGGCGGGGGAGGGGACGCACCTCTCAGCCAGGGCGCGGCTGGGCGCGCCCCTCACAGCCAGCAGCTCCTCCTCCAGCCGCTGCCTCTCGGCCTCCAGGCTCTCCAGTTCGTCCTGCGTGCGCCTCTGTGGGGTGACGAACTGCAGCTCCTTCAGAAGCTCTTCCTTCTCGTGGATCAGCATCAGCTTCTCCTTCTCTACGTCCAGCGTCCCAGGCCACGCCTCGCTGTCCAGCTTCGACAGTTCAATTTTCAGGTTGGCCATACTGAAATAAAACCTAGAGTCAGTATCTTCTAAGAACCTATAATGGAGAATAATCTGAAAAATAATATGGTGGTGTTTTAGACGCTAAGGTGCATCTGACTCTTTTGCGACCCCATGGACTGTAGCCCACCAGGTCCCTCTGTCCATGGGATTCTCCAGGCAAGAATACTGGAGTGGGTTCCCTTCTCCAGGGGATCTTCCCAACCCAGGGATCGAACCCATGCCTCCTGCATTGCAGGCAGATCCTTTACCATCTGAGCCACTGGGGAAGCCCCCCACCCCCACAATAATATATGTGTATATGTATAACTGATTCACGTTGCTGTGCACCTCAAACATTGTGAGTCAACTGTACTTCTATAAAATATATATATTATGAAAATAAAATAAAATGGCCGTGTACATTCTAAGAAGTCCCAAGGAGGAGGAAACATTAGGCAGGCTAAGATTGGGGTTGACCCCCCAGGGGCGGCTGTGACGGGTAGGTGAGAGGCTGACCGAACCGCAGCCCCTAGTCGGGTCCCCGAGCTGATGCTACACTTAGTTCTCATCTGCCTCACCCTACCCACCTTTAGAATCCAGGTTATCACACCTACTACCTGAAAAGAAGGATGAAGGTCAAGCTACACAGATGCTTAAGAAGCAGAGGACCAGTCAGCCCTGAGGACTTTGTTAACAAAAAACAAACCAGCAACTCTGGTGAGTGACGCCTGAAATGCTGTCATGCTGGCTCTCTTCCTCTGGGTCGAGATGCTGAACCCGGGCTATGCTGGCAGCAACTGAAGATCAGCCAGTTGGGGGAGGGCAGAAGACAGGGCTGGGCCACTCGGAAGCACAATCAAGGCAGCCCCTCATCGCCAGCGAAGAGCAGGCGGGCTGGGCCTCCGCCAGCCATGTCCTTCGGCCGCGCACAGGGAGCTCGCTTCCGCTCAGGGCCTGGGCGGAGTCTACACCACGCGACGCGCGCTCCCCGAGCGGGCCCCGTGGACACCGCCTCGACCTGGTCACCGCCTCGACCTGGTCTTGCTCTGCACATGGCTGGTGGTGGCGTCCAGCACAGGCGAAGCAGGGGGAGCGGCCCTATTGGGGTGGCGGCAGGAAGGGGCAACGCGGCCAGGAGCACGAGGAGGAGGAAAAGGCAGCCAAGGGACTCCCCAGCTTCATGATTTTGCTGATCCCAGACCTCACCGAGTCTAGGGCTTTGTACTCAACCATCAGGTTAACTCCCGATTCAATCAGAAGGGCCACCCGAGTCCAATAACTTGGTCTGGGGCACCATGAGGACTGTCGGGACTGTTCATGAGAGGAATGGCACTTGGCTGTTTTGACCACGAGCACAAGATCAAGACAAACTATGGGGACTACCCTGGTGGTCCAGTGGCTAAGACCCCTCACTCCCAACTCTGGGGGCCCTGGGTTCAATTCCTGGTCAGGGAACCAGACCCCACATGTCACAACTAAGAGTTTGCAAGCTGCAACTAAGACCTGGGGCAGTGAAACAAATAGATAAATATCTTTCAAAAAGGTCAACTATGAACACAACTGATACTGGCATTAGGAACGCTATACTCCTACTTCGAAATGCTGGATGATTACTCTGGTGCTATCACGGCACACAGCAGAAGACGAGGAGGAGAGAAGAGGGGCGCCTGCCCCCCCTTTTAGATGGAGGAAGTTGTAGAAGAGAAGAAAAAGGTGACTGAAAAACGTTATCAGGACCAAGAGGGAAGCAGCTCCACATTCTGGTGCCTTGAGTTTCCTCTTTGAGTTAGAAAGAAAGTTGCCACCTTAAACTATGCTGTGTGTATAATGTACTTGTGATTTTCACCTGTTGTCTGCACTTATGATAGATGTAACATCAGCTATTCTTCAGCTTTAACCACAAAACTGTAAACAACTGTCTCAACGTACTGGAAAATTAATCATCAAAATGCTAAATAAGCGTGATATTATTAGCTTCATTAAGCATGTAAAACAAAGGCTGCAGGAGAAAACAGGTTTCCGAAAAACACGACCCAAACACAAGTAAACACAAAATTCTTTACTTACTCAGAATTAAGGAAGAAAAAGCACTTTCAATACATGCAGAAACCCCTAAGACATACCATCTCCTCAGAATCACTAGTAACTAAAGAAAAATCTCAAATGGTAACAGAAACAGCAATGCAACTGAATGGGAAAGAACCAACATCTTAAGTCTTTGATGGGACTGAATTAAACAACTGAACCGTGGGCAATGATGTAGTGAAAGAAAGAACGGCACCTGATGCTTGTGGGATTGGGCATTAGGTAGGTCTTGAATTTGATTTGGAAAGAGTGCGCTAAATCTGGGCAAGAAACTGTGATGCTTTCTGGGAACACCCAGAAGACAAGTGCTGTTTAAGCTCCAGATGGAGCCAGCGTCCAGCAGAAGCTCAAGCTGGCCCAAGGGAAGTCGAGTCAAACCCCAAGGACGAAAGGGGATGAGGCTCGCCTCCCCAGGATTAATTCTGAGTTACAGCTGTTCTCCTTCGGAAAGCCAGACACTGATCCTGGCTTTGTTTATGCCGGAGCCAAGGAGTTCTGGCAGCTCGGGGGCTGGTGTGCTCATAGCCGGAGTGACCCGAACAGGCTCCCGGGTCCCCAGGCCACAACAGCACAAAGGAGCCCTCAGTCCTGGTCAAAGGGAACCGCCAGTCCCGGATGTGAGAAGCAGGCAACGTGGTGCACGACACTTTTCCTACCCTCAAGACATTTACAGTCCACCTGGGAAGCTTTACAGGCGTTAAAATTAGCTGGGTATAATGCTGCTCAGAGAGGCGAACTGACTTGCTTAAGCTCACGGTGGTTAATAATTTGTGGAATAAAGCTTACGGTTCTTTCAGTAACTCAAAGAACCAAGTAATATTAGTAACAGAGGCTACGCAGAGGTAAATATTGGATTGAGGCAGATCAAATAATGGCATTGTTAAAGCCAGACAACCTCTAAGAAATCTGGCCAATGACTTTTTTTTTAATTTTTAAGATTTATTTATTTATTTTTTGATGTGGATTGTTTTAAAAATCTTTATTGAATCTGTTACAATACTGCTTCTGTTTTATCCTTTGGGGTTTTTTTTTTTTTTGGCTGCGAGTTCTGTGGGATTCCCAGCTTCCCACCCCCTGCATTGGAAGACGAAGTCTTAACTACTGGACTGCCAAAGAATTCCCTAGCCAAAGGCTTTTAAATTCTCATCATCACCAGTATTAACAGATGTACTTCAATATCCACCTACTGGGCTGCCTTGCAGTGGGAAACCACACACACTCTCAGCTGAGCAGCTCATGCGTCTGATAATACAGGCCTGTGCCCCCGGTGCCTTCCTAGACAACAGAACAGCAGCATCAGCACACTCTTAAAAGCAAAATGATGAAGGGTTTCGGTGTGACCCTCTCTCTCAAACAAGCACAGCTCCTACGTTATGAAAACCTGCTCAGTCTGTCGCCAACTTGAGGACAGAGGAGACTCCCAGTCCCTCTCTGGAGGCACAGGTAAGGCAGTGAGGCTGTGCTGAAGAAGAGTGGAGAGGGGAAAGGCGGGACCACCCCAGGACTGAGTGACTCCCAGACATCCCCCAGGACACCAGCGGGGGGCTTCCCTCTGACACGGAGGAAGGTGCTCGAAGGTGTTTACCTTTAAACTCCGAGCTGCTACCAAGCCCAGCACCTGAGTCTCTTCAGCACTGTCTGGGGAACCAACTTCCTCACTTTAAATTGTGAGTGGGCACCGTACAGCCTTAAAGCTTCTTCCTTCCAGAAAGAAGGGGAAAGTTCCATTCCTGCCTTTCTCATGAATTCTCCTTGTACTTTGGCTTTGGGTGGGGTGGGGGAGACCCCACAACCTTTGTATCCCAAGATCTGAAGGGTGAGCGCAGTAAAAAAATGCATGGTGAGTGCCCAGCAGATGTCACCATAGGAATAAAGATGAACTCTGGAAAATGCCGGGGGAGCCCACTGACCCCTGACTGCCAGGCACTGTCCTGCTCTTACCTCCTTTTGGCTTCTTCATACTGGAGGCTCAGCCTGACCTTTTCAGCTAAATTTGATCTACTTCTCACTCCGATCTAGTTAAAAAAAACAAAAGGGGAAAAAGTCAATTAACTCTGCTAATGAATGAAGTAAAACTGCTTTTGTTTCTAGGAAATAGGAGTAATTGAAAAGCTAAAGAAGATAGTATCGAAATTGGGAACACCACTTTGCAAAGGCGCTTACTTTAGCGTCTCAGTGGGGGCAAAACATTTCTTTTTAATTCAAGCTTGTTCAATTTTTTTCAAAGACTTTAACATCCTTTTCTCTACATATTAAAATCAGGATAAAAAAAAAATCAGGTAAATGCTTCTGGTGTCTAAGAGTTTATGAAGGGCTACAGGTCAATAAAATTTATGAACTGGAACTAATTTCCTTGTCTCTGTGAGCCAAAATTTCCATCATTTAACTTCCAAATGCATAAACATAAATAAATTACTTCAAAAATTAATTTTTCAAACAGGTAAGCCCTACTGTTGATCTCTATCTGCTCTACTTTCAGAGCACAGAATTCAAAGAACACAAAAATAACTGGGAACTTATTGAAAAGTAAATATCTGCTAATGGTGTCCCAAAAGGTAGACTATAAACTGGTAATAATATTCAAACCACATTAAATATTTTCAAGTGCCAGGTATAAACCACCAATCAAACATTTTAATATAATCAACTTCAGATGTGTAAAAACAAGTTATTTGGTTTCATTTTTAAAGGCATATATTTATGTTTTTCATTAGCCTTAATGTGTATTTGGAAGGACCTTAATTTCCAAGGCTCTAAACTTAAGAGGAAAAACTTAAATTCTCACGTGTCTCTTATCTTTCAATAGAGTCTCTGAATAAATACAGTATGAGAAAGTTTGAACCAAGCTATTTATCTGGACAGATTCTGATATGCTTGGCTGCTGCTGCTACTGCTGCTAAGTCGCTTCAGTCATGTCCGACTCTGTGCGACCCCATAGACAGTAGCCCACCAGGCTCCGCAGTCCCTGGGATTCTCCAGGCAAGAACACTGGAATGGGTTGCCATTTGATAATGCTTGGCACTTAGGCAGAAAAGATAAGGCTAAGCTTTGTAAATCCAGTCTTATGAGTATGAAATGCTGCATGCACACAGCTGGAACTCGGAGCCCCTTTCTGGCCCCTGTCCCATCTGCCAGCGACGCTATAGTAAGGGCCCTTCCACACGGATGACTTACGTCCCCAGAGATGCTGGTTTGTGAGCCCGCGTCCAGGGTCTGTCTGGAGAGGGAGAGATGTGAGTTCACGGGACTGGATCTCAGGTCTGGCTCAGATGTGCCGATGCTCTGGTCCACGTGGAACCGCCCCTGCAGCTTAGCAAGGCTCTGTTCAGGAAACACAAAGCACTTCGTAGAGCCGAGCACTGAAGAGGGTGAAACTTCCCCACCAGGGAAAAATTAACGTCGAAAGAGCTAATCTCAATGGAAACAACAATTCCTTTATCTTAGTGGGTATTTATCACTTTAAATGACTGAAAAAAATAAGGGTACAAGACAGTTTTTGCACATACATGCAGACTCTGAAAATATGTGAGATCATATTAAAACAGGCTATCTTCTCTTTCTCAAGACAGCCTGGGAATTCTTCACCCTGTGAATCATGGTATCTTTATATTTAATAGATGCATTTCTTATTTTAAATTTTTTTGAATTAATTTTTAATTGAAGTATAGTTGAATTATAATGTTGGGGTAATTACTGCTGTACAGCAAAGTGACTCTGTTATACATACAAATGCATTTCTCTTTTTGAAAAATTTGTTAAAAAGTCTATTATAATGAGGGCTACCCATTTTATGCAGTAGAAATTCTGGAGACATGGGATACCTATAATGCAATCTCATTTTAGATAAAGCAGGCAAACTTCCTACTGAGAAGATGTCTACAGTTAATGCCATTTGATATCTAGATAGGATCCAAGAGATTATTTAGCTCACGTAGACGTTAGAGATTAGGAAACTGAGGCCCAGAAGCTGCAGTCGATCAGTACCTGCAATGATGTTTGTTTTGGGAAAGTGCATAATTACAATTGAATATGGCTGCTGTCAGCATCCAGGTTTAATATAGGGAGTTTATTTTAGAGGGAAGATGTGAGCCAGTGATAGCATTAAAAATGAAAAATCTAAACTTCTGCCAACAACCCCCCCTTATAAAACACTAACCAAAACGTAAGAAGCTCATTATTACCAGCTTTAAGAAGAGCCAGGACTTATTCCTGATATATAAAATCCTCATGATAAGAAATTAGGACTATCAGAGATCTGATACTTGTTTTTCACCTGACCTCTATTTTCTTTCAAAGGCATTTTTATACAAAATGTATGATGTATGAGGGATAAAACATAAATGGTCACATGGAATAATACATTACAAAAAAGAACAAAGAATCCTTTTAAAGACTTTGGACAAGTCTCTTCTACATTTTTCTTGTGAACAGTGAAAAGATGTATGTTTTTTCAAACCTATCTGGGATGACCACGAATTCAATTAATTTAGTAGGTCATGACTAGTATGTTTTAAAATGAAATAGAGGAGACTAGGAAATAAAATCGAAGTATATTACTAGTATCAAAAGCAAGCATATTTCTGTGAAATTCGGTGTGTGTGTGTGTATATCTACAGGTGAAGATATTTGTGTTACTGTGTTTTGATGAAAAATATATTTCTTACTGTGGATCATATCCAAAGAGGTTTGAAAGTCACAGAAGAATCTAAAGTCCTTTTCAGCTCTGTTGTTGATTTCTGTATCTATTACTTATTTTACATATTTTAGTAATTTAAAAGTTATCTAATTTTTAAACTTAATCTGGCTATGTATAAATTCAAAGTTTACAGGAAGAAACAAAAAGGACCTAAAATTGGTAAATTATGAGGGTCCAATGTAAATCTTCTGTACAAGAACCATTAACTTTTTTCACCGGATGACTGATTTAATCAGCAGGCTCACTGTAGAACAACAAAAAGCGTGTCCAGGTAAAGTTCTGTATGCGTTACCTGCATATTAGAACCATCTATTCTGATGCAAGACTGCCTGGGTTTGAACCTCGGTCCTGCCACTTATCGGCTGTGTGACTTTCAGTAACTTAACTTCGCTATACTGTGGTTTTTGTATCTGTTAAGTTGAGGATAATAACAGAGCCTATGTTTAGGGCTGCCGTGAAAATTAAATGAAGTACTTCTATGCAAAGCAGGCAGAAGACCGTCTGGCTCAAAGTCAGTATTTTAAGTATTTACTATTATTACCGTTGTCTTTTATATTTAATTGCTTCTTGAAAGCTATTTTAAAAATCCCCCAATGCAAAATTATATGGGTTCAAGAATATTCACTTGTATTCAACCAGAATTTTGGAAACTGACATTAAGTAGCTGAATATTTTATTTAAATGTAGAGGCTCTGTTCACCATGGGCTGAAACATTTTTTGAAAGACACAGACTAAATCCTCACCCAGCCAGGTGAAGAATTCCAAATATCTGAACTATTACAAAGAATTCTCAGTGCTTGTGATAATTATGGGATAGAAGGAGAGGAGGAGGAGGAAGAGACACCTCTTAAAAAAAAAGGCAACCTGACTGTATGTGCTATATAGATGCAGAACACTGCTCCTGCAACAGTTGTTTTATCCACACGTCGGGCTGGACCGGTGGAGCTCAGTAAGGTGAGGCGTGTACAGGTGTGACCAGGGCGTCTAGTGCCGTAGGCCTGTCTCCCAGGTGACTCCACAGCTGCCCCACCCCGACCCCCCCCACCCC
>SJYX01007397.1:0-44403 GCA_006410675.1 Oreotragus oreotragus
AAGAAAACCCTCCCACTTTCAAACATAATATTCTTCCATTATCTAATCCTTTATAGAAATTGTAACTAAAACAGTTACAAACTTAGGAAACGAAAAAAGGCATTAGTTGTCCTGTTGGAAGAAAAAAAATACTGTTTCATCCCAGCACTTCACAAAGACATCACCATGAGAGCTTTGTGAATGGCACATAGACCGCTTAACGCTTTCTGCTTAATCAATCCCATTTACCTGCTCTTGAAGGCTGAGCTTTGCAGCTGGGTCTAGGTATGAGCTAGCAGTCCCAGCCTCCTTGCAAATCAAATCTTAGTCCTCTCTCTGCTTCGAGAGGCCCAGGGGTCTTAATGATATTCATGTGTTATCACTGTCAGTCTAAACAGCTAGTGACATTTTAAGTTTCTGGTTTACAGGTTCTGCTCAAGGAGGTGAAGCCAGGTGGGGCGCTGGGATTTCGGAATTCAGGTCACCAGCCCCTCACAAAGGACTTAACCAGAGACACATCCATGCTGCCGGCTCAGGACCTCGGTGGGTTCAAACCCGAAAACACGCAGTGCTTTTCAAATGTTGTTGCTCCTGTTGTTTAGTTGCTAAGTCCTGTCCGACTCTTTGTTTTGCTGCCCCCGTGGACTGTAGCCTGCCAGGCTCCTCTGCTCCTGGGATTTCTTGAAAGAATATGGGAAAGGGGATCTCCTTCCCCAGGGGATCTTCCCTCCCCAGGGATCAAACCTGGGTCTCCTGCATTGGTAGGCAGTTTCTTTACCACTAAGCCACCAGGGAAGCCTGCTTCTCAAATAGACAGACACACCCATTTACAAAACAGTACCCTTGAAATGGCTCTCAGAAGCCCGTTGCTGTCTTAATGCAGAGAGCAATTTCTAGTCATTAATGTGGTTTCCAGTGGTCAGGTGAACAGAAAATGGGAAATGACCGGCATACGCTGAATGTGTTCTCATTGGGAAAAGAGAACAGACACCCCTGACGATTAGGGCCTTTCTGTCTTTTAGAAGAGACGAAGAAGAACTCTTTCTCAACTTGTTTCCCCCCAAAGATATTGAAGGATAGAACTGCACTTCAACACGGAGCCTGTTGTCGACCGCTTGACATAAATGACAGATGTCTACATTTGATGGTGCCGCAGAACAAACTTTGTTGAGAAGGCCCCAGACCAGATGTTGACAATATTGTCAGTTCAAGAGGGTGAGGGGGAAAAAATACATCTTTTGACGTTGCCAAGGCAGAGAAGGAAGGACATCAGAGTAGCTTCCCTGGCGGCGTTAGTGGTAAAGACCCCCCCCAACCGCCGCCGCCAACGCAGGAGACGTAGGAGACTCAGGTTCGATCCCTGGATCGGGAAGATCCCCTGGAGGAGGGCATGCCAACTCACTCCAGTATTCTGGCCTGGAGAATCCTATGAACAGAGGGCCTGACGGGCTATGGTCCATAGGGTTGCAAAGAGTCGGACGCAACTAGGCATAACAACAACATTGACATTTTAGCTCACGGAAGACAGAGCCAGCACACGGCGGAAGGTGTGCAAGCCACCCTTGTGTTCTAAACATGAAAGATAACCCGCTGCAAGTTAGTGTTTGCTGGAGAGTCAAAAGATCAAGTCCACTGTGCTTTTGCTTCTCCACGTTATTCGGAGCCAGTGAAACGTGAGCGTTCCCGTGGTTAAAACACAGAGGCGGGAGAGAGCTTGGCATTTGCAGCTGTGGGGGTGGGAGGTGAGAGGCAGCAAAGGTACCTTTTCATCTCCAGCTGCACCTGCTTCCCCCCAGGGTCCCCAGGGGAAAACAAACGCTGTAACTCTGCAGTCCTTAATCTGTTTCCCCGATGAGAGGACACTATGAAGTCACAGCTGTGACTTAAAAAAAAAAAGTTCTGAAATTCACACTCATATAATGAGTAGATCAATACCAGGTACCTCTGCCTCCTTACTTGGGTCTCACTGTATGTTAGGTACCCCCATCCTTTTTATTTGCTCTTCAAAGCAACTTCTGAGGTTCATTCAACCAGATTTCTAGTATAAAAAAAAGAGCACAGATAACTCTTAACCTCAGGACTGTGGCCACCGAGTCCTCTGGCATTTCTAGTTCTCTGATTTAGAAAAAAAGACTGTCTTTATGGTCACTGTCATCTCCTGGATTCTGTAGAGTAGCCCGTGGATATGAAGGCCCCTAGAAATGTTATGCTGTTTTTAATGAAAACAACTGTATTTACAAGGCGGGGTGTGGAACCAGTTTGACTAGGGCACAATCTGTCAGAATAAGCTAGGTGATGCTGCGATGCCAACCCACCCCAAAGTTTCCATGGCCGAAAACCACAAAGGTTTATTTACGTCTGTGCTGGGGGGCAGCTCAATCCCTCTGCAACCCACTGGCAGCTGTGCCAGGGAGAAAAAGACGGCTTTGGTGGGTCGTGGTGGTGTTTAGTTTCTCAGTCGTGTGTGACTCCTTGTGACCCCATGAACTGTAGCCCCCCAAGCTCCTCTGTCGGTGGGATTCTGCAGGCAAGAATCCTGGAGTGGGTTGGCATTTTCTCTTCCCAACCCAGGGATTGAACCTGCGTCTGCAGCACTGCTGGCAGGGAAGCCCCATGGGGGGTCATGTACCAACCATCAAATGCTTGGTTCGGAAGCGAACCATCACTTCCACTTGCAACGCGAAACTAGTTGGCAGAACTCGTCACATGGTCTCACCTTGTACCAGGAGCGGAAAGAAAACAAGAAATATTCTGCCAAAAAACCAGGTAACTACTCTCATAGGAAGAGAGCATGGCAGAGGCACTCCCCCCCCCACCCCAGTCCTTAACCCCAGCCCTCATTCATTCTGACTTTGAATTAACATAAGCTGCCTTTGTATGGTTATTCTCAGAAAAAGAAATATCTGTTCTGCTAAGCACCCGTGATCATTAGACCTTTTAATTTTTCTTTAATGAATAATAATAATAAGGATAGACGTGCTTGTTCATAAGCACATTTAGCTTCCTGTGCCATGAGGAGTTGCAGTGGCTGTTGCTTGGCAGGACCGTGTCCCATCCTCTGGGCAGGTAGATAAAAATCACGTGGGAGACATCTCAAAAGAGTTCTAAAATCTAGCTAAATTTTGCCAGCTTTTTTCCTGTAGAAAGTTCGTCATTCTGTTTCCTGATTTTATTTCTTAAAAATGGTACAAGATCCATAAAAGGGTATCTATGAGAGAGATGACTTGAGCTGAGAAAGTATAATACGTGGTTCTCTGAAAATTGACTCAGACCTTCTGCCCAACCCCTATGGGGTTAAAATGCAAATAATGATACTTTCACTCGGGAGAACTTCGGAAAGATTCTTTTCGTGGAAGGGTTGCCGAAAGCCCAGCGTGGATGGGGAATCTTCTGAGTCCCCTGCGCTGTACTCGGCATGGCAGAGACCAGCGTGACGGTCCTGGCGTGTGCTCTTTCTGTTTCAGTAACTACATCCTAGTAAGGGCACATAATAATTGCAACATAACAGAAGATTTATGTTCCAACATAATGATTGAAGAACATCAATAATGCAGGCTCTAAGGAAGAGCACAGACGGGGTGCCATTTCCTCTTCAGCCTGAAGGAAGCCGAAAGGACCTGTCAATGAAGATTCTAGTCTACCAGCCGAGAAATCAATAGGAAAACAAAAACGGCGCAGCACAGTTCATCTGAATTGCAGGGCTCTTTACAAAATCTTTAGGAGCAGGGATATATCTTCCCTCATTTACTCTGATTTTAGACCCTTCTGAGCCTACCAGACTGTACTTAGCTGAAGTGCTACCATATCAGATCAGCCTCCAAGTTCGCTATTTGGAGTTTGTTCTGTTAGCACTAAGCAAACCACGAAACAGATAAAAACAGTTTTATGGCCGACATCTGGGTGAATAATAAAACATATGGCCACACAGTCAAGAATTGCAGCTGTAAGTTACTGTAAATACCCAGCTCGAGAGAGCGCTGGAGGTCACAGCACGTGGCCTACAGGAAGGATTATTAGCCTAGACATCACGGGATACATATTTATGATCCCCAGACCTTTGAGGTGGGAGCTGCTAATGGCCCTGGAATTTTTTTTTGTTCAGATTATTTTACTTTATTTATAAGAGAGCTGTTGTAGATTCAGGAAGGGACCAACCCGTCTAGGTTTATTCTTGATTTTATATCTTATATGTGTTTCTTGATTCTCTGTGGCTGGCCCCCTGCTAAATCCTCCTGTTGGCTCTTGCAGAATATTGCAAGGCAAGAGAGAAATTTAACCCAGCCTCTTGCTCCTTGGAAGAGACTGCTGCGTTGATGAGTAATATATAAGAAACTCGAGTTGTGGCAGTGAAGAAGCTGTGAAAGTAGAGAATGCTGAGACAGGAAGTGTGGAAGAGAAAAATCACATCTTTGCAACTGGTAAATTATTCCTCACGTCACTAGCATAGAACGCAAGTCAATAGCTACCCACTGGCCATATATCTATCAGAAAACCAGGGAGCTCTAAACAAAATTTATTCTCAGGCCAACTCTGTAATAAAAATAAGACATTTGTATATCACAAAACGGTACCGTAGCCCAAAGAACTGTCCTTTGCCAGAAGTGCGCTGAGAAGGCATAAAGTTTTAGTGAGTTACTGTAGACTGTGTTTTCTGAAGCGAAGTACTTTTCTTTTTCACTAAGATTTTATCTTCTCACAGCAGTTTTAGGTTCCCACCAACACTGAGGGAAAGGTAGAGAGATTTCTCATATACACCCCAGCCCCACACGGATGAAGCCTCTCTCACCAGCAACATTGCCCACCAATCGGGAACGTGTGTTACAGCTGATGAACCTTCGCTGGCACATCACTGCCACGCAGAGTCCATAGTTTACGTTAGGGTCACCCTTCGTGTTGTGTGTTCTGTGGTTTGGGATAAATGTGTAAGGACACATATCCATCATTGGAGAAGGAAGCGGCAGCCCATTCTGTTCTTGCCTGGAGAACCCCATGGACAGAGGAGTCTCGCGGGCTACAGTCCACGGGGTCACAAAGAGTCAGACACGACTTAGTGGCCAAACAACAGCGCCGATCATCGTCATGCTATCACACTGAGCATTTTTACGGCCCTAAAAATCCTCTGGGCTCCAACGCATTCATCCCTCTCTCCCCTCCAAAGCCTGGCAACTACTCAGGTTTTCGCCGTCGCCTCAGTTTTGCCTTTGACCCTGTAGGGGAATCACACAGTAGGCTGCTTTTTCAGATCGGCTACTGCCACTTCCTTATGAGCTTTTACGTTTCCTCCGTGTCTTCTCATGCCTCAATCGTTCACTTCTTTTTAGCACGGAATGAAATATTACTCCATTATCTGATGTACCAGAGTTTATGCATTCACCCCTTGAAGGATAGCTTGGTCGCTTCCAAGTTTTGGCCATTATGAATAAAGCTTCTAAAGCATGTGTGTACAGGTTTTTGTGTGGACATATGTGTTTCACTCCTTGGAGTAAATAGTTGCCAAGGAGAACAATTGCCGGATTGTATGGGAGGAGGATTTTTAGTATCGAAGGGAGCCACCAAACTGTCTTCCAAAGTGGCTGTGCCACCTTCCACCAGCAACGATGAGACTGCTGCTGCTCCACATCCATGCCAGCATTTGGTGTTATCTGTTTTTTAAATTTTCTGACAGGTGTGTAGGGGTGTCTCATCATTCTAATTTTCATTTCCCTAAGTCGGACATAACTTGGCGACTAAGCAACAGCAATGCCACCTAGCGTGGCGCGTCTCTTCCCACGCTTAGTTGCCATCTCTGCATCTTCTTGGTGAGCTCTCCGTTAATGCCTTTGACTATTATTGTAATCAAGTTGTTTTCTTATTGCTGAGCTTTAAGGGTTTTTTTTTGGGGGGGTATATTTTGGATAACAATCCTTTATCAGATGCAAATATTTTCTCTCAGTCTGTGGGTTGTCTCCTTATTCTCTTAACACTGCCTTTCCCAGAGCAGAAGTTCTTAATTTTAATGAAGTCCAGCTTATCAGTTATTTCTTTCATAGATCATGCCCTTGGTGTTGTATCCAAAAAACATCACCATACCCAAGGTCATCTGGGTTCTTTCCTGTGTCCTTGTTGCTTTAGAGCAGTGATGTTGGGGCTGTGGTCTTCTGGCTGATGTGGAAAGAAGCAGCAGTGAGAACAGGGTCCCTTTTTGAACCACTCTGCTCAACTAACGTGGAGCTCACCAGACAGCCTATGTGCTCGGCACATCTGTGCTTTGGGGTTGCAAAGCAGAGCTCTGCGGCCTTGTAGGACTCCATTCTACAGAAAACAATTGATAAAGTAGATAATTATACAGCTTATTAGAGTGAGATAACTAGTCAATCCTAAAGGAAATCAACCCTAAATATTCATTGGAAGGACTGATGCTGAAGCTCAAACTCCAATACTTTGGCCACCTGATGTGAAGAACTGAGTTATTTGAAAAGATCCTGATGCTGGGATAGATTGAAGGCAGGAGGAAAAGGGGATGACTGAGGATGAGATAGTTGGATGGCATCACTGACTCCATGGACACGTGAAGTTCTTCCACTTGCAACGCGAAACTAGTTGGCAGAACTCGTCACATGGTCTCACCTTGTACCAGGAGCGGAAAGAAAACAAGAAATATTCTGCCAAAAAACCAGGTAACTACTCTCATAGGAAGAGAGCATGGCAGAGGCACTCCCCCCCCCACCCCAGTCCTTAACCCCAGCCCTCATTCATTCTGACTTTGAATTAACATAAGCTGCCTTTGTGTGGTTATTCTCAGAAAAAGAAATATCTGTTCTGCTAAGCACCCGTGATCATTAGACCTTTTAATTTTTCTTTAATGAATAATAATAATAAGGATAGACGTGCTTGTTCATAAGCACATTTAGCTTCCTGTGCCATGAGGAGTTGCAGTGGCTGTTGCTTGGCAGGACCGTGTCCCATCCTCTGGGCAGGTAGATAAAAATCACGTGGGAGACATCTCAAAAGACTTCTAAAATCTAGCTAAATTTTGCCAGCTTTTTTCCTGTAGAAAGTTCGTCATTCTGTTTCCTGATTTTATTTCTTAAAAATGGTACAAGATCCATAAAAGGGTATCTATGAGAGAGATGACTTGAGCTGAGAAAGTATAATACGTGGTTCTCTGAAAATTGACTCAGACCTTCTGCCCAACCCCTATGGGGTTAAAATGCAAATAATGATACTTTCACTCGGGAGAACTTCGGAAAGATTCTTTTCGTGGAAGGGTTGCCGAAAGCCCAGCGTGGATGGGGAATCTTCTGAGTCCCCTGCGCTGTACTCGGCATGGCAGAGACCAGCGTGACGGTCCTGGCGTGTGCTCTTTCTGTTTCAGTAACTACATCCTAGTAAGGGCACATAATAATTGCAACATAACAGAAGATTTATGTTCCAACATAATGATTGAAGAACATCAATAATGCAGGCTCTAAGGAAGAGCACAGACGGGGTGCCATTTCCTCTTCAGCCTGAAGGAAGCCGAAAGGACCTGTCAATGAAGATTCTAGTCTACCAGCCGAGAAATCAATAGGAAAACAAAAACGGCGCAGCACAGTTCATCTGAATTGCAGGGCTCTTTACAAAATCTTTAGGAGCAGGGATATATCTTCCCTCATTTACTCTGATTTTAGACCCTTCTGAGCCTACCAGACTGTACTTAGCTGAAGTGCTACCATATCAGATCAGCCTCCAAGTTCGCTATTTGGAGTTTGTTCTGTTAGCACTAAGCAAACCACGAAACAGATAAAAACAGTTTTATGGCCGACATCTGGGTGAATAATAAAACATATGGCCACACAGTCAAGAATTGCAGCTGTAAGTTACTGTAAATACCCAGCTCGAGAGAGCGCTGGAGGTCACAGCACGTGGCCTACAGGAAGGATTATTAGCCTAGACATCACGGGATACATATTTATGATCCCCAGACCTTTGAGGTGGGAGCTGCTAATGGCCCTGGAATTTTTTTTTGTTCAGATTATTTTACTTTATTTATAAGAGAGCTGTTGTAGATTCAGGAAGGGACCAACCCGTCTAGGTTTATTCTTGATTTTATATCTTATATGTGTTTCTTGATTCTCTGTGGCTGGCCCCCTGCTAAATCCTCCTGTTGGCTCTTGCAGAATATTGCAAGGCAAGAGAGAAATTTAACCCAGCCTCTTGCTCCTTGGAAGAGACTGCTGCGTTGATGAGTAATATATAAGAAACTCGAGTTGTGGCAGTGAAGAAGCTGTGAAAGTAGAGAATGCTGAGACAGGAAGTGTGGAAGAGAAAAATCACATCTTTGCAACTGGTAAATTATTCCTCACGTCACTAGCATAGAACGCAAGTCAATAGCTACCCACTGGCCATATATCTATCAGAAAACCAGGGAGCTCTAAACAAAATTTATTCTCAGGCCAACTCTGTAATAAAAATAAGACATTTGTATATCACAAAACGGTACCGTAGCCCAAAGAACTGTCCTTTGCCAGAAGTGCGCTGAGAAGGCATAAAGTTTTAGTGAGTTACTGTAGACTGTGTTTTCTGAAGCGAAGTACTTTTCTTTTTCACTAAGATTTTATTTTCTCACAGCAGTTTTAGGTTCCCACCAACACTGAGGGAAAGGTAGAGAGATTTCTCATATACACCCCAGCCCCACACGGATGAAGCCTCTCTCACCAGCAACATCGCCCACCAATCGGGAACGTGTGTTACAGCTGATTAACCTTCGCTGGTACATCACTGCCACGCAGAGTCCATAGTTTACGTTAGGGTCACCCTTCGTGTTGTGTGTTCTGTGGTTTGGGATAAATGTGTAAGGACACATATCCATCATTGGAGAAGGAAGCGGCAGCCCATTCTGTTCTTGCCTGGAGAACCCCATGGACAGAGGAGTCTCGCGGGCTACAGTCCACGGGGTCACAAAGAGTCAGACACGACTTAGTAGCCAAACAACAGCGCCGATCATCGTCATGCTATCACGCTGAGCATTTTTACGGCCCTAAAAATCCTCTGGGCTCCAACGCATTCATCCCTGTCTACCCTCCAAAGCCTGGCAACTACTCAGGTTTTCGCCGTCGCCTCGGTTTTGCCTTTGACCCTGTAGGGGAATCACACAGTAGGCTGCTTTTTCAGATCGGCTACTGCCACTTCCTTATGAGCTTTTACGTTTCCTCCGTGTCTTCTCATGCCTCGATCGTTCACTTCTTTTTAGCACGGAATGAAATATTACTCCGTTATCTGATGTAC
Source organism: Oreotragus oreotragus (assembly GCA_006410675.1). NCBI lineage: Eukaryota > Metazoa > Chordata > Mammalia > Artiodactyla > Bovidae > Oreotragus > Oreotragus oreotragus. The sequence continues at coordinate 9,226 of SJYX01007397.1, forward strand.
CAGAGTTTATGCATTCACCCCTTGAAGGATAGCTTGGTCGCTTCCAAGTTTTGGCCATTATGAATAAAGCTTCTAAAGCATGTGCGTACAGGTTTTTGTGTGGACATACGTGTTTCACTCCTTGGAGTAAATAGTTGCCAAGGAGAACAATTGCTGGATTGTATGGGAGGAGCCACCAAACTGTCTTCCAAAGTGGCTGTGCCACCTTCCACAAGCAACGATGAGACTGCTGCTGCTCCACATCCATGCCAGCATTTGGTGTTATCTGTTTTTAAAATTTTCTCACAGGTGTGTAGGGGTGTCTCATCATTCTAATTTTGATTTCCCTAAGTCGGACATAACTTGGCGACTAAGCAACAGCAATGCCATCTGGCGTGGCGCGTCTCTTCCCACGCTTAGTTGCCATCTCTGCATCTTCTTGGTGAGCTCTCCGTTAATGCCTTTGACTATTATTGTAATCAAGTGGTTTTCTTATCGCTGAGCTTTAAGGTTTTTTTTTGGCGGGGGGTATATTTTGGATAACAATCCTTTATCAGATGCAAATATCTTCTCTCAGTCTGTGGGTTGTCTCCTTATTCTCTTAACACTGCCTTTCCCAGAGCAGAAGTTCTTAATTTTAATGAAGTCCAGCTTATCAGTTATTTCTTTCATAGATCATGCCCTTGGTGTTGTATCCAAAAAACATCACCATTCCCAAGGTCATCTGGGTTCTTTCCTGTGTCCTTGTTGCTTTAGAGCAGTGATGTTGGGGCTGTGGTCTTCTGGCTGATGTGGAAAGACGAAGCAGTGAGAACAGGGTCCCTTTTTGAACCACTCTGCTCAACTAACGTGGAGCTCACCAGACAGCCTATGTGCTCGGCACATCTGTGCTTTGGGGTTGCAAAGCAGAGCTCTGTGGCCTTGTAGGACTCCATTCTACAGAAAACAATTGATAAAGTAGATAATTATACAGCTTATTAGAGTGAGATAACTAGTCAATCCTAAAGGAAATCAACCCTAAATATTCATTGGAAGGACTGATGCTGAAGCTCAAACTCCAATACTTTGGCCACCTGATGTGAAGAACTGAGTTATTTGAAAAGATCCTGATGCTGGGATAGATTGAAGGCAGGAGGAAAAGGGGATGACTGAGGATGAGATAGTTGGATGGCATCACTGACTCCATGGACACGTGAAGTAAAGTTACTCAGTTGTGTCCGACTCTTTGCGACCCCATGAACTGTAGCCTATGAGACTCCTCTGTCCATGGAATTTTCCAGGCAAGAGTACTGGAGTGGGTTGCCATATCCTTCTCCAGGGAATCTTCCCAACCCAGGGATTGAACCCAGGTCTCCCCCATTGCAGGCAGACGCTTTACCATCTGAGCCACCAGGGAAGCCCATGAGTTTGAGCAAATTCTAGGAGATATGGAAGGGCAGGGAAGCCTGGCACGCGGCAGTCCAGGGGGTTGCAAAGAGTCAGACATGACTCAGCGACTGAACAACAGAGTGAGATGAGTTTTATGGAAAAAAAGGAAAAAAACAAGCAAACACAGGCAGGAGAATGAGGATTGGGAATAGGAGGTGCTACAATCTAAAACTGAGTGGCCACGGCAGGTCACTGAGAATATTCTATTTGAGTCAGGGTTTTAAGGAGAGGAGGATTTCAGTGTGCAGCTTATCTTGGGGAAGATCTTTCTAGCTGAAAGTGTAGCCAATGCAAAATCTTCAGGATTAGCACATGCTTGGCCTTTTTGAGGATAAGCTGGGGAGCTAGTGTGCAATGAGCAGTGAGATAAAAATAGAGATAGGGAGAGTGGGTGGAGTGGGAGTGGGAGGGAGGAGATGAGGTCACCGTAGTAGCTGATTTCGACGGGTATAGAGCATTTTGGATCTGGTAGAGATTATCAGGACTTAGGTATTCATTCTTCATGGTATGTAAACCATTAGGCAATTTTGAGGAGAGACCGACAGAAACCAATATATCTTTTAAAAGGGGATCGCTTTGGTTGATGAGAAGTGTTAGATTCTGGCTGTCTTCTGAAGGTAGGACCGAGATTTTTTGACCCATTGACCTTAGGAGAGAAAGGGAAGAGTCCAGGATGACTCTCTGGTAGGTTTGTTGCTGTTTTATTTTGCCTGAGCCACTGGAAAGATGGAGTTGCCTTCAACTGAGATGCGAAAGCTGACTCTAGAACAGATTTTGGGGGGAAAGTCAGTATTTCAATTTAGGCGTTATGACAGTTGAGATATGGTATGCAAGGTCTCTGCGATCTGTATTGGAATAAAAATTTCTATTCAAATATATTTAAGTTTTTAGTTCATTTAACTAAATAATTGAATAGTAGTATTAAGATATAGCAAGCATCAGAACAGTTATAAGCCAATGGCTGAAATCTGGGAAAAAGGGCTCGAATCACACAGCTGGTAAGTGACAGAACTGTTTCTGTCACGACTCTATGATTTGTTCTTCCTGAGATATCACTCATGTATCAGACTCTCAACAAAGCAAATGACGTTCAAATGAACTTTCTATTGGACTTGCGTACAATAAAAATCCTGGACCAGCTCATTCACGTAGGTGCTGATTCAAAAAAGATCTGAATATTTTACTTGAGGGCAAGCAGGGTAATTTTCAATTATCTCAGTGGAAGTGTAGAAAACAAAAAGGAAATGATCTCCTTTCATTTTGGATTTATTGGCCCAAATCTGCAGAATGACAGTTCTGGGTGCCACAGTTTGAAGAGGACATTGGCTAACTGTGTCCAGAGTGAGGAAGTCAAATGGAAAATGACATGGAGATCTTATCCCTGAGGCGTAATCAGAAGAACTGGCACGTTACATAAGATTAAGAAAGAACATCTCTAAGTGTTTGAAGAAGGAAAACATTTAAGCGATGTAGTTAGAAGAGGGATAACATTCCCGAGGGTTAAAATAGATGGAAGTTGAAAGGAAGCACAAAATGTGCAAAAGAAGCAAGCATTTCTCACTAGCTAGAATACCTGGAAAAGGAATGGTTTTGTCTCGTGAGCAGGTAGGGCCCCCAAGGCTGGACAGAATCCAGTAGATGCTGGATGACCACTGTTAGGGACCTGCATTGAGTCCTTAAGCCTTAGAATTAAAAAGAACTTTGTGTGTGTGTGTGTGTGTGTGTGTGTGTTAGTTGCTTAGTCGTGTCCGGCTCTTTGTGACCCCATGGACTGCAGCCCACCAGGCTCCTCCATCCATGGAATTTTCCAGGCAAGAGTACTGGAGTGGGCTGCCATTTCCTTCTCCGAAAAAGAACCTTAGAAACCAAATATAGAAATTCTACTGAAAGAGAGGCTGGGAAAGTGAAACTATGGTCTTGTCCATTTCCTGGATTCTGTTACTATAAAAGCTCTCGAAGTCCACCCACTGGATGGCTCTCCGTCGGGGCCGCAAGACGCACGACTTGGGCTCTCCATATGCTGAACACTGATCGTTGCTGGCTCGTTCTCGCCTCGGCCCTTGCTGGTGTTCTTAGGCTCCTAAAAGCACGTGATCCATACACCTAAAAGGCTGAGTTACAAGCTCACTACGAGTGGGTTGTATTTGTTCCCAGACCTGTTTATACCAGCTTTATTTTCCATTGTAATTAAATGGCTTGATTAACTAGAAGCCTGCCCTTGTAGCTCAGCTGGTGAAGAATCTGCCTACAATGCAGGAGACCTGGGTTTGAGTCCTGGGTCGGGAAGATCTCCTGGAGAAGGAAATGCCAACCCACTCCAGTGTGCTTGCCTGGAGGATCCCATGGACTCTGGCCCACCAGGCTCCTCTGTCCCTGGGGTTGCAGGAGTCAGACATGACTTAGCCGCTAAACCACCACCAAACCAGTGATACCTGAATCTGAGACGGGGGTTGTTACTTCTGTGGAACAGACGCGATTGCTCTGGAGAGCTGCTACAGGAAAAGTGACAAGTGGCCGTTGAATTCGATGTGGGAGAGAAACTTTTAAAAGGCCGGCAGAATAACGTAGAAATCTAGAGGGATTCGGCCCTCAAATTGTAGTTCTTGGTTTATTTTTAAAGCAAATGAAACAGAACATTATATTTTATGCGGTAATGGACTGTGTCCATAATTCCTATGGTGAAGCCCCCCAAACCCTGTACCTCGGAATGCAATTGCATCTGGAGACGGCCTTTAAAAAAGGGATTTGGTGAAAATGAGGTAATTAAGGTGGAAAGAAAGTGAAGTTGCTCAGTCGTGTCCGACTCTTTGTGACCCCATGGACTGTAGCCTACCAGGCTCCTCTGTCCATGGGATTTTCCAGGCAGTAGTACTGTAGTGGATTGCCATTTCCTTCTCCAGGGGATCTTCCCAACCCAGGGATCGAACCCAGGTCTCCCAAATTGTAGACAGACGCTTTACCGTCTGAGCCACCAGGGAAGTCCAGAGGTGGGGCCCTAACTTAAAACGGCTGGGGTCCTGAGAAGAGGAAGAAATACGGGAGTGCTGGACACAGAGAAAAGACCACATGACGGGGCAGAGGGCCACCTTCTACCAGCCATGGAGTGCGGCCACAGAAGAACCAAACCGTCTGACCCCTTGACCTTGGACTTCCAGCTTCTAGAGCTGTGAGCGCATCCATTTCAGCTTGAGCTGCCCAGCCTATGGCGTTTTGTTATGGCGGCCTTGACAAACTCACACAGATGTTTTGTGGGCCAATTTTTGTGAAGAGACAAGACAGAGCAGCGGTCAGGAGACCCAAGCTCAAAAGTCTGGTGAACGGATATTGTGTGTTAAACAAAGTGCTTCAGATACTTGTAGTAATTGGTCATGATTACCTGCCTAACCTACTGTTTCGATTCATACAGCAGAGACATTCTTTCCCTCCAGACTGGAGGGCGTCTACTGTGTCCTGTGTCATCCTTTTGTTTGTTCGTAAACACTTTATCAAGGGCTGTTTATCATGACATTCGGAGAGCAGAATGAAACAAGTAGATATTGTTCTGGTGGCAAGAAGCTGAGAAGAGCAATAGGAGTTAGACACGAGTCTAGTTAGACACAAGCAACCCTCCGTCAAGGCAGTAGGGTGATGAGTCAGAGCTGAGGAACCTAAAAGGCTGCAGAAGTTCTCGGAAAAGGGGGATGGTTTTCCCCTGGTGATCAGGGGACATTTGAATTTCCCTTTGAAGCTGAAGGTAAGGTTTGAACTAGGCTGGAGGGTTATTCAATGTAGAAGGGCTGGTGTGACAAAAGCACAAAGCTTTGAAAGGTCACAGGACATTTTTGAAATGGCCAGTGGGTCCATTTGACTAAGGCGTGGAGGTCAGTGGACAGCTGTGTGGTCGCTGGGCCCTCTCTGTACAGCCCTGACTCTAGCCCCAGCCCCAGTTCCCATGCCAGCCTGCCTTCACCTTTAGGCCCCGGGCCCAGGAGTCTAACTGTGGCCGCGCTCAGATGGGATGCACTTTATCACTTTTCTGCCCAGCTGGGCTTCCATAGCTCCCGTAGCTCCTCCATGGAAACTCAGCCAGACGTCAGCCCTTTAGGGAAACTGCATTAGTTCCTGCTGCTCCCGTAATACACACTTAGTGGCTTAGAACAACCCACAGATTTACCCCCTTATGCTTCTGTAGGGCAGGAGTCTGACAGGGTCGCATTGCTTCAGTCAAGGAGTCAGCAAGGCTGTCTTCTCGGGAGAAGCCGCTCCTTGCTTTTCCAGCTCCTAGAAGCCCCGACTTTCCTCAGCCCCACCCTCCACCCTCCCCATCGAGGGCAGGCTGGGTCTCCCGCACATCAGGTCGCTCTGCTGTCCTCCTCTAATTCCCCCTTTCACTCTCAAAGACCCCTCAGACTTCACTGGATGCCCCCAACACTCCAGGACGCACTCCTGACCTTAGACTCAGCTGATGAGCAGTCTGTAACCTGGATTCCAGTTTGCTGTGTAATCTAATTTTGTCACTTGCTAAGTTGTTTCAGTTGTGTCCAGCTCTTAAATGACCCCATAGACTGTACCCCCCAGGCTCCTCCGTCCATGGGATTCTCCAGGCAAGAATACTGGAGTGGGCTGCCATGCCCTCCTCCAGGGGATCTTCTTGACCCAGGGATCGAACCTGCCTCTCTTACCTCTCCTGCATCGGCAGGCGGGTTCCTTACCACCAGGTCACAGATTTGGGGATCTAGGTGACGGACAGCGCGGTAGGGCCATTATTCCATCTTCCACAGAAACCTCCCCTCATTTTTCCCATCAATGCCAGGAAGGCATTTTGTTCTCATAACATCTTTTTCTTTGTTTCTGTAAGATAAATACACTGGAGAAGAACATAACCCTAAACTACTTTTTTTTGTTGTTTTCAATGATCTTTATTTCATTGCTGTGTTGGGTGTGCTACACTCTGAATTTGATTGTATACAATAAAATTACTTCCCAAGTGGTTATAACAATTAATACCTACCTGGATGCTAGTCTCTAATTTCTTTTCAAAAAAATTAAAAAATAATAGGAGCATAACTGCTTTACAATGTGTTAATTTCTGCTGTGCAGTGAAGTGAATCAGTTGTATGTGTACTTATGTCCCCTCCCTCTGAACCTCCCACCCCCCCACCACACCCCTCCGGGTCATCACTGAGCGCTCAGCTGAGCTCCCTGGGCCGCACAACAGCTTCCCTCTAGCTATCTGTTCTGCACAAGGTACTGCACACATGTCAATCCTATTCTCTCAATTTGCCCCACCCTCTTCTTCCTACCCCTTGTCATAATATCTTACATACAGCACACTCCGAACTTCACCCTTGCTATTAATTAAAAAAAAATTACTTACTATTTAGTGATCATCATACACTTGGCTTGTTCAGGGAAGATGCTGTCTCTTTTATCTCATAATTGCTTCTGAGTCCCCAGTACATGGTGCATAGCAGTTACAGGAGAAAGGGGCTGAGGATGGGGGACGGAAGAATTAAATGCCTTTAAAATGCATGAAATCTATTAAATGATGAAAATGTCTCTTCGATGACTTATCTGAAAAATCCCGAGAAAGGAGATGGCTGAGTCCTGGTATTCGAGAGAGTTCTTTACATCCTCTGGGCAGTGGAGTCCTGAAAATACTTTGCTGCATCCACGGATACGAAGGACCAAGCAGAGTGAAGAGTGGGCTCGTGAACAGTAGGTCTTCAAAAGGTCTCCTTTTCATCTTTTCCTTTTGCTCGTAGCAAGACAGGAACAGGAACGCAGAGAGGGAAACGCCCTAATGTTATGAAGAGGCCCTGATGTTTCAGCCAGGCTGCACGGGGACCCAGGTGTGTGGCTGCACAGAAGACCCTGAATCAACATCCCCGCATCAGCAGAGCAGCTGCCACCTGGATGAAATGACAAGAAGGCAGCCTTGCTCCCTGATCCGCACGCCGGTTCTCCTCGCCCCCCATCTCCTGCCTGCTCGCTGTTTCTGTGCTGGAGAACTGCCTCCTCCGTTAGCAGCTGATCTACTTAAGTGACTACTGAAATAGCCCCCAGAAAGTTGCAGAAGGGGCTGTCAATTCATGCAATGATATTTAAATTATTCCCAGTCTCTCATCTCTCCGAAGTCCCTCTCCATCTGCAGTCAGCCTGCGAGGTCACGTCCCCAGCCTGGGTGTCTCTAGAACTGAATCCCCTGACCTCCCCCATCAGGATTCATTAGCTGAGGATTGGGCCTCCCACGTGGCTCAGCAGTACAGAATCCACTCGCCAGTGCAGGAGAAGTAGGAGACTGGGGTTGGATCCCTGGTCAGGAAGATCCCAGGCAACCCTCTCCAGTGTTCTTGCCTGGAGAATCCTGTGGACACAGAAGCCTGGCGGGCTATGGTCCAGGGGGTCGCAAAGAGTCAGACACTACTGAACACAAGTGTGCAAGGCTGTGTGCATAGTCAGTTCTCAACTGAGACATGAGATCGTGTAGAGATACACTTCCAGATCGGGTCTGATTTTTCTGCTCCTTGCCGTGTATGGGGAGAGGGGTGCTGGGGGCTGAGGCAGTCAGAGGGCAGATGTTGCAAAAAATAAAGTAGAGGACATCATTCAGATAGGAAATAGCGTGTGAACACACTGCTGTGATTCTTTGAAGTAATAGCTTCTGTCCTGGGTTCCCAGGTGGCTCAATGGTAAAGAATCTGCCTGCAATGCAGAAGCCGCAGGAGACGTGGGTTTGATCCCTGGGTCGGGATGATCCACTGAAAGAGGAAAGGGCAACCCACTCCAGTATTCTTGCCTGGAAAATCCCATGGACAGAGGAGGGCGGGCTACAGTCCATGGGATCGCAAAGATTCAGACAACTGAAGCGGCTCAGCACACCCTCATGCACGTGGTTCCTATTAAGGGTGTGCTGGCAACATCCTTAAAAGGTTTGCAACAACAGCTGGGGTGACATCTCTCTGAGATGGATGTTGTTGGACTGGTCAGAATTTCTTCTCCCCTGCCTCCATTCTGAATAATGGGAAAAATGAATGTATTTAGAACCAGCCAGCTGGACTCAGTGTAGATGATGTCAATGTGCTTGGCAGAGGGCAAAGCATGCCATCGGGGATGCCTGTAAGGCAACATCCTCTCTTCCAAGCATCGAGGTTGTGCTGACCTTGACCTTATCTTGTTCTGAGACCTTCAAGCTTCTTGGATGCTGATTGGCCCTGAAGTCCTGGTCCTTCACAAAGGCTCTTGGGGGTTGCTCTCAATCTTCTCCATCCTTGTGGCCATGGGTGGGGAATTAGATGAGGTCATAGGGGTGTAAACTGTTGCTCCGCGGAGGGCTCCCTCAAGCGCACACAGGGCGGAGGGCTCTCCCAAGCGCACACGGGGCGGAGGGCTCCCCCAAGGGCACGCGGGGCAGAGGGCACACGGGGCGGAGGGCTCCCCGAAGCGCACACAGGGCGGAGGGCTCCCCCAAGGGCACGCGGGGCGGAGGGCTCTCCCAAGCGCACACAGGGCGCTACTGCCACCCCAGGAGCTCTCTGGCTGCAAATGCCTTTCAGCACCAGTTCTGTGACTTTCAAAGACGGCCTTGGCTTTGATTTTGCAGAGGAGGGGTGTGGTGTCAGGGGTTTCCTTTTTTGCTTTCAACACCGTCTTCATAAAAAAAAGGGGTCTCTCGGTTCCAGCTGTTTTCTATCTTTCAGAATCAGTGGCCGCAAGTGCAACTGACAGAAATGAAGTAAGTAAAAGGTGGACATCACTTTGTAGGAGATTCTGAAGCAGGACAAATTCTTAAGGAAAAAGTATCAGCATTCAAAATGTAGCAAACCGGGGACCCAGCAAGAAAGCAAACTGTTTACAATGATAGCCGCTTAGAACTCGTCCTCGAATCTACCCTTCCTGGAGGAGATCTACTGGGTCACTGATTCTGAAAGAATTTGTGATGCAAAGTGGATAGATCAACATCTGATTCCTGGGAAGATGACAAAAATGCCTGATCGATAAACTTCACCAAAAACAGGGAAGCGGATGAAATGTAGATCTGACCAATTAGCCCGGGGGTTAGCGTCCTGAGCCATCTCTCCAGGCTCTCAGTTTTGCCTCTTGCCTGGATAAATATCTACCGTGAGTCACTGCTGCTCAGCCTTTGTAGGGTGGAATCAAAAAAGAAACTCAACGACATTACAGAATTCACAGGCTTTGCTTTCAAAGCAGCAGTTTGAAAAATAAATTTGTGTGTTAAACATTAAGATGAAGTTTAATACCTACTTGTTAGAAACCTTTGAAGAGAGAAAACGGGGTACTTTGTTCTGGAATAGATCACTTGCTTGAATTTGACATTACTTTTATCACATTTCCTTTGAAAGATGTTTCTGACTTAACACTTGACCTCTTTGAAAAGATAAAAGTCTTATATCCTATTGACAAAAATGTGTGTTTGTGTAGAAATACATTCTGTAATCACAAAAACACGCTTCAGTGGCCTCACGACTAGATGGTTTAAAACAAATTTCAAAAATGCAAGCTTGAAGCTCTACTGTTGTAAATATGCTTGCAAGTATATCATGTAGTCACTGTACATGTACAATGTCTTTACACAAGTTTTATTCTCATTTCTTTGCCTTATAATTTTTAGAATAAAACAGAAACCATCTTTAAGGGATGTTTGTGTTTTATGTGTTCGGGGCAGGGGACAGAAAGCAAACCAGCATATTTCTATCGTGTCTGACTCTCTGCGACCCCGTGGACTGCAGCCCGCCAGGCTCCTCTGTCCTTGGGATTCTCCAGGCAAGAGTACTGGAGTGGGTTGCCATTCCTTTCTCCAGGGAAGCTTCCTGACCCAGGGATCGAACCCAGGTCTCCTGCATTGGCAGGTGGATTCTTTACCACTGAGCTACCTGGGAAGCCCCTATTTGTGTCATAATTTTTTTTAAAAAAAAACTTTGAATGAAGCATCAGGGTTGTTCTATTCTAATGAAACATTTGGGTAGGTATATATATATATTTTTAAAAAGACTGTTGCCTGGTTCTTCTCCCAGTGCTCCTGATGTAAGTTGGTCAGCAGGGTGGTTCGGAAGCTCCCAAGTGATGCCTTTAAAGGAAACCGAAAGCCCAAGAACCAGTGTGTGCGAGCTATTCATTTGATCTCAAAATCGGGCAATTGTCATGTGTGTTTAATCATATGTTTCCAGTATATCCTCAACCAGAAGTTCTCAAGCTTTATTGAGGAACCAGAATCACCAGGAGGGCTCCTTGCCCCACTCTGGAGTTTCTGTAAGTAGGGGTGAGGCCAGACACTTTGCTTTCTAGAAGGTTACAAGCAGTGCTGATAGAGTGGGTTCCATAGGTCACCCTCTGTGAACCACACTTTCGCTCTCTTTTAAAATGTAATACTTTCTATTAAATACTTCGAATTTAATTTTTGGATTAAAATTTTGGATGCAGAATACATCATGAGAAACGCTGGGCTGGAAGAAACACAAGCTGGAATCAAGATTGCTGGGAGAAATATCAATAACCTCAGATATGCAGATGACACCACCCTTATGGCAGAAAGTGAAGAGGAGCTAAAAAGCCTCTTGATGAAAGTGAAAGAAGAGAGCAAAAAGGTTGGCTTAAAGCTCAACATTCAGAAAACGAAGATCATGGCATCCAGTCCCATCACTTCATGGGAAATAGATGGGGAAACAGTGGAAACAGTGTCAGACTTTATTTTTTGGGCTCCAAAATCACTGCAGATGGTGACTGCAGCCATGAAATTAAAAGACGCTTACTCCTTGGAAGAAAAGTTATGACCAACCTGGATAGTATATTCAAAAGCAGAGACATTACTTTGCCGACTAAGGTCCGTCTAGTCAAGGCTATGGTTTTTCCTGTGGTCATGTATGGATGTGAGAGTTGGACTGTGAAGAAGGCTGAGCGCCGAAGAATTGATGCTTTTGAACTGTGGTGTTGGAGAAGACTCTTGAGNTGTGTCCTGTGTCATCCTTTTGTTTGTTCGTAAACACTTTATCAAGGGCTGTTTATCATGACATTCGGAGAGCAGAATGAAACAAGTAGATATTGTTCTGGTGGCAAGAAGCTGAGAAGAGCAATAGGAGTTAGACACGAGTCTAGTTAGACACAAGCAACCCTCCGTCAAGGCAGTAGGGTGATGAGTCAGAGCTGAGGAACCTAAAAGGCTGCAGAAGTTCTCGGAAAAGGGGGATGGTTTTCCCCTGGCGATCAGGGGACATTTGAATTTCCCTTTGAAGCTGAAGGTAAGGTTTGAACTAGGCTGGAGGGTTATTCAATGTAGAAGGGCTGGTGTGACAAAAGCACAAAGCTTTGAAAGGTCACAGGACATTTTTGAAATGGCCAGTGGGTCCATTTGACTAAGACGTGGAGGTCAGTGGACAGCTGTGTGGTCACTGGGCCCTCCTCTGTACAGCCCTGACTCTAGCCCCAGCCCCAGTTCCCATGCCGGCCTGCCTTCACCTTTAGGCCCCGGGCCCAGGAGTCTAACTGTGGCCGCGCTCAGATGGGATGCACTTTATCACTTTTCTGCCCAGCTGGGCTTCCATAGCTCCCGTAGCTCCTCCATGGAAACTCAGCCAGACGTCAGCCCTTTAGGGAAACTGCATTAGTTCCTGCTGCTCCCGTAATACACACTTAGTGGCTTAGAACAACCCACAGATTTACCCCCTTATGCTTCTGTAGGGCAGGAGTCTGACAGGGTCGCATTGCTTCAGTCAAGGAGTCAGCAAGGCTGTCTTCTCGGGAGAAGCCGCTCCTTGCTTTTCCAGCTCCTAGAAGCCCCGACTTTCCTCAGCCCCACCCTCCACCCTCCCCATCGAGGGCAGGCTGGGTCTCCCGCACATCAGGTCGCTCTGCTGTCCTCCTCTAATTCCCCCTTTCACTCTCAAAGACCCCTCAGACTTCACTGGATGCCCCCAACACTCCAGGACGCGCTCCTGACCTTAGACTCAGCTGATGAGCAGTCTGTAACCTGGATTCCAGTTTGCTGTGTAATCTAATTTTGTCACTTGCTAAGTTGTTTCAGTTGTGTCCAGCTCTTAAATGACCCCATAGACTGTACCCCCCAGGCTCCTCCGTCCATGGGATTCTCCAGGCAAGAATACTGGAGTGGGCTGCCATGCCCTCCTCCAGGGGATCTTCTTGACCCAGGGATCGAACCTGCCTCTCTTACCTCTCCTGCATCGGCAGGCGGGTTCCTTACCACCAGGTCACAGATTTGGGGATCTAGGTGACGGACAGCGTGGTAGGGCCATTATTCCATCTTCCACAGAAACCTCCCCTCATTTTTCCCATCAATGCCAGGAAGGCATTTTGTTCTCATAACATCTTTTTCTTTGTTTCTGTAAGATAAATACACTGGAGAAGAACATAACCCTAAACTACTTTTTTTTGTTGTTTTCAATGATCTTTATTTCATTGCTGTGTTGGGTGTGCTACACTCTGAATTTGATTGTATACAATAAAATTACTTCCCAAGTGGTTATAACAATTAATACCTACCTGGATGCTAGTCTCTAATTTCTTTTCAAAAAAATTAAAAAATAATAGGAGCATAACTGCTTTACAATGTGTTAATTTCTGCTGTGCAGTGAAGTGAATCAGTTGTATGTGTACTTATGTCCCCTCCCTCTGAACCTCCCACCCCCCCACCACACCCCTCCGGGTCATCACTGAGCGCTCAGCTGAGCTCCCTGGGCCGCACAACAGCTTCCCTCTAGCTATCTGTTCTGCACAAGGTACTGCACACATGTCAATCCTATTCTCTCAATTTGTCCCACCCTCTTCTTCCTACCCCTTGTCATAATATCTTACATACAGCACACTCCGAACTTCACCCTTGCTATTAATTAAAAAAAAATTACTTACTATTTAGTGATCATCATACACTTGGCTTGTTCAGGGAAGATGCTGTCTCTTTTATCTCATAATTGCTTCTGAGTCCCCAGTACATGGTGCATAGCAGTTACAGGAGAAAGGGGCTGAGGATGGGGGACGGAAGAATTAAATGCCTTTAAAATGCATGAAATCTATTAAATGATGAAAATGTCTCTTCGATGACTTATCTGAAAAATCCCGAGAAAGGAGATGGCTGAGTCCTGGTATTCGAGAGAGTTCTTTACATCCTCTGGGCAGTGGAGTCCTGAAAATACTTTGCTGCATCCACGGATACGAAGGACCAAGCAGAGTGAAGAGTGGGCTCGTGAACAGTAGGTCTTCAAAAGGTCTCCTTTTCATCTTTTCTTTTTGCTCGTAGCAAGAGAGGAACAGGAACGCAGAGAGGGAAATGCCCTAATGTTATGAAGAGGCCCTGATGTTTCAGCCAGGCTGCACGGGGACCCAGGTGTGTGGCTGCACAGAAGACCCTGAATCAACATCCCCGCATCAGCAGAGCAGCTGCCACCTGGATGAAATGACAAGAAGGCAGCCTTGCTCCCTGATCCGCACGCCGGTTCTCCTCGCCCCCCATCTCCTGCCTGCTCGCTGTTTCTGTGCTGGAGAACTGCCTCCTCCGTTAGCAGCTGATCTACTTAAGTGACTACTGAAATAGCCCCCAGAAAGTTGCAGAAGGGGCTGTCAATTCATGCAATGATATTTAAATTATTCCCAGTCTCTCATCTCTCCGAAGTCCCTCTCCATCTGCAGTCAGCCTGCGAGGTCACGTCCCCAGCCTGGGTGTCTCTAGAACTGAATCCCCTGACCTCCCCCATCAGGATTCATTAGCTGAGGATTGGGCCTCCCACGTGGCTCAGCAGTACAGAATCCACCCGCCAGTGCAGGAGAAGTAGGAGACTGGGGTTGGATCCCTGGTCAGGAAGATCCCAGGCAACCCTCTCCAGTGTTCTTGCCTGGAGAATCCTGTGGACACAGAAGCCTGGCGGGCTATGGTCCAGGGGGTCGCAAAGAGTCAGACACTACTGAACACAAGTGTGCAAGGCTGTGTGCATAGTCAGTTCTCAACTGAGACATGAGATCGTGTAGAGATACACTTCCAGATCGGGTCTGATTTTTCTGCTCCTTGCCGTGTATGGGGAGAGGGGTGCTGGGGGCTGAGGCAGTCAGAGGGCAGATGTTGCAAAAAATAAAGTAGAGGACATCATTCAGATAGGAAATAGCGTGTGAACACACTGCTGTGATTCTTTGAAGTAATAGCTTCTGTCCTGGGTTCCCAGGTGGCTCAATGGTAAAGAATCTGCCTGCAATGCAGAAGCCGCAGGAGACGTGGGTTTGATCCCTGGGTCGGGATGATCCACTGAAAGAGGAAAGGGCAACCCACTCCAGTATTCTTGCCTGGAAAATCCCATGGACAGAGGAGGGCGGGCTACAGTCCATGGGATCGCAAAGATTCAGACACAACTGAAGCGGCTCAGCACACCCTCATGCACGTGGTTCCTATTAAGGGTGTGCTGGCAACATCCTTAAAAGGTTTGCAACAACAGCTTGGGTAACATCTCTCTGAGATGGATGTTGTTGGACTGGTCAGAATTTCTTCTCCCCTGCCTCCATTCTGAATAATGGGAAAAATGAATGTATTTAGAACCAGCCAGCTGGACTCAGTGTAGATTATGTCAATGTGCTTGGCAGAGGGCAAAGCATGCCATCGGGGATGCCTGTAAGGCAATATCCTCTCTTCCAAGCATCGAGGTTGTGCTGACCTTGACCATATCTTGTTCTGAGACCTTCAAGCTTCTTGGGTGCTGATTGGCCCTGAAGTCCTGGTCCTTCACAAAGGCTCTTGGGGGTTGCTCTCAATCTTCTCCATCCTTGTGGCCATGGGTGGGGAATTAGATGAGGTCATAGGGGTGTAAACTGTTGCTCCGCGGAGGGCTCCCCCAAGCGCACACAGGGCGGAGGGCTCTACCAANTACACTGCCTCACAAGTTTTCAAGTCAAACACCTCATTTACTGTAAAATGTGAAATCCCCCTTCTCCCTTTCTCACAACAGGAGGGGTTTTCTTAGGTCCTTTAAGAAAATAGATGGAGGCTTTGACACTCCACGGGGTTCCCGGTTCATGGTTTGGGAACCGCTGCTTTACTGTGTGCTGGGAATGTGAAAGTCTCTGCCCTCAGACTGGGGTCCACGCGGGAACCGCTGGCATCCTTCTGCTTGATGTGATGGTGGGAAAGCCTTCCCTTTAATTGGATGAAAACCTCTCATTCCATAATCAGAGGGGAAAAAAAAAAAAAAAACACCCTCAGCTTGCACTCATGCTCTGTGGTAGGTGTCGGCTCTGCCCTCTGGGTCAGATGGAGTTGTGGTGGGTGGGATGACCCCAACCTGAACGAGATGGCGAGCTCCCCTGGGGAGCGGAGAAGCAGGCTGAGAAGGCAGCTTGGCGGTGCCAGAGGTGGGGTGGGGTTCTCCAAGTTCACGGTTTTGACCAGGGCGCGGTCTGCTTCCCCCCTCCGAATGCTTTGTAACTGTTTTTGGCTGATGGACATGGAAGTTTGCATAAAATAGTCTTATTTAATGAGGACTGCCCTTGATCTTTTTCCAGGCCCACGATGGAAATTTTCAATAAGAAAAAGTCTGCTTAATAAATGCATTTGGTAAACATTAAATTGACTTCACCCCAAGTACTTTTTTTTTTTACTTTTATGTAGATTTCCACAATAAGTTCCATCTGGGAAAAGCCACATTTTCCAGGGGGTGGGAGTGAATTTCTTTTCTTTTATTCCACGGTGGAGTCTGAAATCCCTAGTCTCTCTGGTTCCTTTGACCTTCCATAAGATGATGGGGCTATGTGCCTGCAAAAAAAAAAAAAAACACCCTCAGCTTGCACTCATGCTCTGTGGTAGGTGTCGGCTCTGCCCTCTGGGTCAGATGGAGTTGTGGTGGGTGGGATGACCCCAACCTGAACGAGATGGCGAGCTCCCCTGGGGAGCGGAGAAGCAGGCTGAGAAGGCAGCTTGGCGGTGCCAGAGGTGGGGTGGGGTTCTCCAAGTTCACGGTTTTGACCAGGGCGCGGTCTGCTTCCCCCCTCCGAATGCTTTGTAACTGTTTTTGGCTGATGGACATGGAAGTTTGCATAAAATAGTCTTATTTAATGAGGACTGCCCTTGATCTTTTTCCAGGCCCACGATGGAAATTTTCAATAAGAAAAAGTCTGCTTAATAAATGCATTTGGTAAACATTAAATTGACTTCACCCCAAGTACTTTTTTTTTTTACTTTTATGTAGATTTCCACAATAAGTTCCATCTGGGAAAAGCCACATTTTCCAGGGGGTGGGAGTGAATTTCTTTTCTTTTATTCCACGGTGGAGTCTGAAATCCCTAGTCTCTCTGGTTCCTTTGACCTTCCATAAGATGATGGGGCTATGTGCCTGCCGGAAAGGGCAGGACCTGCAGTGGATTATGACCTAAAATCAGTGTTCCGTTTTCCTCTCTCTCTTTCTTTTTTATTTTAGGTTATCTCTTGAGGACACTTGGTGTATTAGTTGCTCAGTCGTGTCCCTCTTTTTATGACCCCAAGGACAATGGCCCACAAGGCTCCTCTGTCCATGGAATTCTCCAGGCAACAATACTGGAGTGGGTTGTCATTCCCTTCTCCAGGGGATCTTCCTGACCCAGGGATCAAACCTGCATTTCTTGCATCCCCTGCCTTGCAGGTGAATTCCTTACCACTGCACCACGTGGGAAGCGTCTTATTGGTGGCTGAAAGTCAAAGCGAAAATGTTAGTTGCCCANATTCTCCAGGCAACAATACTGGAGTGGGTTGTCATTCCCTTCTCCAGGGGATCTTCCTGACCCAGGGATCAAACCTGCATTTCTTGCATCCCCTGCCTTGCAGGTGAATTCCTTACCACTGCACCACGTGGGAAGCGTCTTATTGGTGGCTGAAAGTCAAAGCGAAAATGTTAG
Source organism: Oreotragus oreotragus (assembly GCA_006410675.1). Taxonomy (NCBI): domain Eukaryota; kingdom Metazoa; phylum Chordata; class Mammalia; order Artiodactyla; family Bovidae; genus Oreotragus; species Oreotragus oreotragus. The sequence continues at coordinate 26,488 of SJYX01007397.1, forward strand.
TTGCCCAGTCGTATACAGCTCTTTGCAAACCTATGGATTGTAGCCTGCCAGGCTCCTCTGTCCATGAAATTTTCCAGGTCATTATACTGGAGTGGGTAGCCATTCCCTTCTCTAGGGCATCTTCCCCACCCTGGTCTCTTTACCATCTGAGCCACCAGGGAAGCCCATACTGGTGGCTGGGGGATTGCTTTTCTTCCAAAGCATTTTAAAACCTTTTTCTGTGTTTTAATGATCTACTGTTGTATATGAATCTATCTCAAAGCTTTAGTGGTTTAAAGCAGCATGAGTTCTCAGGATTAAGGAACTCAGAGGTCCTGCTCCTCGTGAGGCTGGCTGGGCTCAAGATCCCCGTGTCTATACTGGGAGTGAGCTGGTTGGGCCAGGTGGGCTTGTTCACAAGTCTGCCTCGCCCCCGAATTGCCCTCTTGCTCCATGTGGCCAGGTCAGGCCTTCTCACCACATTGGCTTGAAGGTGGTCAGAACTCTCGCGAGGTGATGGGCTTCTAAGGAGGAGGACAAAGAAGCCTCAAGGGTGGGAAGAGGCTCAGCATTGCTCCACCCATGTGTCGTCACTCAAAGCAAGAGACAGGGCCAGTGGAAATACAAGGAGAGAGGAAAGAGGTCCCCCATGTGGACTGGAGGGAACGCGTGAGCTCAGAGCGCAGTAAGGAATTGACGGGGGCCGTCCTGGGGGACCGTCAGTCCACTCTGAATGGCAGGCTCACGTCCCCGCAGAATTTGTCTGCTGAAGCCCTAATCCTCTCTGCAATGCTGGGAGGTGGGGCCTTTGGGGGGCAGGGTGGAATTGGTTTGTGAGGGTGGGGCCCTTGTTTTGGAATTAGTGGTCTCAAGAAAACAAGAGACACAGCGTCTTTCTCTCCGACATGTGAGGGCACAGCGGGAAGAGGGGAAGCTACAAGCCAGACACTGGATCTTCTGGGCCCTTCGTCTAGCACTTCCAGCCTCCAGAAGCGTGAGAAATAGAGGTCTGTTGTTTAACCTGTCATGCTGTCTATGTATGTTATCTCGTTACAGCAGCCCGGGCTGAAGCGCACCATGGCAGCACATGTTTTCAGCCATACCCCTCACCACCCAGGGTATCCTGAGTGCACCACTTTCTCTTGCAAACAGAGAGAGCCCCTGTGCCCATTGGCTTTCTTAGCCAGTAAATCCTTCCCCATGGCCTAACCCTATTTACTGGAGCCCTGATGCATGCCAGGCTTGGGCAGTGGTGGCGTCTACACACATCACTGCTCAGAGGGAGGCCATGCTGCAGTTGGGGGTGCACGAACCAAGAGTTAAATAATAACGTGAGCTGGCGTTCGAAACAAGGAAGCCTAGAAGCCAGGAGAAGACTCTTCAGAGTCCCTTGGACATCAAGGAGAGCCAACCAGTCCATCCTAAAGGAAATCAGCCCTGAATATTCACTGAAAGGAGTGATGCTAAAGTTGAAGCTCCAGTACTCTGGCCAATCTTGTGGGAAGAGCCAACTCATTGGAAAAGACCCTGATGCTGGGAAAGATTGACGGCGGGAGGAGAAGGGGGCATCAGAGGGTGAGATGGTTGGATGGCATCATCGACTCAATAGACATGGGTCTGAGCAAACTCTGGGAGACAGTGAAGGACAAGGAAGCCTGACATGCCGCCGTTCATGGGGTAGCAAAGAGATGGACACAACTGAGCGACTGAACAACAGAACAGAAGGCAGAGGAGGAAGGAACAAAAGGTGAGGCTACTTGAGAAGCAATGAAATAGGGCGCTCACGAAAGGCTTGCAGCAGAAAGCTGGGAGGACATGCCGGCATGCTTCTCTCATATGTATTAGGGAAAGCGCTTTTTAAAAATAAAATTTCACTGAAGTATAGTTGATTTACAATGTTGTTTTCATTTCTGCTGTAAAGCAAGATGACTCAGTCATATATTCATTCTTTTTCATATTCTTTTCCATTATGGTTTATCATAGAATATTGGATATAGCTTCCTGTGCTATAGAGTAGGACCTTATGGTTTATCCATTCTATGTGTAACAGTTCGCATCTGCTAATTCCAAACTCCCAATCCTTCTTCCCTCCTTCACGTCTCTCCTAGGAAAAACTCACTGGGGATCGCTTTTCAAGAGGCCAAGTTCTTTCATAAACTAGGGAGCTGGATTCATTTCCTTTGAGGCTAAAAGTGCAAGTCTCCTAGGTTGAAGCAGGCACTTGCTCATCCTGGCACACGACACATGGCACGGAGAGTCTTCTGTGGTTGGGCCCTGTTCTTGGCAGCGGGGACTCAGAGAGACCCACGCAAGGTGGAGGAGGCAGGAGGCAGCCTATTCTCATGGAGACTGTGCGGGAAGTTCAGGAGGAGGCCGCTTTCTTCTGTTACGAATGCGCCTCAACCCATGAAAACCCCACTGGCTTCCTCTCCCTCTTTCCTGCCTGCGAGCTCTGCAGACATACAAACCCACAGCTCACATGGGGCTCCGTGCCACCCCCGGGGGAGGAAAACACCCTGTAACACCCCCCGACCCCCGCCCTTCCGCTCTCACCCCTGGGCCCACTCGTCACCAGCTACTTCCAGCTGAAAGGCACGGAGCCTCTCAGCAGGTAGGTTCTGGTTTCCCTCGAGGGTGTGTTTTGTTTTTGTTTGGAAGAGCAGCTCCCGTCTGGTGACCATATGTATTCTCCCTGGCCTCCCAGAAACCGCCGTAATGACAGGGCAGGGCTCGTCAGATTATCTGAGTTTTCCATCGACGGGCTAATCTGAATTTGAGATGTATTTTATTCATCATGTGGAGAAGATCGGACCCTCAAGTCAAGTTAACCGACTGGCACGTTTTTCTGCCCTTCACAGACTCAGAGCGGTTTTCTGCTCTGCCTTTCAGCACCCCCGTCTACCCCCGAGGCCCTGATTTGGGGGTAGGACTGGGTTCCTTCCACGCCGTCTATCAATCACTTCTGCTCCTTATGCAAACACAGACAGTTTTGTCATTATTCCCAAAATAGGTGCTTTCAAGAAGGCTGGCAACCAGTTTATCTTGCTCTTTTCTGTAGCTGTTTTTACTTGTAGAGCAATAACAGGACAGACCCACTATTTTTCAAGGCAGTAATTCGGCGCTCTTGCTGATATAAACAACTCACCTTTTGGCCTTGTAGTGTACTCACTGGGGAGCATGATTATTCTTTTTATTGCCTTGTAAAGTAGCTCGCTTGTCACATTACTGCTTAATTGGGAACACAAAATAATAAATAATTTAAAATAGGACTATTGCTGCATATACAGGCAGGCGAATAAAGCAAGGCCTGGATCAGGTCCCTTTGGTGTCGCTCAAGGGTTCTGGAATGTTAGAGCTTTAAATAATGATCTGGGGCCGAAGATGCCTTTGAAACTTTTTCTGAAGTCGTTTCTGCCTCTCATTCCTCCGTAGAAATGCATCAGAAGCGTTTGTGTTTCTGGAAGCAGGTTGAAAATGTCCTGCCATCGCGTGTCTTCAACAGAGAGGATCTTAATAGCGCTTATGTCCCCACCGTCCTGCCCCTAAGGTGGATGCCGGCGAAAGCACACACGTCACGGAGCTGGTGAGACAGCTTCACAAGACTGTCCACCTGGAACGCTTGTCACGGGGCTGGACAGAGAGCAAAGAGCAGGTGAACGCCAAGGATTAAAGAAAGTCCAGTGCTTTCTCACAACCTTAGACCTTTTGGTTCAAACAGGACTAGTGTCTGTCTCTGAGAGGATGAGGTTGGCCATTCAAAGGGCTGATCTCGGGGCAAAGAAGGAAAGGGCCTGGGTGGGTCACTGTCTCCTGTGTCGACTTGGCCAGACTGTGGTGCCCAGCTGGTTGGTCAACAACAATTGGGTACCACATACATACGTATATAGATTGATAGACAGATAGATAGATGTAGACAGAGGTTGCTGTGAAGGTATTTTTCAGATGTGATTAATGTTTACAATTCATTACAAATGAGCTTACTTATAAAACAGAAATAGATTCACAGGCATAGAAAACAAATATATCGTTGTCAGAGAGGGTCACGGGGGTGTGGTGGGGGGAGACAAACTAAGAGTTTGGGAGTACCGTGTGCACACTGCTATACACAAAACAGGAAACCAACAAGGACCTATTGTAGAACAGGGAACTGTACTCGATGTCTTGCAGTTACCCATAACGGAAAACAGTCTAAAAAAGAATATATACATGTGTGTATTTATACATGAAAGTGAAGTCGCTCAGTCGTGTCTGACTCTTTGCGACCCCATGGACGGTAGCCTACCAGGATCCTCCATCCGTGGGACTTCTCAGGCAAGGATCCTGGAGCAGGTTGCCATTTTCTTCTCCAGGGGATCTTCCCAACCCAGGGATCAAACTGGGGTCTCCTGCATTGTAGGTAAAGCCACCAGGGAAGCCGCCGTATTTATACATGGATCCCATATGTGTGTGTGTGTGTGTGTGTGTGTGTGTGTGTGTGTGGATCACTTTGCTGTACACTTGACACAGCAAGGATGTGAGGCAGAGTCTGAGAAGCGTCTTCGTTCAGGCCCTGAGTGTGAACACTCTCAGCTGCAGACGCACCTCAGGCATCCCAGGGGATGTGCAGGCTGGTGTGTGCCTTCCTGCCAGGCAGGCGCTAAGTGGACTCTAATTCCTGACGTTGCTCTTGGCTCCCAAACAGTGTGCACTGTCAAGATGCAAAATGTGGCTTAGTGATTATCTGGGGCCTATTGCCCATTGTCAGGATACCCTGAAGTGGCTGTCATGGAATAGGTGATATTGCTTCTACAAAAACTTAACTTTCTGAGGCTTGGGGATGGTTTGGGGAGATCTAGCCATTTAACTAACTGTGGAACCCCAACTTTTCTGGACCCCATTCTTGCCTGAAAATGAGAAAGTTGGAAGGAAATGATCTTTTCCATTCCTTCTCAAGTTCCGCAGGGTGAGAAGTCTCTATGGACGCCACACTGCTTGGTCCAGCTGGGACGTGTGGACTTTGCCGCCCAGGGTGGCTGCAGACCTGGGGGGCTGGGTGAGCTGAGGATGCAAGGGTGGTCCTGCTCTGGCCGGCGCTTCCGCTTAGAGTGAGGAGGGAGGCTGAGGTGGTTTGCCTGGAAATGGCTAAGCAGGGACAAAGCGAGGGACAAAGTGGGAAACCAGAAACAGCCCTGAGGTCGGGGACCAGGGAAAAGGTCAGCAAGCTGGACGCAGTGAAGCGGAGATTAGAAGAGAGGTGCGTGAGAAAGGAACGCAGACGTTACACATCAAATGTCAACATTATGCACAATTAATGGTCTGGGCCTTTATCTGATGCAAACTGCTGACATGCGTTGCCTTGGAATTCTGGGTCAAAGCACTGACTTCCCTTGAGTGGCTGTTTTGTGCTGGGTACTTTGCATGCCATATGTTATTTAACCTTTACCAAAAACCTATGAGGTTGGTGTTCTTGTCCTAATCTTTACAAGTGATGATCCTGAAGCTCAGAGTTTTAAACAGCTCTCCCAGGATAGAATACTAACCTGGGAAGTGAGGGAGCTAAGATTCTGACTGTGGTCTTTCTGACTCCCAAATCCACAGAGAATCCCTTGCATACCTGTGTTTTAATGATGAATGAATGAATGAATAATTACATCTTTCCATTGATGAATAAGAGAAAGATGCATTCATCTTATCAAACAACTTGGCTTGTTTGATAAGTGACACCAAAAAATTACCCCGTCCTTTGCAAAACACGCTTCCCTAGTGGCTCAGATGGTAAAGAATCTGCCTTCCATGTAGGAGACCTGGGTTCGATCCCTGGGGCAGGAAGATCCCCTGGAGAAAGAAATGGAAATCCACTCCAGCATTCTTGCCTGGAGAATCCCATGGACAGGGGATCCGGGTGGGCTCTTGTCTGTGGGGTTGCAAAGAGTCGGACACGACTGAGCGACTAACACTACACTTTGCATAACAGATTTAGAAATAATTTTCACAACTGCATTTACAAGGATAGGGAGGAGCCTTTGATCAATGTGGAGCTTTGATGTTGCAGACTCTCTGAGGGCAGGAAGAATGGAGAACAGTTCTGTCTTTTTTAGTCTGAGGATCTGGCCGAGCTGGGGAGCCAGTCAAGGGTGGAGAAGCGATGGTTTCAGAGCCGCCATTCGGACGCTGACTCCTGCAGGCGCTTGTCTCCTCTTGCCCTGGGGATCGCCGTCTGCCTCACCCCCTTAGCGCCGAGTAGGCGTGCTGGGCAGGGGAGGCACGGTGTCCGCTTCCACCAGCAGCTCCACCGCCTGGGTAGTCATGCGCGCCTGCTCCTGCAAGGAGTTTCTGAAGGAGGAAGTCGAGACCAGATGACCTGACTCGGGAGCGAGGGGTGGACACCCGGGCCCAGGCGCTGCTAGCACAGGGGCCTTGGACCCGGTCCCTGGGAACAAAGCCAGCAGCTCCGTACACACACACACACACACACACACACACACAGAGTCACATGCTCACCCATACACATATGTACACACTCACAGAGAAACACACACATACACGTTCTTACACATACATACACTCAGAAACACACACATACACATGCACCCTCACACATGTACACATATATACTCACACACATGCTCACACATACACATATGTACACAGACACTGAGAAACACACACACACACATTCTTACACACAAGACACATACACTCAGAAACTCACACACACACTCACACACACACATACACACATGTACACACACACTGAGAAACATACAGACACACATACACATTCTTACACATACATACACTCAGAAACACACACACACATATGCGCCCTCACACATGCACACATATATACTCACACACATGCTCACACATACACATATGTACACACACTCTGATAAACATACATACACATACACATTCTTACACATACATACTCAGAAACATACATACACAGGCATATACACATACATGCATACATATACACTCACATACATGGTCACACATACATACATGTACAGACATACTCAGAAACATACATACACACTCACGCTCACACATACACACTCAGGAACATACATACACACTCTCACACATACATAGACTCAAAAAACATACACGTATACATACATTCAAAGACACACATTCACATACATATAGACAGACATACACACTCAGAAGGGCTTCCCTGGTGGCTCAGCTGGTAAAGAATTCACCTGCAATGTGGGAGACCTGGGTTCCGATCCCTGGGTTGGGAAGATCCCCTGGAGAAGAGAACGGCTATCCACACCAGTATTCTGGCCTGGAGAATCCCATAGTCCATGAGGTACACAACTGATTAAATTTCACTCACTCACTCACACACTCAGAGACATAGACTCTCACATATATATTCAGACCCTCACACATATACACACATATGCATTCACATATGTACACAGACTAGGAAACAAACATACATAGATACACTCACACATATACTCATACAGACAAATGCACACTCACACACATGCTCTCACCCACACATACACACATTCCTCTTCGGTAAAGAAAGTGTGTCTCTGAGAGACAGAGGCGGGGTCTTGTCTCTACAGCATCATTGTTAAGCTATGCCTTTTTTCCCCAAACAGCAGAGAGCTGTGGGGAGTGGGCTCCTTTCAGCCCAGCCCTGAGGCTCACACCATTGTCTTGGGGGTCACGTTCCTGAGTCACCTGGGAGAAGGGCCCTCTGACCTGAGGGGCGGGGGGAATTGAGCAGGGACCCTCGGGGTGTGGATTTATCCAGTAGGCAACATGGTCCTGCCGGACTTTGCGTGTTTTTTAGGCGGCTTCCGAAATAGGAGCAAGTAATTGAAACACTTGAGCTTGCTACTGATTAGAAGTGTAAACCGACTGATGATCCCAGTTGTGAAGAATTTCAATAAGAAGAATCTTGGCCTCCTTTGATGGTTCTATGCACTTTATTTGCGTTGTTGCTGTTGGCTGTACCATGTGGCATCCAGGACCTTAGTTCCTCAGCCTGGGATTGAACCAGTGCCCCCTGTAAGGCAAGTGTGGAGTGTTAGCCACCAGATCACAAGGGAAGTCCCTTCTTTTAATGTTACAGAACACATTTTTCAGAGGGAAACATGGATGAGGGTTGAACATAATTCAGGAATGATGACCACCTCCTCTCTCCTGTCTGTTTGGTTTGTCCGCCTAATGATGGGTGGGGGGAGGCCTGGGAAGGGTGTTCAGATCCATCTTGGCCACTGGGATCCAGGTCTAAGCAGCATACCTGACCTCCACCCAAGAGGTGCAGATNGTTGAACATAATTCAGGAATGATGACCACCTCCTCTCTCCTGTCTGTTTGGTTTGTCCGCCTAATGATGGGTGGGGGGAGGCCTGGGAAGGGTGTTCAGATCCATCTTGGCCACTGGGATCCAGGTCTAAGCAGCATACCTGACCTCCACCCAAGAGGTGCCATGGGCACCCTCTCCCTCTGTGAAAACCAAAAGCATTGTCCCAGATACTGTCAAACATCCCCCTAGGGGTAAAGTGGCCTTTGAAGACCCCTGCTCTAGACCTGTTTCTTCCTCTCCAGGCAGCATGGACATTTCTTCTCGATGGATGTGCCTGAAGCATCTGTAACCAAGCAGACCACCATGGATGACACAGGAGAGATGCACTCCTCTCCAACAAAAGCCATGTCAGACCCTGGCGACATGTCAGATTCATGGTCCTTTGGGGGAGCTCCCCTGGGCGTCTGGAGCAGTCTCTCTTCCTTCACAGCACAACAGCCGCTGTGAATCTGTCAGGAAGGACTCGGAGGCGGAGGTGAGTGGGGGTAGGACTTCACATGTGTCCTAGAGATGATGCTGATAGGGTGAGCAACAGTCCTGGTGTGCCAGGCCACTCCTGGAAACGAGCCCCGTGTTCTGGGAAGCCCTTTAGCCTGGGGCAATCTGGACAGTTGGTACCACGCAGCTTCTCGGTTGGTCTGTCAATCAAAACGGCTTTGGCCGCTCGATGGTCATTTTAAGCTGGAGACACTGACGTGAAAGTGAAAACGTTAGTCCCTTAGCTGTGTCTGGCTGTGACCCCACGGACTGTAGCCCGCTGGCTCCTCTGCCCACGGGTTCTCCAGGCAGGGATATTGGCGGGTTGCCACGCCCTCCGGATACTGGAGCGGGTTGCCACGCCCTCCACTGGAGGATCTTCCCAACTCAGGGGTCGCACCCAGGTCTCCTGCACTGCAGGCAGGGTCTTCTTTACCTCTGAGCCACTAGGGCCCAGACACTGATGCGCCCCCAGTCGGCAGCAAGAGAGGAGGGGTCCACGGAGCTGGCTTCTCACTGGATTTAGGGGGCAGTGGATAGCCTGGGCTTGTTGCTGCAATTGTTTCTCTCTTTGGGAAATTGGGGAGATGCTAAGAGGTGAGGTTAGGTGAGTTTTCAAATAAGAGGGAAGTGAGTGGGAGGGGCCTGAGACGAGCCTGTTCTTGAATGCTTGCTGGAACCAGCATCTGTTCATGCTGAGACCCAGGTGGCTTCTGTGGGCACCCAGGTCTGAGCGCTGGAGCCAACTGCCTGGGTGTCAGTGTGCTCTGGAGAGTGCTCAGGTGAGGGTGCACAGGTGAGGATGCTCAGGTGAGGGTGCACAGGTGAGGGTGCACAGGTGAGGGTGTCACAGGTGAGAGGGGTGTCACAGGTGAGATCTCACAGGTGAGGATGCTCAGGTGAGGATGCACAGGTGAGGGTGCACAGGTGAGGGTGTCACAGGTGAGATCTCACAGGTGAGGATGCACAGGTGAGGGTGCACAGGTGAGGGTGTCACAGGTGAGAGGGGTGTCACAGGTGAACTTGCAAGGGTGAGATCTCACAGGTGAGGATGCTCAGGTGAGGGTGCACAGGTGAGGGTGTCCAGGTGAGGGTGTCACAGGTGAGAGGGGTGTCACAGGTGAGATCTCACAGGTGAGGATGCTCAGGTGAGGATGCACAGGTGAGGGTGCACAGGTGAGGGTGTCACAGGTGAGATCTTACAGGTGAGGGTGCACAGGTGAGTGTGTCACAGGTGAGAGGGGTGTCACAGGTGAAGTTGCAAGGGTGAGATCTCACAGGTGAGGATGCACAAGTGAGGATGTACAGGTGAGGGTGTCACAGGTGAAAGGGGTGTCACAGGTGAGATCTCACAGGTGAGGATGCTCAGGTGAAGGTGCCATAGGTGAGAGTGATGTCACAGGTGACAGTGGTGTCATAGGTGGAGTTGCACAGGTGAGGATGCACAGGTGAAGGTGTCACAGGTGAGGGTTTCACAGGTGAGGATGCACAGGTGAGGTGTCACGGGTGAGGGTGCATGAGTGAGGGTGTCACAGGCGAGGTCTCACAGGTGACCGCACCAGTCTTGGTTGCGAGTCTTGCACAAGCAGTAGTTGAGGAGGCTTCTTGGAGCTTGTGCACTGCTGAAACCCTGCTGACCTGGGGACCTGCACTGTCCTGCTGCTGGTGGCCCGGAAGGCCATCTCTGGAGCGAGGGCTTTGCATCCAGTCCCACTGGGAGCAGATTCGCTGCTTGTGTCTCTCCTCCCCTGTTGGCGGTTTCTCTTTGCCTTAAATTTAAGCTTTTCTAGATTCCTTAAGTTTTAACGGGAAAAAAACTTCTCCATTTTGAGTGAGAAATGATTGATTTCCCCTTTAAATTATGTAGATGGAGATATGTCTGCACTTGGTTAGTCTCATGTCTACCAAGATGTCATTACTTACAGAAGAGCCTGGGGTTTTCAGGAATAGCAACATGGTAATTTGTCTTTCAAATACTGTTTTACTTATAGCAGCAATAACAGGAAATGTGTACTATTTTTCAGCGTTATAATCTGATTCATCCTTTGATATAAACAGCTTTATCTCATCTCATTGTTTATATCACATTCCTATTCCTCTGGAAAGAACAATATTTCCCCCCTGAAAAGTAATATATTCTTGTCTAAGAAGGGCTTAAATAAGTAACAGATGGTCTTTTGTGTATGTATGTGTCCCCTACTCCCACTCACTCTCAGAATCTGGTCAGATATTAAAATCACCATTTTTTTGAAGCATTGAGTGTTCCTGAACTTACAGGTTTCTTTCCAACTTGGCTTCTTTTATTTATGTGATGGTGGTATTGCTGGGGGAGTTTTAGAATACAGGCAATTGAATAAATTTATTTGCTCTTGTCAGGTGGATTATACTTGAACAAAATCCCTTTTCTGGTTCATCGTTGCCGAGGATCATCATGGGAAAGGCAGACTAGTCAGCGTGCCCCACGACCTGGCCGTAAGACAGAGGCTGCTGTGCGAACAGCCCTGACCACGCGGCTAATTCACAACGTGGCTCTAATGTTAACATTTGTTCTGGGACCAGGACTGAATTCTTCTTGTCAACAGAAAGTTTCGTTCTTTAGCTTGATTCAAGGGAGAGACATGAGGTCAGAAGCCAGGAGGTTTCGGCTGTTGCCTTGCTCGTCTGCGAGTGAAGTCGTGGGACCACCTCTTGTCTGTTTTCATATCTACAGAATGCAGATACCTAACCTATCGCAAGGGTTGCTGTGAATGTAACATGGGTTGATAGTTAAAAAGATGCTTTAAAGAGTCAAAATCACTGTAAGCCTAAGGTACCTATTTTTAGATATGCAATTGGCTCTAGATGTTGCTTAATGATAGACTCTTATCTATAAGACTATGGTTGGGAAATTAGCCCTGTCGTCAAATGTCCTTCTCCTAAAAGCTATGGTTTCTTCCCAGGGACAGCACCCAGGACAGAAACGCAAGTATGTGTGGAGCTGCCACTGGAAGCGTCTGTAAACCATCCCCCGGATGGTTGGGGCTGAAATGATGGTTCTTTTCTGCACTTGGACCCCACAATCCTTGAGCTTAGTAGGTACTTGAATGTACATTGAGCAAAAATATGGCTAAGCTCCCCTATGTTCCTCTGCAAAAATCTTTCCATTGATACACTTTTATGCTGTCCATTTATCCATTTTTATCATGACTGAAATTCTCTTTTTTCCCTGCTGGACAGAAAGTTGAGATCATAACCCCTATGTGAAAATCTTCTCTTTGTCTGCTTGTTTTTGTAGTCTGAAAACAGCATTTTTCATACCTTTACAGAGTTTCTACGTAATTGTAGAAAAATTGAAAAATAAAGGCGGAAAGGAGGAAAAAGCCATCCATCAGCCCACAGGTGTCAGGGACAGACCTCCAACCTCTGTTGGTCGAGTATTAAGAAAGCAAGTCACAAACTTCCCTGGTGGTCCAATGGTGAAAACTCTGGATTTCCACTGTGGGGAGCATGGGTTCAATACCTGCTTGGGGAGCTAAGATCTTGCATGCTGTGCCCAGGGCCAAAAAGCAAACAAGTCACAAAATGGTATTTATATATGACAGCAATTATTTTACCAAGTCCAAGCTCATTCTGCTCACTGCAAGACATGCCAACAAATCAAGAGATGAGGTGTTGGGGCAAGGAGCAGTGGCTTTATTGGGAAAGTCAGAAGTTGGCAGACTAATGTCCTAGAGAATCATCTTACCCAAGTCGGAATTGAAGCTCCTTTCACACTGAAAGCGGGACGCATGTGGCTGGTTGTTGCATGTCTCCAGGTGTCAGAATCCTCTGTTCTTACCTCTGTCCGTGTGGATCAGGTCACCACACTCCTCTAAACTTTCAGCAGGACAGATGTTATCCTCTGCTCTGCAACTTTTCATCTCAGAGTCTTGAGAATTGTGTTGTCCTGTATATTCGAGGCTACAGTCAACATTCTCAGTTCAAACTAACACAGTAGAATACAATGGTTAGGGACTTCTCTGGGGGTCAGTGATCAAAAAATCAGCCTTGTAATGCAGGGGACGTGGGTTCGATCCCTGGTCGGGGAACTAAGATCCCACATGCCGCGGAGCAACTAAGCTTACATTCCACAACCAGAGAGCCTGCCTGCCATGTTGAGAGATCCCGACGACACAGAGACAATCCGGTGTGCCATAGTGAAGACCTGACCCAGCCAAAGAAACAAGTAAATGTTTTTTCAAAAGAATACAAAGGTTAAGGTGAAAGGAACAGGTTCAATATGGAGTGAGATTTGTTCCTCCGTATTACACTTACATAAGGAAAATGTATACTTTCATATGTGCATACGGATGTATGTGTGTCCATAGGTGGATATCTGTGTATGTGAGTGGATAATAAAGATAGGAGGCTACATTTTAACGTGCAGATTAGGTTTGGAGAGACAGTGAACTGGATCAATTCCGAGAGAGGGAGATCCTTATGGACGGGAATGTGTGGGGATTTTATGGAGGAGGTTGGATTTGCGTTGCACTGGAAGAACAGGTATGATTTTGATAAAGAGAGCAGGTCGAGGAGCTCTTCCTGGTGGGGAGCAGCCTGTGAATAAAGATGTGGAGTGAGGTGCCGGGGTGGGGTGTTTCGGGTACATGAGAATTCTGGCCTCTCACTACGCTGGAGGGAGAGGAGCAATGCTTGGAAAGCTGGACTGGGGGATCTTGGAGGGATGACAATTCCAATTTGAGGCGCTGAAAGCTTTGAAGAAGGCGAGTGAAATGAAAGAAATTTCTTGAAGACCAGTCAGGCGATATCTAAGTGGAATGAACTGCAGTGGGGAGAGACGAGGGGTAGAGCGATGCATCAGGAGAGGATTGTGACAATCCAGCTGTGAGACGAGAGGTCACCAGAGGAGAACAATGCCACTGGAGATGGAGAGAACGCACGAAGGTGGAAGGCATTCCGAAGAAGTGATGGGACTTGCTGTCTGATGAGATACGGGCGCACAGAAGAGGGAGTCTAAGGTAACAGCCACAGAGTCTGAAGCCCAAGGGACTGTTTGTAACTATGGTGCTGTTGACAGAAAGACGGAAGCCGTGTTGTATACAAAAATACTTGATCGTTATTTTTTTTTTTTAGTGGAAAAGATCTAAATGTCAGGAGTCGGTATGTGGCTTAAATTATCGAGATTCTAGACCTCCGGCTCTTGGCAGTGTGCTATAATGTGGCATGTTGCTGCAAATTAGGGTTACTGGTTTGGTGTGGTCAAGAAATATGACACCTCCCAAATAGGCAGACTAGTGAAAAAGACACCCCACTGACAGATATGCGTGCAGCCATATGGTTTTCTAGCCCGGAAACACACAAAAACCTAGCAATGCTGATGCTGGGACAAATGAAATTAAAGCAACCTTTTCTTTCTCCAAGCCCATTGGATAGGAGATCTATGTCCTCCTGGTTCCCCACCTCTTGGATATATAATGCATATGGTGGATCCTAATGGCATATGGGAGAGAGCAGATAACTCTCTCCATTTTTTGTCATTGAGATTTCACAACTATACAATAAGATCTTTATTTATTTTTGGCTTGGGAAGAGGAGACTAATAACTAGAGGCTATGGTTTCAGGACAAAAGGGCAGAGTGAATCAGAGATGACCAAGAGGAAAGATCTGGAAATGCATTTACTGGCTTCCTGGACTGCTCGTGACTTTTACTGCTCATGCCCCAGTACAGTCTTCAGAGGAACACAGCTGTCCTTCACGGCAGGAGCTGTGTTTGAGAATCTGGGGGGAGCTTGTGGTTTTTCAGGATTTTTATGTGGTTTGTAACTTCTTATATTTTTCTACCACTTACTTCTCTGGAATTGTGTTCTCAAATATTTTTTTCTGATTAGAGTACTATAAACTATGAAAAAGGCACACATTTAAGATATTTAACTACTAAGTTTAGCTGTAAAACATTTAAAAGCCATCTGTTAGCATAGTTATAATCACATTAAGAAGGACAAAATTTTTGCGATAAGATGACCCAGATATTTGTTACTATTATCTTTGCCTGAATATAGTTACTTGCCCTTTAAGAATTACACTTTAAAATCATCTGGGTAAATCAGTTTCCTCTCTTTTGGTATCGATGAAAGAGTATTCCTGGCATTGTGAGAAATAGACAAGGAATGTATCAAGTTTTAAAGTGAAATCTGCTGGTTCTCTTGGTGTTTGATATTATTTTATTAGCTACTAACAAGTGGATCAAATTAGCCAGTCCTAAAGGAAATCAACCCTGAATATTCATTGGAAGGACTGACGCTGAAGCTGAAGCTCCAGTACTTTGTCCACCTGATGGGAAAAGCCAGCTCCTTGGAAAAGACTCTGATGCTGGGAAAGACGGAGGGCAGGAGGAGAAGGGGACGACAGAGGATGAGATGGTTGGATGGCATCACGGACTCAACGGACATGAGTCTGAGCAAACTCCAAGAGACAGTGAAGGACAGGAAAGCTTGGCGTGCTGAGGTCCACAGGGTTGCAAACAGTCAGACATGACTTACCGACTGAACGGTAACAAAAAAGAGGTGAATTTGTTATTAACCAGTTCTGTTATTTCATTTACACACAAGGGCACTTTGCTGAAAGTCTGCCTGAAACAAGTCCTATTCGACGGCCGTAAGATCATATGGACTTTGGATAATATTCTAAGCTCCGAGCTGCTAGGACATCTCACGTGGATCTCCTTTGCTCTGAGCCTGAGGATGGGTAGTTTCTGGGCTGTTCTAAAGAGGTCCCCTGCCCTCAAGCTGTCCCTTGAAAGCTCACCCTTTGCAAGGCATTTGTCATCCTGGGTTATTCTCCAGTGAACTAGCTCGTCCTTTGCAGGTATTTGCCTACTTACCTGGGCTTTCCTGGTGGCTCAGATGGTAGAAAATGTGTCTGCAATACAAGAGACCAGAGTTTGATCCCGGGGTCAGGCAGACTTCCTGGAGAAGGGGATGGCAACCCACTCCAGTATTCTTGCCT
This sequence comes from Oreotragus oreotragus, assembly GCA_006410675.1. Taxonomy (NCBI): domain Eukaryota; kingdom Metazoa; phylum Chordata; class Mammalia; order Artiodactyla; family Bovidae; genus Oreotragus; species Oreotragus oreotragus. The sequence continues at coordinate 42,246 of SJYX01007397.1, forward strand.
GGAAAATCCCCTGGACAGAGCAGCCTGGCAGGCTACAGTCCAAGGGGTCGCAAAGAGTGGGACATGACTTATTTTGTATCTGATCAAGCTGGATCTCAGTTGATGGCTTGGGGAACTAGCCACTCTTCTGTTGAAAATGATGTCCCTTGTGGAGACAGCTGTGTGGGTCCTAGCCCCACTCACTGAGGGGGAGTCCCTGCCACGTCAGTAGGAATGTGTACTCTGGGCATCTGATGGAGTTGCCCCCTCTTTGCAGAAATTGCTTCCTTGTCACTGGCTGGAGAGGCCCCAATCTCTTAGGTGTGGGGTGGCCCTTCAGCAGAGCACAGGCTGTGTGGTTTGGCATAGCATTAGGGAGGGGCCTCACACCTGCCTCCTCTGGGGCCACCGTGTCTTGGGCCTTAAGGCAAATGCCTTTGTCTTCTAGGGAATCCAGAAGAGAGTCATCAACCTTGATTCTTTACCCCCTGTTTTTTTACTGACCAGTCCATTTGCTGCTCTGGCCCGACATTCTCAGGATCACAGTCACCAAGCCCTCAGAATTCAGACAACCAGTAACATGCATAAAAACTTCTTAAATAAAAACGTCTCAAATATGACAAGCATCAACAGTTACAGAAGGTAGAGAGTATTTTTTCCCCCATGTTTCAAGGTTGTCATCTACCATTTGCTCAATTCTGAAAGATATTCATATATCATGCTTCAAAAGCCTTTCAATCTGTTACCATTGTCTATTTCTGGAGAAATATTTTGCCTAAGAGGATTAATATACATTTGCTTTAATTACAGAGTAAGCTATTTAAAAAGTATACAGAATTAATATCCAGATTCTCCATAAATATTCTTAAGAGATAAACTCAAATGAATCCAATTAATCCAAGATTCTAACCCCGAGTTACCACAGCTAATGGAATATGTGTTTGGTATTCACAGTAATTTATCAGTAGGTAGAACCTCCATTAAATTCACTAATAGCTTTAGTTTTAAGCTACAAATTAAATGTGTTCAACCTAATTAGGTACACAACCTTTTCTCCTATGCATATTTCTTTATTGTTGATTACAAATGTTTCATCCGAAGGATCAAGGTAACATCACTAGTTTGCAATACCTTCCTTCTTTTAAATAAACAATTTTCTAATATTACTTCAAAAAAGTTTAACTTTTTTTTTTTTTTTTTTGCTTTTCGTGCTCTTTTCCAAATAAATGTAGGAAAGTCTCCTGGTTTCCTGAGGGCTCAGAAGGGACGATGTAATCCCTTAGCATGCTCTTTCTGGCCATCACCCGCCCTGCATCTCACTGCTAATCTTCCCTAAGAAAAACAAGTCTTTCCTCTTGAAAGTTTGGGGCTTTAAAAATAACAACTACAAAGTGTTTTAATGTGGTCAGTGCTCATCATAAATTATTTGTTTTCCTGAGCCCTGCAGTGTCTCTCCTGGAAGAGTGGGGATGGGGGAAGTTTGTATTGCGATCCACCCATCCAGGGTACGATGGTTTAGACTAAATTAACACTTCCTGGGGAGATTTTAGTAATTCTCTACAAGGTGAGCCAGTTCCTATGACTAGTCTTAGAAAAAAAAAAAAAATCAATCCTCTCATGGGAAATACACCCCCGCTGGGCTGAAGCAGGAAGAAAAAGCTAAACTCTGTTTAAAATCTGGACGCTTTGACCCATGAACTTTCATCCTTTTCCTAAAGGCTTCTCTGAAAGCCGTTAAGGACCCAGAGGCAGCTCCCACTGCCAGGCATGAACACAAGCAGATGGAGGCTGATTCTCAAGACCCTGGACTGTGATGATGCTTCTGATTCTTGCCAAGGAACCAAGAGAAATTCTCCTATGTGGTGGCCAGTGATATAACGATTCCCGTCCAAATGATTTGGTTCTTTGAAACAGGATGCCTTTAGCAAAGGTTTTCTTGCAATTAAAATCCCACTGAAAACAAGAAAAGGGCTAATACGCAAACACACAAAGATGTGGACACACCCGCTCAGACACACACACACACACCATGCAGCCAGAGGTCAACTGAGTTTCGCTTTTTCACTTGCTAGCCTTCACTGTTTCAGAGGCTAAAGAATTCTACATCGAGTGATGAAATGGTCTGCCACTGGTAAGACCTCGGTTGACTGGGCTTTTTAGAGCAGAGGTAAAGACCATG